>VDFB02193867.1:661517652-661533784 GCA_007258455.2 Sequoia sempervirens
ATTTCATTTGGTGTTTTTGTTCAATGAGACAAAAGTACTTACAAAATCTAGGGAATTTATTCAAATTGCTCTGTGGAACATATTAGATTGATTTGTGGAACATATTAGATTGATTTGTTAGTAAGGCAAGCATTTTCAACATGCTCAAGTTTCAAGTTTTTTGTTGGGATTTTCCCTTGTGGTAAGTCAGGGCCCATAGCACCATGACATTCCATGTTCAATACTCTTTGTGCTATGGTTTTTAGTTATTAAAACTTCTTCTTTGACTACTTCATTTTCTCTTAACCTTTTTCTTTGTTTTCTCACTAATCTTTGCACAGACACATTTTAGTTAATGTGCTTTTATTTCCCAAAATAACATAAGATCTTTGTAGAAGTATTGATTTGCATAGTTATCCAAGGACTCATACAATGGTCCAAGTACTTGTTTTCCCTATCTAAAATATGCCCATCTTGGAGTTGTGTATAAAGGCATCTTGAAATATTCAGAAACTTTAGATGCTATAATCTATAAACAGTTCACACACACAAATTGTACAAAATCTTGAGGTAAGTCACTTGCCATGGTTTCAGTGATTTTGTTTTTGAATATTTACACGGTCAGATCATTTTGGTTGTTTTTATTCCATTTGAAAATAATTCTATTGTTATCCATTAAATAAATGGAATTGGTTATGTGGTTTTATCTATGGTGGTATTCATATATGATATTATTGTAATATCTATTTGTTTCTCCACATTGATATATTTTGAGTTGTGAAATGAATTTTGGATTTATTTGGTGGATTTAATATTTTTGTTTATTTTGTTTTTCAGGTTAATTTTGACAATTTTTTTGAGAGAATTATTAAGTTGGTATTGAATGGATAAATGCAATGGCTGCCAAAACTATTTTCACATAATAGTGAATAGTGGAGATCAGACCATCTTCCTATATTAAACTTTTCAATGAAGTCATATGCTACTGTGTATCCACTCTATACTTCAAATGTTGGTGCATCAATTGCATTTCTCTAACTAATTTATCCTTTCACTCAATACAAAATTCCCATTTTCACCTTCTTTGGCAAATTCTCCTCTCATTGACTACTTGTGTTTATTAGATTTTGTTTTTCTTTGCACTCCTTTTTTTTGCATAGATGGCTGCTTAATATGATTGATCACCTATAGGAGTGGTATTCTTTATGTAGAGATGTGTGATTCAGAGTGAGAATTAAATATTCATAAATTAATCCTTGATTCTATACACAACTTTTTTCAAAAAAAAAAAACTTCTAAAAGATGGCATGTATGATTGAGTATGCATGCACATTGCATTATCGCTAATGTTAATCCAAATGTTCAATTTGTTGGTAGAGTATCTTATTATGGATAGAGAAATGAAAGAAAGCATGAACTAGAAAAATTCACTTAGGAACAAAAGAAAACTAAGCTTCAACTATTTTGGATTGTGTTAATAAGCTTATACTGTAATTACCAAGTTTAAAACCAATATGTGACTGTATGGCGATAGTCTTATAGTACACTTCTAATTGTAATGTTGTGAAAGATGGAGATGAACTGTCTCTCATCTCTCCAAGCAATGGAGGTTGAAATTGACTTAAGTTCCACACATGTTTATTGTGGCCAAGCATTTCGTTTTTTATGTAAGATAAATACTTTACATTGTTAGTGTTATTGTAAGCCACCAATTTATATAATGTCAAATTTTAAGGTGATTCTTGGTTTTCTATTGGTAGTATCCAATAATAAATATTAATATTCATAAGGGGTTAATTTGTTGGTCTAAATGATGACTCTTACTCTTCCATTGTTGACTTCTAGTGTTAATAGATCTAATGTTGATGTTCACAAGGAGCTAAATAATATTAATGCTCATAAGAAGCTACTCCAATATTTGTAAATTATCTTCAAATATAAATAAAATAAAATAGATTGTTATATTACCTTGTTCATCTTCACAATTGCTGCTACTTCAAAGCTTTACAATTTGATTGCTTGTTTAGAATTTGCAATAAAGGTTCAACATAGTCTTCATTTTAATCAAGTCTCCAAATTTTTATTAGCTTCACATCTTGAGTTGAGAGGATAGACATCTTGAATTTCTTTGATCAATCTATTGGTATTGAAGCTCGGATCATAGACACATGTGACATACACATACTAGATCATGAAATTAAAACCAATAAATTATATTAAAAATAAAAACTTATATGATAACACTAAATAACAAGTTTACTAAAAATTGAAGTAATTAAAATTTGTAAGGAATTTTTGAATAATATAATATAAATAAAAGGTTTAGTTGAAAGTGAAGTCAAATTTAGACTTATAAAGAACACAAACCAACCCCTTCTCCGTTGTGCTTGTTTCGGATCATTCTTCTTAGTAATTTCTACCTATTTGTTTGTATGCTTCATTCAAACTTTATCTTTAATTTCTTATCTTCTTATTCTTTGAATCTCTTATAGATAAAGTGCCAGTTATAAATGAAAATAAGTAGATCCATAAATGTAAGTGCTAGTTACAGGGATGGACATTACGACATCTTCTAATTACAATATTTATATCTGACATAAGAAAAAAATGACTAAATTTTTTTCTCCTATTTTATCCGTATAGAAAAAGTACATCTCTAATATTTTATCCGTATAGAAAAAGTACATCTCTAAATACACTTTTGACTGTGTTCATTAATTAATTGAAATTTTACGGTCCTTACAGGAGGAGAGCAAAAGATAGTAAACCACGTACGTCAAAATCATCCCCGTGATTGCTCGGTCCCCCACAACACGCGTTCAAGTCATATCTGTGACAGCTGCGACGAAAAAATTGAACCAAATTCTCATGACCTTCTTACCGTATTACAGCCGTGAATCCCTCTGCTCGAAATGTCTCCCGTACTGTAGAGAAGGTGCATAAACGACTCTAGTTTTGTTCCTATTCAAATCTGACCCGAAATGAACCAAGTGGGTGAATTTGGCGACTTTCCAATGGATTGCGCGCAATTGCCGTTCTTCCACGGCGAAGACTCTGACTTGACTGATTAATGAATATTAGATTTGCTTTCTATAGTTGCAGACCATAGAGTAAATATTGATATGTTTTGGGGGTGGAGTATTTGTGTGGTGTTGCAAAGCAGCATGGCTTCCCAGCAAGGAAAAAAGGATTGCTATGCTTTGGCTCTTTTCATTGTCCTTTCATTCTACACAACCCATGGAGGTGAGATTCACTCTTATTCAGACGCTTAGTACATAGAGGAAGAAATTAGAATTGCTATCTTCTTTACTTGTATAACTTTACATTATTGTTGCAGTCAAGGTATATTTTCAGGGTATACAAAGTTTTATACAAATGTCGTTTATTCCTTAGAAGGAAGAAAGTATAATATTTTATGCAATTTTTTCTGGGTATGAGTTTAATTTAAATTACCAAAATCTGTTAGGTTTTGGTCTTATGGAGGGTGGCTTTCTAAAATGTTTTAGTAGGTGTCCTAAAAAAATTTAGGAGTATTTTAAAACAGATAGTCTAATGAATTCGCAGGCTTAAATTTTAAGTTCCAAAAGTTTCTTAGTTTTATTAGCTTTCTTAACAACAATATTTCTAAACAATTTAGCTGATTTTTTTTTTTTAAAGATGATAGTTGAATGAGATTTCTATTCTTCCAAAACTTATCCTTAAAATTTTTGGTAGGAATTTAAATTTATCTGCAAAATCTCCTGAAAATTTTAGACTCCACCCCAATATAATCCCTCTGCAAACCAAAAAACAAAAACAGAGGCTTCTAACACAGAATGGGATACTGGATTACCTGACAAATGAAGGGGTGAATCTTATCTCGAAAGTAGGGAGATGGAAGATTGGCATAATTGAGCTCTGAACTGTTAGCTTATGATCAACCACCTAAGGCTAGGTTTCGTGGCTTTGGCCATCCCATTTGGCATGTCAAAGCCTCTAGGGGAAATGATTCTGTTATAATTGGCAGCGATGCTTAAACCAGTCTTCTCCTATCGCTTATGCAACATTTATTATTTTTTTCTTGTGGGCAATCAATATTTAGACATTCGGCTTGGAGCATGTAAGTTTATGATGGGCGGGATGGGGTTAAATTTGGTTTTAATTTGTGTTCGATTGAGGGGCACCATTATGGATGTTTTTTAAGGAGTGTTGAAAGTGGCAGTGGGTGATGCAGTTGTGCATGAAAGTTTGCTTGCTCTCTTGGTGCACTATCCTGTTGAAATGGATGTTGAGGACAAGGATTATGCGGGTTTCCAGAAAATCCTTTCACACCAGGAGAAAAGGGCAAGGAATCTGTGGTTTAAGGTTGATATAAAAGCTATAGATGCTGTGATTCAGGAATTAATGCTGAAGATGCAGACATTCAAGAAAATTTGCCAGCACATTTGTATGGTCATAAAAAATAGTAGTACAGGGATCATGGAACTTACTAGTGGGTACACAATGCCTCTATTGGAAGGGTTATGGTGATACAAGGCTTTAAGTTTCATGGGTTGGATGAGACAATGAGACCCCTTGTTCCCTCAATGGAATTGGTTGCAGTTTCAATCAATGGAGTTTATACTAGGGCTTATAATCACTGATTGACAGGTCTCCCTGCTATGAGAGTGACCTGTTGGATAGTTTCACAATTTCCAAAATGTTTTTTTGGTAGTGCTATGCTTGTTTTACAGTGGCTACTATTGGTTTCTAGTTTAATCTTATAATGTAAGATACTTTATGTTTTTTATTATGTAAAAAGGAAATTTAGGGGCCTATTTCTGTAACAGAATCACTCAAAGGCTATTATGGAAATGGAAATGGAACTTTCTATAGTTCACAATATCAGCAATTTATTTTTGGGTTTACAGATGGCTTATAGTACATGAGATTTTTCCAAATTTCATGAAGGAGACACCTCTCTATGCTACAGATGAGATGTACAAACTTTAGCCCTGCAGGATTTGAACTTGTGACCTCCCTGTGAAGAGTACAAGTTCTCCAACATTACAAACAAAATGTTAAAGACTTCCTCCAAAACTTGAAACATTCTCCAGTTATGAAAATAATTTTAAGAAATTAAATTGAACTAATTTTGTTGTAAAGAAAGAAAGTTGTATTGATCTCATGTTAATAAAATCTCTTAATATTCACACATATAAGTCCTTTCTTCTTTTATGTCTAGCAGATGGTGCAAAGATAGGAGTCTGCTACGGAATGGTTTCAGACAATTTGCCTTCTAACGACGATGTGGTGAATCTGCTGAAGTCGAACAACATAGGAAAGGTGAGATTATACCAAGCAAATCAGGACGCGCTGGAGGCTCTGAAGAATTCTGGAATCGAAGTGATTGTGGGAGTTCGCAACACCGACCTTGAGAAGATTGCAGGTGATCAGGATGCAGCAAACGCATGGGTGACTGACAACATTAAACCATTTTATCCTTCTGTCAACATCAAATACATTGCAGTGGGAAACGAGGTTTCTGCAAACAGACAATACATTTCGTATCTCCTGCCTGCGATGCGCAACATTCAGACGGCATTAAGTAACGCCAATCTACAGAACAACATCAAGGTCTCCACACCAAACGCAGCGTCGGTGCTGTCCAAGTCATATAAGTGCTATACTTGAGTTTCTATCAGATAATGACTCCCCTTTCATGGCCAATATCTATCCATACTTCAGCTACAAAGGCAACACAGATTCAGTTTCTGCAGACTATGCATTGTTCAGATCGACTAGTACCGTCGTGAATGATGGAGGTGTAATGTATAAGAACTTGTTCGACGCTATGGTCGACAGTTTTATATCTGCTATGGAAAAGCTGGGACATTCCAATATTCCAATTGTAATAACTGAAAGCGGGTGGCCTTCTGCAGGCAGCGATGTGGCTACTGTGGACAATGCTCGGGCATACAACAACAATCTCATAAAGCATGTTTTGTCCAATGCTGGAACGCCAAAGAGACCTGGAACGGCAATTGAGACATATATTTTTGCATTGTTTAATGAGTATCAGAAGGCCTTTGCTGAGGAGGAGGGCAGGTTTGGTCTGTTTGAAACCAATAAATCTCCTGTTTACCCTGTGGTCTTCTCACCTAAAACTTCCAGGGATTTAAAAGCGGTGTTTATATATCTCACAATAATCTAGCAAAATGATTTTTAACTAAAATTGTCATAAGAATCTCCAAAACAGGGGAAAACAGGGCACTGCACAAAAAATATAGAGCACAATTTATAAAATAAGTTTACTTAAAAATCAAAGATTTCTATTTACAAATTCACGCCACATTCTAACTCTAATTGTCACTTGATGATTAATCTGTTCTTTGCGTCTCAATAGAAAGCCATTTTTTTTCTAAAATTGAATATGGTATCTAAAAATGTTTTGGTCAAGCTTTAAATATGGAATGTTCTATTAAGTTCAGAAAATTTTAGACATTTTAATTTTTTATTAATATTTAAAAAAAAAAATGGTTAGAACAAAATATAAATAAAGATGATATATAAAAGAGGGGAGGATATTATGGTACTATTTTTTTAATGTTTACATTTACCATATTAAGTAATCTATATAGTTTGTTTTTGTTGATTTGTATTCTCCTTGTTATAATATTGCAAATGGACGACATGAGCTTGAACACGATCTAAGATGTAATAGACATTAGTTTCTAAATATTTGATTTTTATATGAAAAGCCGAAATTTGAGCAATTTGTATGTCACTTTGGTTATCACAAAATTAGGTAGTAGTAGAGTGTTGGGCAAGGCCAAGCTCCCGTAATATATCATAGTAAGGTTTCTCTAGTTCAAGTAGTAAGATACCACTCAAAATAAATGTTTAAACTACTTGGTTAGATATTCCCTCTATTGTAAATTGCACTCACATCATGAGTTCGAACAATATTAGAGGTTTTCCTATCTTTGATGGAAGTGGATTTTCAAACTAGAAGCTCATGGTGAAAAAGGCACATAGAGAAAAGTCATTATGGAATATTGTTGAGGAAAAAGTGGTCAAGCCTCAAGTTGCAAAAGAAAAGACATTTTGGACTAACAAACTTGAACAAACAAGAGGAATTAATAGTAAAGTTTTGGGCCTAAATCTAAATTTTGTTGATTTAGATAATTCAACTAAATTATGGAAAAAAATTATAGAGGGCTATAAGGATGGTGATCTTGCTAATGTGTTTAACATTGAAGAAACTTAGTTGAATCTTGAATTAGAACAAACTAGGTGATATTGAAAAAATTAGCTACTTGAATGATTTTTTTATTTGAATGACCAATTAGAATAAATGGGGCAAAAGTTGTCATGTCCTTATTTTCAAAATCAAAAGAAAGATTGTTTGCTTAAGGAGTTGTTGGAGTTCGGGGATTGGAGTTGTTGTTTGATACATTCCAAGGATCTATCAAAGGATGTGGATTGGGGTTATTACACAATGCATGCCAAGAACCTATCATAGGTCAAGGATCAAGGTTGCTACTCAATGCATGCCAATAATAGGTTAGAGGTTAGGGATTGGGGTTCCTACCAACACATTTCAAGGACCTATAAAATTTTGAGGATCAGGGTTGTTGTATGACACATGCCAAGGACCTATCGAAGGTTGGGGATGAAGGTTGTTGCCCGACACATGCGAAGGAACTATCAAAGGTTAGGAATTGGGGTTGTAGCTTGACACATGCCGAGGAGCTATCGAAGGTCAAGGATTAGGGTTGTTGCTTGATGCATTCCAAGGACCTATTAGAGGATGGGGTTTGGGATTGTTGCTAGATGCATGCCAAGGAGCTTTCAAAGGTCAGTGATTGATGTTGTGGCCTGATGCATCCCAAGTTAGAAGGAAGGATAAACTTTGAACCTCCAATAAGAAAGTATGTAAGGCTTGTAAGATTGACTTGTGATGTAACATGCAAAATTCCCACTAAGGCTAACCTATGACATGTAGAGTGTAGAATTCAAATTTGGACATTGGCATCAACTTGGTTCTAGGACAACGTGTTAATCTTTTGGGTGGGTATAATATAAAACTAGAAAATCATTTTAATTGTTATCATCCATATTATGCCAATTTCTCTTCTATAGCACGTTGTGTTCAAGATATCTTCTATGGACAAAATCCCATAGGAGAAAGTGCTCAATGGATAAAAACCCATTGGTTGCTAGGATCATATCATGGAAACCCTTTGGTTCCTAAAGGAGTTCTCACTCAGAGAGTACATTGTACTTTCAAGGATTTGTAGGAAAGTTTGGTTGTTGTTGTAGATTTGTAGTTGTGTGTTGCTATTGTAACAATTGTCATAACAATCCCTTATTGTAGAGATTGGAAATTTAATCAGTATAAGTTGTTGCTAGAATTTGATTCATTTTGTACAAGCCTATGTGATTGTCTATCTAGATATTGGTGTTTTTTGAGTATGATTAATTGTTTTTTTTTTAAATATAATTCGGTGAAGATTGTTTTTAAGTTATGAATCTATTATTTTATTAAAAAATATGGAAGGGGTCATTACAATGGTATTAGAGAAAAGATATTTCCAACTAGTGAGTTTGATTTTGTGAAGGGATCTTGGGAGAAAGAACATGGATTGGTGACCTAGGTTCTCACCTAAGAAAAAAGACATGGATCTTAAACAACTTTTGAAGCAACATTGAAGCAACTTTAGAACTCTAAAAGCATTAAGAAAAAAATGACAAGATGAGCTAGTTGGAAGGGATGTGGAGGATCGACAAGAAAAAGATGAGTGCATAATTATTGCTTACTGCAAATATGAACAAGATTCTACTATTTATCAATCTAATGTAAACTATGAGGAATACTAATCGATATTCAAAAAGATAGAAGAGTGTTGGAGGAAATTGAAGAAAGGTATAGAATTGAAGCCTCCAAACTTTTTTATTTAGTATAAAAAATTGGTTGGTAAAGTTGAAAACCTATTTTTCTTTGATTATTTGAGTTTTCATCTGAATAAAAGGGAGCTTTATTACTACATCATAAGGAGAGAAAAAGAGGAAAATTCAAAAGTTACGAAGGAGGATACTAAGGACCGGGAGCCAGAAGAATCATGAAAGGAAGCAAATATGTTGGATAAAGAGCTAGAAATGAAGATGGTGGAAGTAGAACCAGTGATAGCTACGTGCACAAGCCACAAATTCCAAATGAGAAAGAAGTAAAACATGAGATGAAGTAGAAGAATAAAAATAAAAACAACCCATTAAGCAAGAGCATAAGGATCCTAACATGCAAGTTAAAGTCAAGGAGGAAGAGGCGCTACTTGATGAATGTGAAGCTCGAGTTCAAGTCAAAAGGATATGTGCCAAGTCATACAAGATATTTCAACCTTCCAAAATATGAGCCATTGATTAATTTCCCAATGGATATATATTTGAGAGGAACATTCCTAACCCTAATCCAAGGGTTTTGAGTCACAAAAATTGAGGTTTTGAGCATATCTTAGTAGCAAATTCTTTGGAAAATAGGGATGAGCAAATTACTTTCATCCAAAGGTATGATGATGTTTTAGATTTATTGCTTCCTATGTCATTGCAAAATTCTAGTCATCATGGAAAGCATGCAAAAAGGGGTGATACAGTGTAGTAACAAAAAAAGTATCCCTTTTTCCTTAATTTGTGAATAATTAATATTAAAATGAACCTAATGTTGCCTTGATTTAGTGTTACATAATGTGTTTTACACATTCACATTAAGTTTAGGGCCCTTTTAAGCTAAATGGACTTAATTGTGCCTTATTTTTTATGTTGTAAGGTGTACCTTTACACTTTCACATTAATCTAGGGACATATTAATTAATTGAGGTTAATTTTCCTTATTTGACCCCTTTAATTTAAATCTAAGCCTAATTAAATGCAAATTCTGAGAGATAAAACTTGACATTCATAAATGTTATTACACAACACTTGATTTTTGAAGGTGTGTGTCTTAGGTTAGTGACCTAGGACCCATTTTCCATGGCAAATGGGTCCTCACTAGGTCCTAGCACCCTATTTTTGCATGATCTTTCACATTTCCCAAATGTGTCCTAGGTGAGTGACCTAGGACCCATTCGCCACATGGCAAATGGGTCCTCACTCAGACCTAGGACCCCTCCTTGAAATATGTTTTTGGCAATATTTTTAATGGTTTCAAATCCAAGATTTGATGTTAGCTTGTGATATTTGATTTTTAGGAATTAATAATAAGATATGTATAAATACAAGGTCATTTCACTTAGTTTCACCTAGCTAGAATTTTTTATGCAATCATCCTAGTAGCAAATTTATGAGATCAAGAGCATTCAAGAGCATTTCAAGGCATTTGAGGGTAGATTATTGTAGATTATTGCAGAAATCAAGATCCTTTTCATCATGTCAAAGGAATAATGCATCATGCATGTTGTTGAGCTAATGTGTTGATTTAGCATTCAAGATCAATTCAAGTATTTCAAAGGAATTATTGCATATCAAGATCTACATTCATTGAGGCCACTTGATGCTAGTTTGTAGATTTGTATTCCAAGGTTTCAAATGAGGTGTGGTGATTTATGACATTATATTTTTTCATTCATCATTCCTTTACGCTTTTATTCATTTCTAGGTTTAATTTCCAAAATGGGGTTTGACTAATGCAAACCCCTACCCCCTAACAAGAAATATTTTTCTCTCCTTTGATGTGTGACTGCAAGTTTTAGGTTGAAGATCATTTGGATAGAAAAATTGCAAAAGTTGTCAAAGTTGTCAAATTTGTCACCTTTCTTGCAAAATCACAGAAATGGAGCTACAAGATTTATTTTCGGCTTTTTGACAGAGTCTAACTTGAATCTAGGAGTGTAGACTAAGAAGAACAAAACCCAAAAACCATTTTTCCAAAGCCCTAGCCAGGACACATTCTCCATAGGGTGAATGAGTCCTTAGTGAGGTTTGAAAAAAGATTTTTTTTGCAATAGGTACACAACATTTAACCCTCTCAAAACCTTCCTTTTAATTGTTATATCAGTTAGGTTTATTTTCTAATTCTCATTTATGCATTATAGCACACATATTGAATGAAATTGAGAACAAAATAGGTGAATCATATATAGTTTTGTTTTGAGACACCTATTTTCTTTAATTTCATATAGTAAGGGATACAACTTGCACTATAGGGCATGTTAATGCTTTGTTCTAAGTTTCAAATTATTTTTGCATATGAAATCCATGGTGATTTGTTGAGGGTGAAAAAGGATAGAGGAATTGGGTTTGCTTTGGAGTTCTCCATCCCTTGCATTCAAAATGAAAGGAGGCTTATGAGAGCTCACATAGGTTTCATTGTGTATCCTAACCACATTGATTTTTCTTGATGGAACCATTGACAATGAGGAAAATAAGGTTAGAATTAAATTGGAGATCCCAAGGGGTATTGTCAAAGCCTTGCTAGCTACAACATAAAAATAAATATATGCCAAAGGTGCTAATGTGAATGCCAATTTAATATCTAAAATGGAGACTATGGTTGAGTACAATAGTTAATAGGAAATGATAATTTATCATTGAGGAAGCAAGTTCTATCATTCACCAAAGTGGCTAAAAGGAATGTAGAAAAAGAAATTAATTAAGTTCTTAGAGTATCCAATATGGAAGTTGTAGAATACAGTTCTTAAGAGGATTTTATTTCTCATGGGGATAATCTCATCATCAATTGCAAATTTTCCATTCAGTGGATGAGAATGACTAAGTTTGACCATAAGAAAGTGTTTAATGTATATGGTGATTTATTTGTTGGCACTAACTTGTTGAAACATCCATGTGATAAGATCTCTCAAGTTTATAGGATGCTTGATGAAGATTTACAACATGATAGAGGGTTTCCCAAAATGGGTCACACAAATTCTATCTTGTTTGACCTTTTAGCAATTGTTGACATGAGAGAAGGAAACTCCATGATGATACACACTGACTACATAGAGGTTGACTAGGAAATATTCAAATTACTTTGCTCTAAGATTTGTGAACTTTTTGATGGGTTAGTTTGTAGTTGTGAAAATGATAGTTTTCGTTTGTACATTATAAATCAAAGAGGACCCAACATGGACATTGAAGAGCAATGGAAACATTCTCTAAGTTGTCACTCCACTACAGTTCAAGACCAAATATATATAGTCATCCTAAGAAATTTGAACCTAGAAGAAGGATTACCATTAGGTAGTGTAGATACCTAAAAATGTCTTGATCATATATCACACATCCCAATTTCACTAACTAACACCATTTTCTTATCATTATCACTTATTTCATCCATTTAATTAAATAATGTCCAATTATTTAGTTAAATTCACCTTATTCCCCTATTAATTGAATAACTAACTTGGTTATTTGGTTAATTCGTCACAATTAATCATTTTCTCCCCTTTTGATTAAATAATTCAATATTATTTAATTAAACATCATTCATCCTATTTGATTAAATAATTCCTAATTGTATAATTAAAGATCTTATTTCTTCCAACTTGCATAATTAAATGATTTTCATGAATTATTTAATTAGCTAATTTTCCTCCAACCCTCCAACTTGCACAAAGAATATTCCCCAAGGAATATTTCCTTTTCAAATTCAATTTCTTCCCTCCAATTCAAAATATCTTCAACCTCTTCTCCATGACTTAAGGGATCTTGTTAGAACTCTCATGGATTACGAACCTTGATCTAATCTCCATCCATTCATTCAAATAACTCATCATGTTACACCCCATTTCTAAGTTACCAAATTACTTTTACTTTTACAAGTAAATATATTTTGAATGCAAGATTATGACTTTAATATGTTCAATGGATGAATGAAATGTATGAATATGCATTATGATGAATTACTATTTAAATTATTTAATGATACTTATGATATATGATGAATATACTTTATATGTATCAGCTAACTATGTACATGTTGCACTAAGTTGGATGTAGGAAAGGTTCGAAGCCTCTCGAGGAGGAGTGAGAGTATCACCCAGGAAATGATTTTGGTATGGAAACCATTAGTATGTCTATCTGAGTATATGCACACATGCATTGCACAGGGTAGGGTAACCTTGTTGAGTCAGTTTAAGTTCAGTGTCAATATGTGTTAAACCAAGTTGATAGCTTTATGGTTGTTAGATAGTAGGATGGTTGTCTTAATTGTTTTGATCATTTAGTTAATTTGAGTAAAAGTGTGAAAACCCTTATGATGATCAAGAGACATATAGTGTATTGAATATATATGGGTACATATATATATTGGAATATATGTATGTATATATGCAATGGCACATACATATGTACATATGAATGTATGAGCATGCATAGATCATAATGTCTACGTATACCCATATGTAGATATGTAATATGTATGCGAACACTCACATTTATAAATGTATGTATTGCATACATATACATATCAATATATATATAGATGTATTGTTATGTGTAAATGATGGTAATATATATAATTTAATAACCAATATATATATTGATATATATATTATAACAAAGATAGTATATATATATATAGATATATGTATGTATGTATGTATGTATGTATGTATGTTTGTATGTACATGTATGTATGTATGTACATGAATGATATTATATGCATACTATTGTTGTTATAAAATATACATTGAAGGCATATTTCATGGAAAAGATACCATGCATTAAGGAGATAGGTAAATGCCATAAATAGGCAAGTTTGGAAACTATTTATAGTGGTTGTTATAAACAATAAAGCTGCCCAACATAGGCACACACTTGGCAAAGAAATAGAAGGCATGAATACCATGAAGGAAGTAAAGTGTAAATAGAGCCTTAAAAACCATGCGAAACATATGATAGGAAGCTTTGAATAAGTAAAAAGAATGTGGAATAATTTGTATTGAAGTCACAAAATTGGGTGATTGAGCAAGAGGTAAATACTTATTGTGTTTGGGACTTTTACATGCCAATATATATGACTTTCTCCTATTGTAAATAAGGTGCCAACAAATAGAAAAGTTGCACCTAACATGCCAAATCGACTTGGGAGGAAGTAGAGTTGGTTTTTGATTTGCATATGAAATTGAAAAAATACATAGCTACAACCACGACTAGTAGAAAATAAAGAAGTGACAATAATATATCAACTTTCTTTTAGTAGTTGATCTCTCCATTTGCATTATATAAGAAGATAAAAAAAATCTATTTCGAGGGTTCATTCTAAAATCATTTGTCATATTTGTGATATTGAGAGCAACATAGTTGTGAGTTTGAAGAGCATAGAGTATTTGTTTTAGTATGAGGAAAGGGTTGAGTAGGTTAGCTATTGATATTGATTATTTGAAGTAATAGAAACAAGGAGAGTTGAGAATATAGGAATACATACGCAAAGCCATTACACATTGAGCAAGGAGTTGCATGATACTCGGGTGTTATTTTATAGGCTAGGCATGCTTGAAAAAACTACTTCTCTTTCTCTTTTTAATTTTGAAACTAAGTTTGAATTTGGTTTGAAAGTGTTTATGCTATTTTTGTGTGCATACTATTGCTATTGGATAGTTTATGAGAGCTTGTGCATTTATCTAGATTTTATATGAGCTAGATTAGGGAATCTAAATTGTATGATAAGCAGTTATCTTGATTATTACTCAGCAAAGAGAAGCTAAATAGGGTAATAGATCGATATCCTAGCAATACAAGGTTGTATTTGTATTATTTGTATGAGTTATGTTGCTTTGCAATGAAAGTGATTGCAATCCTAATAGCAGTATTATGCCATTACTATTTGGGTAAGTGCACCAAGATGGTTCCCAAAAAGGGGGCTTAAGTGGCCACTTTTTATCTGAAATTAGGAAATACTGACCTTGGACGTGAAATTGAGGATAGTTACACTCAAAATTTTGAGATGGAACAAAAACAAGGATTAAAGTGCTCCAAGTCTACTTTCTAAACTACTAATTTATTTTGAAAATGGTTGAGATTAAGGGGTTCAAAAGAGGGATGTACACAAATTGGTGTTATTTTTGTCAGAAAAACATAACATAGCAACTCTTGTACGAGCAAAGCACGGTGAAATTTTTTGTAGTATTTTAAAAATCTCTAGGGTCAAAAGTTAGCTAACAATATCTAGTTGATGCATGATTTTTCTGATAATTTTTTAATGAATATTTGATTTTTTACTAATTTTCTAAGTGGGCACTTCCTAAAAAGTAGAATTTTGGCCGTGCTCCCCCTAAATTTTTTTGAAGATAATTGATTTTTTAATTTTTTTTTAAAATTTGTAGAATGGAGTCTAGTTTCTGAAAATGTAATTTATTTGAAATTTTGATAAACGGTTAATTTATAACGAAAAAACACCAAACACTTCTTTCTGGAAAAAAAAGAGACATAGAAACAAAAGAATTATGGATGAAAGGCTTAACATTGTTAAAAAGTGAAAAAAATTACATTGTTGGATAGCTAAGAGAGAACCTAACATTACCCATGTGTTCGATTTTGTCAATATTGAACCAAATGCAATCCTGACGGTGAGCATGAACTCAATTATGTGAAAAAATTGTAGAATTTGCAAAAACACGTGTCTGGTAGTTGAGAATGCCCTCCAAGCCTTTGGGTTGGTATTCCAAGGAAAATACCAATGATAAGGCTCAGGGATTCCCAAAGAAAAATATAACGCGCTTGTGTTATGTCTTAGTTTTGACAATTTTTTGCTTATCTGGGATACATGTCAAGCAAGACATAATGCACACATGTTATAATGCACTCGCATTATGTCTTTGTTAATTTTAAATGCCACTCTATTGAATTTTTTTTGATATATTTGTATGTTTGTATGTACATGTATGCTGGTGTGTCATGTATGTATGTATGTATATATCCTTGTATGTATGTATGCATGCCTATATGTATTAGTGCATATATATTGTATGGATGTAGGATTTTATGTACATATGTATTATGCTTGTATGTATTTATGTATGTCTTTAGAGGGAGGGAGAATTTTAAGAGAGAGAGAGAGAGAGTTGTCTAGGTAGGGTGGGATGGGGAGAGGGAGAGAGAGTCTAGAGAGAGGGAGAGGGGGGGGAAGTGAGAGTTTAAAAGAGAGGGAGTGGGATAGAAGGGGTTATAGTGAGGGGGACTTAGCTAGCTAGGGTGA
>VDFB02193867.1:661533884-661556454 GCA_007258455.2 Sequoia sempervirens
TAAATTAAACATGGAATTCATTATATCTCTTTGTTTTATCCATATACAATTCATACCTAGCAACTTATCTATAAGCTTGAGTACCTCTTCTCCATATTTTACATAGGTTTCCCCTAATCATTCAATGTCAATTCATGCTTTAAATTGTGAATTGGCTATGTATGTTGTAATTAACTTTATTTACTCGTATGTGAGGGATGTTTTTGGCTAGTGCTCTACTAACTTGACAGATGTTGGGGAGATTTAACAAACAAGGTAATCAACCCAATCCAAGACTATGTCATCTAAGATGTCATAGAAGCAACCATAGCCTTCAAGCATATGAGTATAGGAATTTACTAAATAGTGTCTTCCTTTTTCATTCAAAGGAAGATAAAAAGAATCTTGTGACACCCCTTTAAGCCTCTCCAACAATGAAAGATTTATATCATGGTTTATTATCTACAAAAGAAAATGCCAAACCCCTGAAATCATTTTCCCAAACATAAAATATTCAAAATATCTAATTTGGATATGCATGTTTTAATGGTGTGACTGTACAAACCTGGGAGAAGCCCTAGTCTTGGGGTGTTGGGTCTCTATTTTTTCTATTTATGAGTAGTGTGCTAATAAATTGATTATAGGAATAGATCATGGAGCTTCAACCGCACTAGTTACTATAGAAAATTGCAGTTACCAAGGAATTACACCAAGGATTTATATGTGTGAACATGAAGAGATTTTATTAACATGAGATCAATACAATTTACTTTCTTTACAACAAATTTAGTTCAATTTGTGGTTTTATCAACAGGTTATTTTCATAAACTATTAATACTAAAATAGATGGGCAATGTCTCAATTTCTTAAGGAATGTCTTAACATATCTATCTTATTTTTTTGGGTGTTATTGTGCTTTTTATGTCGACTTTAAAACTGTTACAGTCGATGTGCTCTTGATTATTCCTTTTAAAGAATTTTGTTTGTAATAACCTCCTGACTGATTCTGTTATGACCCTAATTTTCCTCTTTTATCTAATCAAAAACATAAAATATCTCTGTAAGATTAAACTAGCAACCAGTATTTAGCCACCAGATAATACTGCAAAACAAGCATAGCACTACCAAAACACATTAGGGCAATTGTGAAACTAGCCAAGGGGCCATTCTCATGGTAGGTGGAGCTGTCAATCAGTGATTAGAAGCCCTAGTATAAACTCCCTTGATCGAAACTGCAATCAATTCCATTGGGGGAATAATTGGTCCCACAGCCTCATCCAACCCATGAAATTTAAAGCCTTTTATCACCTTCACCCTTCACACTACCCTAACCAGACTATCATTTTCCAATAGAGGCATTGTGTGTCCACTACTAAGTTCAATAATCCCTGTACAAGATTTTTTTCATAAACATACAAATCTGTTGGCACATTTTCTCTAATGTCTCCATCATCAGCATTAATTTCTGAATTGTAGCATCTATAGCTTTTATATCAACCTCAAACCCAACCACAGGCTCCTTGCCCTGTTCTCCTGGTGTCAAAGGACTTGTCTGGAAACCCACATTATCCTTGTCCCCAACATCCATTTCAACAGGATAGTGCACCAAGTGAGCAAGAAAACTTCCATGCACAAGTGCATCACCCACTGCCACTTTCAGCATTCTTAGAAAATCATCCACAATGGTGCCCCTCATAAACTTGGATGCTCCAACCCAAATTTCTAGTGCCCCTCATAAACTTGGATGCTCCAACCCAAATGTCTAGATATTGATTGCCCACAAGAACGAAGATAAGAAATGTTGCATAAGCGATGGGACAAGACTACCTTAAGCACCGCTGCCAAGTATAACACAATCATTTTCTCTAGAGGCTTTCACATGTCATATGGATGGCCAAAAACACAAACCTAGCCTTAAAGGTGGCTGATCATAAGCTAATAGTTCAGAGCTCAATTAGGCCAATCTTCCACCTCCCTAGTTTCCAAATATTCGATTTTGCAGTTAAATTAAGATTCTTGTCAACAAATTTAAGGAGAATTTTTGGAGAATTTTTTTACTCAACTATCATAATATTTCTAAAAAATTTCAGCTATTAACTTTTAAAAACTTAAAATTTTAAGCTTACTCAACAGAGAATTCATTGGACTATCTACTTTAAAATAATTCATAACACCTACTAAATTGTGTTAGAAAGCCAACCTCTATAAGTAACAATTTTTTCTTAATTTATATTAAACTTATATCTAAAACAAAATTGTTTAAACTATTATACTTCATTCCTTATAATAAATTACTAGAGAATATATCAATTCTAATTTCTTCCCTCTGTGCAACTGAGAGCCTCAATAAGAGTGAAGCTCACCTGCATGGATTGTGAATGGAAGGACAATGAAAAGAGCCAAAACATAGCAATCCTTATTTCCTTGCCGGGAAGCCATGCTGCTTTGCAACATCACACAAATACTCCACGCCCAAACATACAAATATTTACTGTCTACGTTCTGTGAGTGGGTATACAGAACAACACCACACAAATACTCCACCCCAAAACATATCAATATTTACAGGATGGTCTGCAACTATATAAAGCAAATCTAATATTCATTAAGTCAGTCAAGTCAGAGTCTTCGCCGTGGAAGAACGGCAATTGCGCGCAATCAACAGGAGCATTGGAAAGTCGCCAAATTCATCCACTTGGTTCATTTCGGGTCAGATTTGAATAGGAACAAAACTAGAGTCGTTTATGCACCTTCTCTACAGTACGGGAGACATTTCGAGCAGAGGGATTCACGGCTGTAATACGGTAAGAAGGTCATGAGAATTTGGTTCAATTTTTTCGTCGCAGCTGTCACAGATATGACTTGAACGCGTGTTGTGGGGGACCGAGCAATCACGGGGATGATTTTGACGTACGTGGTTTACTATCTTTTGCTCTCCTCCTGTAAGGACCGTAAAATTTCAATTAATTAATGAACACAGTCAAAAGTGTATTTAGAGATGTACTTTTTCTATACGGATAAAATATTAGAGATGTACTTTTTCTATACGGATAAAATAGGAGAAAAAAATTTAGTCATTTTTTTTCTTATGTCAGATATAAATATTGTAATTAGAAGATGTCGTAATGTCCATCCCTGTAACTAGCACTTACATTTATGGGATCTACTTATTTTCATTTATAACTGGCACTTTATCTATAAGAGATTCAAAGAATAAGAAGATAAGAAATTAAAGATAAAGTTTAAATGAAGCATACAAACAAATAGGTAGAAATTACTAAGAAGAATGATCCGAAACAAGCACAACGGAGAAGGGGTTGGTTTGTGTTCTTTATAAGTCTAAATTTGGACTTCACTTTCAACTAAACCTTTCATTTAAATTATATTATTAAACAATTCCTTACAAATTTTAATAGAACTTCAATTTTTAGCAAATGTGTTATTTAGTGTTATCATATAAGTTTTTATTTTTAATGTTATAATTTATTGGCTTTAATTTCACGACCTAGTATGTGTATGTCCCATGTGTCTATGATCCAAGCTTCCAATATACCAATAGATTGATAAAAGAAATTCAAGATGTCTATCCTCTCAACTCAAGATGTGAAGCTAATAAAAATTTAGAGACTTTATTGAAATGAAGACTATGTTGAACCTTTTATTGCAAAGTCTAAACAAGCAATTAGATTGTAAAGCTTTGAAATAGTAGCAATTGTGAAGATGAACAAGGTAATATAACAATCTATTTTATTTTATTTATATTTGAAGACAATTTACAAATATTGGAGTAGCTTCTTATGACCGTCAATATTATTGAGCTCCTTGTGAACATCAACATTAGATATTAACACTAGAAGTCAACAATGGAAGATTAAGAGTCATCATTTAGACCAACAAATTAATCTCTTATGAATATTAATATTTATTATTAGATACTAACAATAGAAAACCAAGAATCACCTTAAAATTTGACATTATATAAATTGGTGAGTTACAATAACACTAAGAATGTAAAGCATTTATCTTATATAAAAAAACAAAATGCTTGGCCACAATAAACATGTGCTAAACTTAAGGAAATTTCAAACTCTACTGATTGGAGGGATGAGAGAAAGTTCATCTCCATCTTTCACAACAATACAATCAGAAGTGTACAATAAGGCTACCGCCATGCAATCATATATTGCTTTTAAACTTAGTAATTACAGTATAAGCTTATTAACACAATCCAAAATAGTTGAAGCTTATTTTTCTTTTGTTCATGAGTGCATTTTTCTAGTTTTGTGAATTCTATATTGCTTTCTTTCATTTCTCTATCCATAATATGATACTCTACCAACAAATTGGACATTTGGATTAACATGGGTGGTAATGCATATATGCATGCATAATCAATCATGCATGCCATCTTTTAGAAGCAAAAATTTGTGAAAAAATTCATGTATCGAATCAAGGACTAATTTATGAATATTTAATTGTCACTTTCAATCACACATCTTTACATAAAGAATACCACTCTTATAGGTGACCAATCATATTGAATAACCATGTATGTAGAAGAAAAAAAGAGAGTGTAGAAAAATAAATTAAAAAAAAGAAGCAAAATCTAATAAACACAAGTAGTCAATGAGAAGAGAATATACCAAAGAAGGTGAAAATGGAAATATTGTATTGAGTGAAAGGATAAAGTAGGGAGAAATACAATTGATGCACCAACCTATGAAGTATAGAGTGGATACACAGTAGCATATGACTTCACTGAGAAGTTTAACATATGAAGATGGTTTGATCTCCACTATTCACTATATGTGAAAATAGCTCTGGCAACCATTGTGTTTATCCATTTGATTCCAACTTAATGGTTCTATCAACAAAATTGTCACAATAATAACCTGAAAAATATGAAAAATAAAATAAACAAAAATATTAAATCCACCAAATAAGCCCAAAATTCATTTCACAATATAAAATATATCAACATGGAGAAACAAATAGATATTACAATAAAATATCGTATATAAAAAAAACCATAGATAAAACCACAAAACCAATTCTATTTATTTAACAGATAACAATAAATTATTTTTGAATGAAATAAAAAAAATAAATCTAACCGTGTACATATTTAAAAAAAAATCACTAAAACCATGGCAAGTAACTTACCTAAAGATTATGCACAACTTGTGTTGTGCTATTTATATATTATAGCATCTAAAGTTTTTTAATATTTCGAGATGCCTTTAAACACAACTCCAAGATGGGCATAGTTTAGATAGGGAAAATGAGTACCTAGACTAGTGTATGAGTTCCTAGATAACTATGTAAATCAATAGTTCTTCAAAGATTTTGTGTTACTTTGGGAAATAAAAGAACATTAACTAAAAAGTGTTTGTGCAAAGATCAATGAGAATACAAAGACAAAGGTTAAGAGCAAATTAAGCACTCAAAGGAAAAGTTTGAATAACTAAAAACCACAACACAAAGAGTCTTGAATATGGAATGTCATGGTGCTATGGGCCTTGACTTACCACAAGGGAAAAGCCCAACAACTACTTTGAAACTTAAGCAAGTTGAAAATGCTCATTTTACTAACAAATCAATCTAATATGTTTCATAGAGAAATTTGAATAAATTCCCTGGATGTCTCGAGTACTTTTGTCTCCTTAAACAAAAACACCAAATGAAATGATATTAAACATGAAATTCATGAAGGGAACACAAAATACAGTATAAATTAAACATGACATTCATTGTATCTTTTTTTTTTATCCATATAAAATTCATACCTAGCAACTTATCTATAAGTTTGAGTACCTCTTCTCCATATTTTCATAGGTTTTCCCTAATCATTCAACATCAATTCATGCTTTAAATTATGAATTGGCTATGTATGTTGTAATTAACTTTATTTACTCACATGTGAGGGGTGTTTTTGCATAGTGTTCTACTAACTTGACAGATGTTGGGGAGATATAACGAACAAGGTAATCAACCCAATCCAAGACTGTGTCATCTAAGATGCCATAGAAGCAGCCATAGCCTTCAAGCATATGAGTTCAAGAAGGCGGCTAGTGGCGCGGGGGCTGAGACCACCGGTGGCGGTGGCGGCTTGGTGGTGCGACGGTGGCCACCGGGCTGAGCAGCGGCGACGGTGCCCTTGTGAACTGGGCGCACAAAAAAACCAATGGTTTTTTTTATTTTTTAATATTTTTTTGAATTTCCGACCTCAAAAATCGTGCCTGGGGGTCATACGGCCCCTGAACAAAAAAAAATTGCCTCCCAAATCAACTATGCCCAAATAGGTCAAACCATATATGAAAATATGGGGTTTTGGCTGCTCTGAGTCCAACCGTGAGGTCCATTTGGGCCCAAAATGCACCCAAAAAATGGAGTAAGCTAAATCCACTCAAAATCAGCCAGAAAACTTCTGAAAGCCCTATCAAACCCTCGAAACTCCAAAATCTTCAAAACAAGAACAGGTTGCAGTAGGTCTGCTCTGATACGATGTAGAAGTTGAGAAAGCCAACTTCACAAACCCCGAAGATCACCTGCATGCAAATAACCTGTCATAGAAAGAAGAGATGGAGACAAACAAGCAAGGGTGCTCTAAAAGCTAAAAAATGTATTCATCCGAGAGAGAGATAAATTACAATGATGAATCCTTATAAAAGGATATTGTGCAACCCTAAAAGAAACCCTAATAGGTAGACATTTAATAATTAATATAATTATTAAATGTCACAAAATGCAACTAAAGTGAAATCTTAAGAGAGGAATAAAGGTAATTTAATCAACATGATTAAATTAAAACCTTTACTCTAACACCCCTTAAGATGAGCAAAAGTGCAGTTACAAACATGCAAGAAAGCAAAGGTAACTACAATGCAAGAAAGTAAACTTGGGTCCCGAACAAGGCCTCATCAGGTACCAATACAAATCTCTATAAAGTGGAGAAATAGAGAAAACCTCATGGGAAAAACTCTACTCCAAAAAGAGATGAAAGAAATAAATGCACTAATAACAGAAGGATAGGAGGTGGATAACATAAGACCCCCCATAGACAACTTCTATCATATAAGTACATGTACAATGGTCTCCATAGGAGAAAAAGAAAGAGACTAGAAGGCCCCTCCACAATGAAGAAACTCCTGTCGCACATATGGATGCCTGAGGTAGAATCCAGAAAGAGATCCTGAAGCGGCATATAATATTCCTCCCCTTGGGAAGAAATGGATCCAAAGGACAATGTCGAAGAAACCCTATGAAAAGAGAAGAACCAAGATGTCTCAAGATGTGTGCCATGATAGGATGCTGAAGAATCTCTCTGTCTGAACTGAAACAAAAGATGTCAAATCCAAACTGAATGGAAGACTCAAAAACTACAACCTTTGAATGCACAGATGATGGTGGGCTAACAGCTGGAATATGGCTGTCAACAAAGAGGAGCTGAAAATCCTCAAAGTAATCCTCCAGATCTACAATATAGGACTCTACAAACAAAGACGAAATGCCTGCAAGATAAGAATCCCAAGTAGCCATGTCTAAAAGATGTATGATGTCCTGCTTAGCTGAATCAATAGGAGCCAAAGAAGAGGCAATATCAAACTGATCAAGAACAACAGGAGAAGATGCTGATGCATGTATAATCTCAGTCTGAAGAGTAGGAACTATGAGACAATCCTCTGATTCATCAGAATATGTAAGGGTGTCTAAATACTAAAGTTCCTTTAAAGTATCATGATCAAAGGGTGTGTTCTCTCTCCAACCAATGGGTACAAGAAAATCTGAAGCAGGATCCTCTGGGAATGGAGAAATATTGGGGTCTCCATAGATCTCCCAAAGACGTGTCCAAAGTGAGTGAGGACAATCAATGCCCGATATAGCCCACACAGTGTCAAAATCAACACTAGACAATATAAGTCCTACTATGTGATTTCTAATGATATCCCAAGCTAGTTTTCCCTTTGAAGTTGCTGGTTTAGGTATGAGATCATACAAATAAGGTGAAATATTAAGCCACCTACAGTGTGTAAGTATGCCCTTTGCCCATGACTCATAATTACCCCGTTCCAGAAAAACAACTGAAGGGTGAGTAGAAAAACCCATCATAACTCTTCAAATTAAAAATATGAGACTAACTGACCTCAATACTGATAAATCAGATCAAATAAATCCATCCAATGCAAACAAATCATTTCCAGGTGCCGAAAAGTCCAAGTAATTGATAGATGTGTGAAAACACAAAAAAATGAATAAAATGTACCTAGGGTAGATTCTAGAAAAATAAATTATTGATCTAGAAAGATCACAAAAACACCTTTCCAACGCCTATTTTTTTACGAAAAATGGAGTTCGAACGCAAAAGATACGCCCCCGGGAGTGAAAAACATAAGTTCTGACTTTCACTGGAAAAAAAGACTACAAAACGGAAAAATCAGAAAAAATAACCAGCACCATCAGATCGGCGCCAGAATCAGCTTTCCAACGCCTATTTCCATTCGAAAAACTGAGCTCAAACGCCCATTTTATGCCTGATTTCGTGAAGGTAGGTCGAAAGGCAAAAAAGAAAATTTTCACAGCCCCTCAGGGGCTAAGACCTTCGGCCCCTGGTCACATGACCGACCAGGGGGCTGGTGCACTGGCAGCTATGGCGGAGCCCCCGGTCACTGATGTGACTAGGGCGGGGGCTCAAAAAATTGGCAGAGGCTCTGGACTGAGCGGTTAGTCGCTCATGTGGCCCTGGCGGAGCCCGCGGGGGTTGAAGGCGGCTGGTGGCGCGGGGGCTGAGACCACCGGTGGTGGTGGAGGCCCGGTGGTGCGGCGGTGGCCACCGAGCTGAGCAGCGGCGGTGGTGCCCTTGTGAACTGGGCGCGCAAAAAAACCAATGGTTTTTTTTATTTTTAATATTTTTTTATATTTTTTTGAATTTCTGACCTCGAAAATCGTGCTTGGGGGTCGTACGGCCCCTGAACAAAAAAAATTTGCCTCCCAGATTAACTATGCCCAAATAGGTCAAACCATATATGAAAATATGGGTTTTTGGCCACTCTGAATCCAACCGTGAGGTCCGTTTGGGCCCAAAATGCACCCAAAAAACGAAGTAAGCTAGATCCACTCAAAATCAGCCAAAAAACTTCTGAAAGCCCTATCAAACCCTCGAAGCTCCAAAATATTCAAAAAAAGAATAGGCTGCAGCAGGTCTGCTCTGATACCATGTAGAAGTTGAGAAAGCCAACTTCACAGACCTCGAAGATCACCTGCATGCAAATAACCTGTCACAGAAAGAAGAGATGGAGACAAACAAGCAAGGTGCTCTGAAAGCTGAAAAATGTATTCATCCGAGAGAGAGATAAATTACAATGATGAATCCTTATAAAAGGATATTGTGCAACCCTAAAAGAAACCCTAATAGGTAGACATTTAATAATTAATATAATTATTAAATGTCACAAAATGCAAACTAAAGTGAAATATTAAGAGAGAGGTAATTTAATCAACATGATTAAATTAAAACCTTTACTCTAACAAATGATAGAAAGTGTCCTCATTCCATGGGTATTTTACCCCAAATCTCACTGATGGATTGATCAATACACGTTAGGAGATGATGTATCTATCTAAAAGTTGGGCGGTGATCAACGACGATGGCAGAACAACACATGATGTATTAATGGAAATATCTTCTAAATGGGAAAAACATATCTAAAGACATTAATGCCTTCAAATCTAAGATATTTTTGTTGAGTCGCCTCTTCTAGTTGCCTCATTGTTCATATTCATTAAACGATTAGACATGAGACAAGATTTTTGCAGGCTTTTACCATTAAGAGATTAGACGTGAGTCATTGGAGTTAAAATTTTCTTTTAGGTGTGGCGCAAGGAATATTTGAACCGTGCAGTTTACCTCTATTAACAACATGAGACAACTTTCCCAATGATCTCAAGACTTTTTGACAATAGATTTATAGTGATCTTAATATTGTTTGATGGTGGATAAAACCTGATTTTAGGCATGAGACAAGTTTTTCAGTGAAATGTGGACTGGCAAGTCCACTTAAAAAAAGCCTTATCGACTAAAAAAACTCCTTATCGTCTAATTAGTGTGAAAGAAGTGATTAAATTGTTTATTGTATTTAACTTCATTTTCACATTTTTCTTGAGATATATACTAAATTCAACGATTAAATTTTTTATATATATACAATGTTGTTAGGTTTTTGACTATTTGATATTTGATTAGAGTGAGTAAAATAAATAAATAACAAATTACTTGTTCTTTAAGTCTTATATAATGAATTGGAGGAATAGCTCAAGTGCAGATTATCATCCAGATTCAAGCCACCTCATCTCTTAAAAAAACTTAAGAGCTACTTCAAGATGTTAGTTTATTACTATTTATATTATAATAATTAAAATTATAACATGATTTGAATAGTTATTTGTCTTTGTATTTGTTAAACAATTATATGTTATAAATTTATCTACTTAAAGTTTTTTTTTTAAAGTAAACACTCAAACATTTTAATAAAAAATATTTAAAAAATTAATTGTCAAGATTCTTATTAATCAAAGAATTTGACATTTATTGCAAACTTCATCTCAATTGATGAATTGAGGAGAACTATTAATTAATAACATTTATTAATATCTTCTTTGATGATCATTATAGACACCCAAAACTATCCTGATGATATAACATACTTGATTTTGCTCACTAACACAATTCCTCGTCTATTTCGCATAATTCATCCATTTAATTAAATAATGTCAATTATTTAGTTAAATTCACTTTTTCTCCTATTAATTAAATAAATAAATTTTATTTAGTTAATTCATTTTTTTCATGCTAATTTCATTCTCATTTGATTAAATAATGAAAACTATTTAATTAAATCCCATAATCATACTTTCATTAAATAATTCATGATTATTTAATTAAAGTCTCTAATTTCATCCACTTGCATAATTAAATGATTTTAATTAATTGTTTAATTAGCTAATTTCTTTCCAAATCCTCCAATTTCCTCAACTTGCACAATGAATATTCCCATGGAATATTCCCTTTTTAATTCAAATATTTCCCTCTAAATAGAAATATCTCCCAACATAATTCCTAAAATTTAGGGGATTGGTTGAGTCTCTCATGGATCTTGAACCATTGATTTGATCTTTGATCCATGTCTCATGGATTATTAACCATTTGATTCATCTTTGATCCATGTTCATTCATCTCATTCGATTTCATCCATTGATTACCCTTTTTGATCTTCACCATTGATCATGATTTCAAAAATCTATAAATAGCAAGCATTTTTCTATAATAATTGATTCATGAGCATTGAGTGAACTTACTCTCTTGGATTGATTTCCCAATTTGATCAATTTGAGAGCATCTTATGAGCCATTTTGCTTCATTTCTTCATCAATTTCTTTGCAACATCATGGATTTTTTTTGAATTGAGCACTCCACATCCAATTTGAGCATAATCCCACAATGGGATTGAGGTTTGCATTGTTTAGTTAGGTTCAATTTGAATTGCTTTGATCTTTCATGTTATTTGAATTCTAACTGATCTTTTGTGAACAATTTCATTGGATTGTGTAGTTAATTGATCATTTACATAGATTTTAAGTTTAATTTTATGTTATTTGATCAGTTGATTTTATACATTTAAAAAAAAAAAATAGAAAAAGGATTTAAAACAATAAAGAGAAAAATTATCCTCTATTGAAAACCACTTCAGTGGCACTTTGGGCAACTACCTTGGTGAAAGCCTTGTAAACAAGCACCTTGCTCAAATAAGCTCCATCTCCCATCTATTAAGTACTCTTATCACTCCATCCTCTTCATAATAGAGTTGTCATCCATTTTTTGTTGGAAATAGGATGCCATTTAATTGCAATCCTAAACATTATTTATTTCATGTATCTCCTAAGTCCTTAGAAAGTGTTCATCAACACTAGGATTAGGAAGAGATTAATATTTGATAAAATACTCATGTTAATTGACATTTGTAATTAATTCTAAATGTTAGGAGCATGTGAGGGCGTCCATTTTGAGTTCCTAAATAATAGGGGCACATGGGGCACCCACATGGTAGGTGACACTCACCTTGAGTTCAATTAACTATTCAAAGTAAGCGATAGCACTTCTGAATGCATGCAAAGATCCTAGGAGTTAGGGTTTGATGTTTGCATGCATGAAGTTTAGTTTAGTTCAGTTCATATCAATTTATTTTAGTTTAGAATTAGTTTAGTTTAGTTTAGTTTAGTTCAGTTCAATTATGGTTCAGTTAATTTTAGTTAGTTTTAGTTGAATGCTAGTTGACTTCAATTAACTTGGAATGCATGACTAATGACTTGAGTTGCATGATAGATAACAAGGACTACCTTCAATTAATAGGGGATGACCATTCTTGCATGAATGGTGTTGAAAAATGTTTTAGTTAACAGCAAATGACTTGGACCCAACTTGGGCACCCAAGTTGGCTTCTTGGAATTAACTCCTTTGCATGTTAAGATATTTCAGAAGGCTAAGTTAAGTGGGCCCTTTCTTGGGCGTCTACTTTGAGGATGAAGCCTTGAAGATATTTAGAAAATGAAGGTTGAGTTTTTACTTCAGTTTGGGATGCCCAAATGCATGAAGATGAGGATTTGGCATTTTTCTTCATGTCATAACTCTACTTGCAAGAGATAGGTGTACCTTTTAGGGATAGGGCTTGAGCATTGTAATTGTAACTCATGTTGAGTTTACAAAGTTGTTTAATGCCTATTTATCTCAAGCAAGTTGAAGAGAGTTATTATCAGTTTTATTGTAGGTTGTGAAGAAGTTTTGGTAAAGGAAAAAAAAGAATTCTCAAGCAAGCATTGGAGCTATTGTAATCTACTTTAGAGATTGAATAATAGATTAATTCTTGGTGGAGTTTTTTCCCAAAAGGGTTTCTCCACAGTACATGCTTGTGTAATATTTCTAATATCCTATCTAATTCTTATATCAACTTCTATCTACATTCTACAAACAGTAAAATGGATTAATCAAATAATCACCCACAAAGAATCTGTAACAAAGGAAAAGCATATTTAGATCAACAATATTAAATTTTTACAAAGTATTAAGCTAAGAAAATACATCAATTTTCAACATTTGGTATCAGAGCTAAGGTTGGGTAGAGTATTGGGATGCCTTTCTCTTAAAGATTGAAGGATTTATTGGCTTAGTGGGAGCTTTTATTATTTTTGTTATTTGCTGATTTTGGAAATAAGTTTTTCTACAATGAATTCTCATTTAGATATTGTAAGGTTCAATGGATCTAAATATGAAATGTGGAAACTAAAAATGGAAGATCTTCTTGAAGAAAGAGATCAGTGGTTAGCTGTTAATAATCAAACAAAGACACCTACAACTATTTCATATGGGGATTGGGCTAAGTTAGATAAGAAGGAAAGAGGAACAATTAGATTATATCTTGTTGATGTTGTTCTCTTGAATGTTTCAGAAGAAAATACTTTATATAAATTGTGGAAGAGAATAGGTGATATTTATCAAACTAAAAGTCTCGCCAATAAGTTGTATTTGAAAAGGCAGTTGTATTCTTTAAAAATGAAAGATGGTGATTCTGTAGCACAATATTTAAATGCTTTCAATTTAATTCTCAGCCAGTTAGCATCTGTAGATGTAAAGCTAAAAGATGAGGATAAATGCATTTTGTTACTTTGTTCTTTACCAGATTCTTGCGAAAATCTAATTGTTGCAATCAGTGGTAATAGTGTAGATCCAAAGATGGACAATATCATTCATAATCTCCTATCAGAGGAGATGAGGAGGAAGTCTAAAACTAGCTCCCAAGATGCCTTGTTTGTAAGAGGTAGGCCTAAAGAGAAGGAATCTAAGGCAGGCAAGAAAGGAAAGGGTAATTCCAAAGGATGGTCTAAAACCCCTGGTAAGAGTAAGGTAAAGTGTTGGAATTGTGGAAAACTTGGTATATTAAAAATGATTGTAAGAGCAACAAAAAGAGTTTTGATGCTTCTATAGACAAATCCACGGATGACTGTAATGATGCATTAATCATTTCTTCTAATATTATTGTTGATAACTCTTGGCTTATTGATTCAGGTTGCTCCTATCATATGACTCCTAACAAGGAGTGGTTCTCTAAGTATACTGCATATGATGGAAGAGATGTCTTCTTTGGAGACAAAAACACAACAAAAGTTGTTGGAAAAGGAGAGGTAAAATTGTGTTTCAGTGATGGTAGGGTTAAGGCCCTTAATGATTTTTTATATATTCCAAGACTTGCTAGAAATCTACTTTCTATCTCTAAGTTCAATGATTTTAGAATGCATGTGACATTTGACAAAGGTGGTTGCAGATTGGTGAAAGGGAATATGGTGGTTGCTAAAGGATCTCGGATTGAGACTTTGTTTAAGTTAAATACCTCCAATGTAAATATTTTATCCAATGTAACTGAAGCTGAAAATACATGTATGCTATGGCACCATAGATTGATCCATATAGGTGAAAAAGGTCTTAGGACCATTCTTAATAAAAATTTGGTTGATGGTATTCCTAATTATAATATTGGAAAAAATGACTTTTGTGAGCACTGTGTGTTTGGAAAGCAATCTAGGGGTGATCCCACAATAGTGGTTTACAATTTTTGGCCAAACTGGACACTTAAATTATTATTTTTAACTAAATCTTCACATTCGGGCACCTATAGTAGCTAAACCGTGAGGAATTTGAAGATGATGCAAACTAGAGTCTCGTCACATTTTATCTGTGGATTCAAAAAATATTTTTGGAATCAGATTGCACTTCTTTTTCCATCTCCCATGAAAATTGGTTTTTTTCAGAAAACAACATTTTTAAAAAGTGATGCACACCGTATAACGTATAACTTTTTTTCAATAAAAGATAAAATTATAATTCTTTCGAATTTAGATTTGTAACTCCTATATCTAGTGCTTCCACTTGGTTAGATAGCTTTTTATTGAATATTTTTTCTTTAATCAAGTTTCAAAGTCAAACCAATTACAATTCAGACATAGCGCGACTGTATAACGCATAACTTTTTTTCTATATAACGAAATTCTTCTCTTTTTTTGTGTTGGATCAAGGACTTCAATATCTGGTGCACTCATATTTTTCAAAAAAAAATTTGATAATTTGCTATTTTTCCACATGTGAAGAACAAAGACCTTCATTTTTTATGAAAAACCTATGTTTAATAAAACTAAAAAAACAAATACATAATAAAATTAAAACATATTAAAATTATATTTGTTGGATAGCTCGTTCAGAGGACTACCTGATTCTAGTTGGGTTTTTGAAGACTCCTCCATTTTCATCCTCAACCCGAGCTTCGAAGCGTAAAAAATTAGGTTTCTTTGTGAACAATTTCAAAAATCAAGGAAAAGGGGGGTTTGCTAGAACCAGGGGGTTCTAGCGAACCCCCTTCCATATGCATTTTTCTTTTGTTTTTTGGGCGGGAAATGTGGGCCCAGTAATTAACGGGTTCGCTCGAACACTAGTTCGATCGAACCCCTTTTTGGTTCGGTCGAACTTGTGGGTTCATTCGAACCCCTAAAACCAAATTTTTTTCCATGCGGTCTTTTTTTCTCAGTTTTCCTTCCTCCATAAAATTGTAAACCACTATTGTGGCTTCACCCCTAGATCTAAATTTCCTAGTGGTTCAAATGAAGCTAAAAGATCATTAGAGATTATTCATTTAGATGTAATGGGCCCTATGGATATTGACTCTATTGGAAAATATAGATACTATGTCACATTTATTAATGATGTCTCAAGATACACTTGGATATATTTTATGCATAACAAATTGATGTGTTTAATAAGTTTAAGGAATTTAAGGCTTTTGTTGAGAAACAATCAAATCATAAGATAAAAGTGTTGAGATCAGATAATGGTAGTGAGTATTTTTCTAGGGAATTTGATGATTATTGTAAGCATGCAGGAATAGTGAGACAGAAAACTACTCCATATACATCTCAACAAAATGGAGTAGCAGAAAGGATGAACCGAACCTTAATGGAAAGAGCTAGGAGTATGTCAAGTAGTGCTAAGCTAGATCAGTTCCTTTGGGTTGAGGATGTTTCTACTTCTTGTTATTTAATCAATAGATCCCCTAGTTCATCTATTGAAGATAAAACTCCTTATGAAATGTGGTTAGGAAAGAATCCTAGTGTTGCACATTTAAGGATCTTTGGTTGTGAGGTTTTTGTTCACATGCCTCAAGAAAGTGATCTAAATTGGATCCTAAAGCACATAAATGCATATTCATAGGTTATGGTGAAAATGTAAAAGGATACAAGCTTTGGAATCCACTAACACAAAAAGTTTATTTATCTAGAGATGTGATTTTCAAGGAATTTAGAGCTTATTCAGGAGAAGAACAACCAAATGAGAAGGATACTTCTCGAATAGTTCATTTTGAGATAAATAATCAGAAGCAACAAGATGCACATGTTGAAGAACAATTGGATGGATTGGAAGGGGAGAGTTCAGAGAGTTCTTCTGAAATAGATGCTCAAGATGAGCATAGTGAGGAACAAGTAGAAACCCCTTTGAGAAGATCCACACGACAATGGAATCCCGTTGATAGGTCTAGCCCACCTAATTTCTGTTGTATTTTTGCTTTAATGAGTACTAATGATGAACCCAGTTCTTACAGGGAAGCTTTGTCTTCATATGAGAACAAGCTTTGGTCACAAGCTATGCATGAGGAAATGGAATCCTTGGATACTTGTGACACATGGGATCTTGAGAGTTTGTCCAAGGGGAGAAAGGCCATTGGTTATAAATGGATCTTTAAAAAGAAGATTGGTGTAGATGGTAATCTCGAAAGGTACAAGGCTAGATTAGTAGCCAAGGGCTACTCCCAGAGAGAGGGAGTTGACTTTAATGAAATCTTCTCTCCCGTTGCTAAACTAACTTCTATTAGATTCTTTTTGTCAATCGTTGCCGCTTATGATTTTGAAATTGAGAAAATGGATGTGAAAACTATGTTTTTGCATGGGAATCTTGATGAGGAGATTTATATGAAGCAACCTGATGGTTTTTTTGTAAAAGGAAAAGAAGAATTGGTTTGCAGGTTAAAGAGATATTTATATGGATCGAAACAGTCACCCAGAATGTGGTACCAGAAGTTTGATGCTTTTGCATTGAAAATTGGTTATATTAGAAGTGAGGAAGATCATTGTGTTTACATAAAAGTTATTGATGATCAACTTTTAATTATTATCTTGTATGTTGATTACATGTTGTTTATTGGTAACTGTAGACAACCAAATTTGGACACTTAATTTATCCAAATTTATCACTTTTCGTCTAAACATCCTCTTATCCAAGTTAATTAAGTAATATTACTATTATTTAATTAATACCCTTAATTCTGCCAAATCTCTAAGGTATTTAATTAATAATTAAATATTTTACTCTTTTAATCCTCTTTTCATCAAATAAATTAAATAACTAATACATTTATTTAATTCCTCACATGTCATTTTCATCTAATCCTAATCCATCTCCTAATTTCTTCATTAGGGATGTGCACATGCCTAATCCTTGATTAGGATGTGTCACATCCTCCAACTTTTGCAAGTTGGCTTCTAATCCTCATTTATCTTCTAATTACTGATTAATTAATCTTAATCAGCACCTTGGTCAACTCTCTCCATCTCCCAAGGAATTTTTAATTCCTTTTTATTCCTCCAAGAATCCCCTTTTCACATGCATCTTCTAGAATCTTTGACTTGTCACATCAAGTCACATGTGACAAACTCCCACCTTTTGGGAACATTGTCTTATCCACTAGATTCTTCTAATCATTGTGAATTTAAAATTCACTTTTATTCACCCAAGATTCTTCCCATCTCCCAATGTACTTGGAAGGTATTTGTCCTTCCTCCACCTCATGTACCTTTTGGCCACCTCACTTACACTTTATCTCCTCTTAGCCACTTCACCATCCACATGTCAAGATGTGAGGGCTTGTGAGTTCTCAACCCACCATAGCCCTTCATCTTGACCTTGTTGGATGAATCTCAACCGTTGAATTCTCTAGAGAATTCAAATTCTCCTATAAATACCCCCTACTCAAGGGCATTTTCAATACTTTTTTTATTTTGAGCAACCTTATGCTGCCAATTTGCATTCTCAAGCATTTTCTACCATTTAGCCATCCATTTAGTCATTTTGCATTATCAATCTTGCATCTAGTAACATCAAAAGCCATCTAAGGAGCACACAAATTCATCTAAATCAAGGGCCAACCAAGGAGTCTTCAACAGCAAGGAAGGTATAATCGATTTGCATTTTTATTTCATCTATTTTCCTTGTTTTATCACTCTTTAGGCTAATCATTGAAGTGTTCTTAGTGTTTTTCCACTTGCATTTTTAGTTATTTTGCACATTAAAATAGGGTAAAATTCCAAGGTACACATTTTGGCACGCCCGGTGGGACCCACAAATGGGTTCTTGCATTTAACCTTCATTTTGTTGGCATTTTGTAGAAAAAGGTCAATAGTTAGCTGAGCACCTCTCGCTTTACCGCTAGCGGAGCCTCCGCTTTACCGCTAGCAAGCGGAGCACTGCTGCCCAAGCAGTAAAGGGCGGAAGCTCGCTGTAATACTATAGAAAGGCGTATAATCTCCTGCTTTTACCACGTAAAGGCGTATGCCCTCCTGTCAGAAAGGCGGAAGCGCCCTCTATTTTACCGCAGAAAGGTGGAAGCACCCTCTTGTTTGCTGTAGAAAGGCGGTCACGCCCTATATCTGAAAATTTGATTTTTGCTAACAGTTTGCTGTAGTTAGCGTATACGTCATTTTGATTAGAATATTTTTTCTAACACTTTCTTGCAGTAGGGCATACAACTTTTCTTTTTCAAAAATCTGATAAAGTTTCCTGCAGAGGGGCGGATACGCCCTTTTATTTTTGAAAGGCTTTTTTCTAACATTTGTCGTTAAAAAGGCCGTACCGCTTTGTCAGCATATAGGCCGTAGTTACCGCTTTACGCGTAAAGGTGCTCTGCCTTGGCTTTCTTCAGAGAAAGGCTGAAGTTTCCTGCCTTTTGTTTGCTACCGCTTTTACCGCTAGTAGCGCGTAGTTACTCGCTTTGTTTCCGTATAGTTACCTTTTATCAAGAAAGGTGGAAGCGCCCCTGATTTTACCACAGAAAGGTGGCTACGCCCCAAAACAACACAGTTTGGAAGCATATTATGGCGTAATCGACCAAGAACGAAGGATAAGATAGCTAGTGTTTGCTTGCAGGGCCATCTATTTGATCAAATTTTTGAAAAATTATCCTTGTTGTTTGAACATAGTCTAATTAGGGGGAAGTAATCTTTATTGCTTGCTGTGTTTGTTTATTATTGTGTCACCCAAGGGGGCATTAATTTGTTTTCACTTTCCCCTTGCACTTCGTCTGAGCCTGGGGAGTAGTTGGAAATGGTTAGTGTCTTCTTTCTACTGGGACCTGCTTGGGGATTTCATCACCCCAAGGGACGATTCCAACCACACGTACCGACGAGGTATATAAAGGGGGGAGAATGAAAGTTGTACCCCAATCCAGTCACGTCGTAATTGGCGAAGCGTCGGAGCTAGGGTGATACCTAGATAGACGTGAAGAGTTGGTCTGAGCCTTTTAGTATCTCGCTGGGGTTCCCGACTCACGCTTGTGATGGGCTGGTGTTCATGGTTGTGCCTCACGTACCGAGAGTATATCGAGGACTCCTTAGCAACCATGTTCATCCTAGAGTAGAAGACTTTGTTGGCCATACCCATTTCTACTAATCTTAGGGTTGTGTTGTCTGAATTGTCTTTCTCATGCAAAACCAGTCATTTTCAGTTTAGCCAAATCTTTTTATCAATGTTTGCTATATTTTGGGTCATTTGCCTTACTCATCAAAAAAATCAAGCTTAAACTTACCCTTTGGCGGACCTGACCCCATCCTTTAGCAGACCTGACCACATGTTGTGGCGAACCTGACCTCATCCTGTGGCGGACCTAACATCATGTTGTGGCGGACCTGACCTTCTACTCTTTCTTCCTGGGGCCGCCATTTCCACACCGTTTATCCGATTGACTCCATTCAAAAATAGTTCTCATTTTTTCATGCTCTTTCTGATGACATATACCACTTCATACTTTTGAGAAGTTGGCCAGGGCACCTTTTTCTTGACCATTCGCCTCCTCGAGGGGGGCATACCCTACCATTCTCATCCATTTACTCGTTCTGGGTAAACGTTCATCCATTTGACACATCCTTTCATCATTCTGAACTCCCATTCTGTCATTTCGATCATCTGTTTACTCATTCTGAGTAAACGTTCATCCATTTCACACATCCTTTCATCATTCTAAACTCTCGTTCTGTCATTTCGATCATCCGTTTACTCAGAACGTTCATCCATTTGACACATCCTTTCATCATTCTGAACTCTTGTTTTGTCATTTCGATCATCTGTTTACTCGTTCCGAGTAAACGTTCATCCATTTCACACATCCTTTCATCATTTTGAACTCTCGTTCTGTCATTTCGATCATCCGTTTACTCATTTTGAGTAAACGTTCATCCTTTCATCATTCTGAACTCTTGTTCTGTCATTTCGATCATCCGTTTACTCGTTCCAAATAAACATTCATCCATTTCACACATCCTTTCATCATTCTGAACTCTCGTTCTGTCATTTCGATCATCTGTTTACTCGTTCTGAGTAAACGTTCATCCATTTCACATCCTTTCATCATTCCAAACTCTCGCTCTATCATTTCAATCATCCATTTACTCGCTCCGGTAAATGTTCATCCATTTCACACATCCTTTTCATCATTCTCGAACTCGCTTTGTCATTTTGATCATCCTGCTTAATTGCTCGGTAAACGCTCATCCATTTCACATATCCTTTCATCATTTTGAACTCTCGCTCTCATTATTTCTTGACATCCGCTCATTCTCGGCAACATTCATCCATTTAACATCCTTTCATCATTCGAACTCTCGCTTTTGTCATTACTCATCCGCTATCGCTTCCGGAAAACGTTCATCCATTTCACACATCCTTTCATCATTGCGAACTCTCGTTCTGTCATTTCGATCATCCGTTTACTCGTTCCGAGTAAACGTTCATCCATTTCACACATCCTTTCATCATTCTGAACTCTCGTTCTGTCATTTTGATCATCTTTTTACTCGTTCTAAGTAAACATTCATCCATGTCACACATCCTTTCATCATTATGAACTCTCGTTCTATCATTTCGATCATCCGTTTACTCGTTCTGAGTAAACATTCATCCATTTCACACATCCTTTCATCATTTTAAACTCTCGTTCTATCATTTCGATCATTCGTTTACTCATTCCAAGTAAACGTTCATCCATTTCACACATCCTTTCATCATTCTGAACTCTCATTCTATCATTTCAATCATCTGTTTACTCATTCTGAGTAAACGTTCATCCATTTCACACATCCTTTCATCATTTTGAACTCTCATTCTGTCATTTCGATCATTCATTTACTCGTTCCGAGTAAACGTTCATCCATTTAACACATCCTTTCATCATTTTGAACTCTCGTTCTATCATTATGATCATTCGTTTACTCGTTTCGAGTAAACGTTCATCCATTTAACACATCCTTTCATCATTCCGAACTCTTGTTCTATCATTCTGATCATTTGTTTACTCATTCTGAGTAAACATTCATCCATTTAACACATCCTTTCATCATTTTGAACTCTCGTTCAACAGTCCTAATCAATCGTTTACTCATTCTGAGTAATCTATCATTCATTCTGAGCCTTCATCTTCTCGCTTCGAGAATCATTCATCCGTTCTGAGCACTCTTTCACTCATTCTGAGTCCTCCTCTCCTCATTCTGAGAGTCATTCATCCGTTCTAAGAGCTTGTTTGCTCGTTCTGGGTCCTCCTCTCTCGTTTCGAGAGTCATTCATCCATTCCGAGAGCTTGTTCGCTTGTTTTGGGTCTTCCTCCTCTCGTTCTGAGAGTCATTCATCCATTCCAAGCACTCTTTCGCTCATTCTGAGTCTTCCTCTCCTTGTTCCGAGTAAACTTTCATCCATTTCACATCTTGGTCTATCATTTTGAACTCTTGTTCTATCATTCCAATCATTCATTTACTCATTCTGAGTAAACATCCTATGATACCTTGGAATTCCTACTGCTCTAAGTGTGTGAAATAACTAAGAAACATGAAAGACAAAACACCAAGGACACCTCAAGATTAGCCAAAAGAGAGTTACAACGAAAAGGAATGCAAATCAAATGAAACACAAACACTTTTACCTCCCTTATTGAAACTTCTTTGATTGGCCCTTGTTTGGATTGGTTGTGTGCTCCTTAGATGATGGATTGAGTGACTAAGATGCAATATTCTATATGCAAGATGATTAACAAAGATGGTTGAATGATTGAAAAAGGCTTGAGGATTCAAATGGACAGCATGTAGTTATCAAAATGCAAAGTGTGTTGAGAAGGAAAATTGGCAGCATAAGGTTATGAAAATCAAAAGTGTTCTAAATGCAAATGGGCAGCATGAGGGTGCAAGA
>VDFB02193867.1:661556554-661913641 GCA_007258455.2 Sequoia sempervirens
TTCTATCGTCTATCATCGGTCATTCTGCTTTGTCCATCTGCTCCTCTATCATCTAGCATCATTCTTTCTGCTTTCTCCGTCCACTCCTATATTGTCTATCATTAGTCTTGGCTTTTGTCTCTCTGTTCCTTGTCATATGTTATCATTCATCCTCTTTCTGCTTTTATCCATGGTTAGTCGACAACTTTTTATCAATCTACGAGGGCTCTACGCTTTCACATAGGAAAGGCTAATCTTTGATCAACCCCCAAGCCCCTAGGTCTTTAGGGTGTGTCAGTCTCATGTCTTGTCTCCTTTGTGTCGTGTCATCAAACTATGCCCTTATCTAGCTGGTTCTTAACAAACAAGATCCACTTGTATCAACAAATCCAATCAGCTTTTGAATATTCTACATCATATCGCATCTTTTTAGCTTAGTATCCATCATCGGTCTCAATAGGATGCATCCTTCCTAACAAACCTCATCAATCCCATCCATCCCCTGATCCTATGGCAAAGGACGTTTGAAATTCATTGTGATCTTTTGATGCTTTTGGATTTTGTTTATCATTTAAGCTCCCTATCATCACTTGTCATGGCCACCTTGATCCATCATATCATGGTGTGCTTTGACTAGTCAACATAGGGGCATATCTTGATCTTTTTATGTCTATTTTGTGTCTTCTTGGTTGTCCCACGTAGTACCCACCAAGATCCCCGAGGTCTTGTGTTATGCTGGGGCATCCTTTTGTATTTGTGGTTATCTCAATAACTGGCCCGACCAAGGTCTTTGTGACTTTGGGGTGTTGGGATAGCCTTCTTGTCTGTTGTATTTATTTCATGCATTAGACACTATTACGCCTTGGTTCCACATACCCTGGCACTTGGTGTCTTATGCTATAGCAAAAATCAGTGATCCGAAGATGGCAAATCGCATTAGGACTGCATTTCATTTTCCATTCCATCATCTTGCATGTATCCCCCATCCTTCTTCACAATCCCCATCCTCTTATCTATCACAATCCCCTTGTCCCTTCATCCTTATTTTCCCCCTTTTTCCCTTCTTCCTTTGCCTGGATCTGCCCTTGGGACGACTCTACCCTGGGGCGGCAACACCCTTGGGGCGTCTCGGCCCACGGCCGGGGCGGCTCCGCCCTCGGGGCGTCTCTGCCCTTGTCTGGGGGGGCTCTGCCCTCGGGGTGGCTCCGCCCTTGTTTGGGGCGGCTCCACCCTCGGGGTATCTCCACCCTTCCCTGGGGCGGCTCCGCCCGCAGTCGAGGCGGCAGCGCCCGGCCGCAGGGCAGCTACGCCCCTACCCTGCCATCCTTTGACTCCCGAAAATTCTTATTTTTATCTTTTTTTCAAAAAACTAATCCCGACCCATTTTTCTAATCCCCCCGCCATCAAAACCCATGTGTTGAAATTTTTAAAATTTATCAAAAACCATATTTTCGAAGGTTTTGACTTTTACACCGAAACTTCCAGAGGCCATAACTTTTGACTCAGGTGTCCGTTTGAGTTGAAATTTGACGAGTGGTTGTGTTATGAGATAACAAATGGATTCCCAACAAGCTTCAAATAAGGCCCTTGGAACCCATTTTGCCACATTTTTGGGGCCTCAAACTTTCATCTAGGCCCTCAAAATCCCAATTTAGTATTTTTTTTCAACATTTTGAAAAATTGTTTTCACTCATAACTCGAAATGCATATCTCAAATTTGGGATGTTAGTTGGCAATTCATCCTATCTCAATATTGGGTAGTTCTTGGAAAAAATTTGGACTCCCAAAAGTATATCCATGAGGTTTCCTAAAACGGCAAAATTTGACATTTTTTTAAAATTACCAAATTGGGAAAAATCTAATTGTCAACACTTTACGTCATTTAAACCCCAGAACTCAGTGTAGAATCAATCCAATAATATCCTTCAATAATTCTAGTCTTCAATCCAATCCTCATCTGAGCTTTAATTTAATCCCAATCTGAGCTTAACCAAAACCCTAATCTGAGCTTTAGTCCATCTGCAGTCCAAATCTTTGGATATCAAACCAAATATTAAGATCCTTCTCTCCATCTCACATATCAATCTTCTCCTCATCTGTTCAATCTCGCACAAATCACCTAATCAAATCCTTGGTCTTGTCCCCAGTCTCGTTGCCAGCCTTGACCCATCATCATCATCATCCATTAGTATCCTTCCCTATCCCTTTGGCGTTGTTTTGGGATGTATCCTTCCCTCATCAACAACACTTTCATCATCCTCATCAAGAGGTATTCTTCCCTATCCTTTAGTGGTGTTTTGGGATGTATCCTTCCCTCATCAATACCACTCAATGGGATGTATCCTTCCCTATCCTCATGTTGTTTCGGGATCCTTCATTCCCTCATTGACAACACTCCATCCATCATCAACCCATTTTGGCTTGTACCTTGACTGGGGAAACATCACCTTTTGTCCTAAAATCCATTTGTGCTTCATCCATCTCCTCTCGCTTCTCCTTCTCTCTTGTCCATCAATTTGCATCATCTCCCTCATCTCATCTATTTCGAGAGCCCACCCGTGTTCTCTTCAACCCGCATGTCCTCTCGAGGGGGCATCCTTAATCCCTCATCCTCATCTTCATCCCCATCATCTTTTTTCCCAATCAATCCTTTGATGACTGGGGCATCTTTCCCAATCTAACCATCTTCTTCTAGGTTCTATTTTTTAATATTCTTTGAAATGATGCTACTTCATAGCAACTATCTCAGAGGGGAAAATGTAGACATCCTAAATTCTGACACTAATTTATTCAAATTTACCTACTTTTCATCTAAACATCCTTCTTATCCAAGCACGCTAATATTACCATTATTTAATTCATCACCCTAATTCCCGCCAAATTCCCTAAGGCATTTAACACACCAAATACTTTACCTTTTAATCCTCCTCATCAAATAAATTAAACAAATAATACATTTATTTAATTCTTCACATGTCATTTTCATCTAATCCTTAATCCATCTCCTTAATTTCTTTCATTAGGATGTGCACATATTCAATCCTTTTGATTAGGATGTCACATCTTCCAACTTTGCAAGTTGGTTTTAATCATCATTTATCTTCTAATTACTGATTAATTAATCTTAATCAGTACCTTGGTCAACTCTTTCCATCCCCCAAGGAATTTTTAATTCCTTTTTATTCCTCCAAGAATCCCCTTTTCCCATGCATCTTCTAGAATCTTTGACTTGTCACATCAAGTTACATGTGACAAACTCCCACCTTTTGGGAACATTGTCTTATCCACTAGATTCTTCTAATCATTGTGAATTTAAAATTCACTTTTATTCACCCAAGATTCTTCCCATCTCCCAATGTACTTGGAAGGTACTTGTTCTTCCTCCACCTTATGTACCTTTTGGCCACTTCACTTACACTTCATCTCCTCTTAGCCACTACACCATCCACATATTAAGATGTGAGGGCTTGTGAGTTCTCAACCTACCATAGCCCTTCATCTTGACCTTGTTGGATGAATCTCAACCGTTGAATTCTCTAGAGAATTCAAATTCTCCTATAAATACCCCCTACTCAAGGGCATTTTCAACACTTTTTTCATTTTGAGCAACCTTATGCTGTCAATTTGCATTCTCAAGCATTTTCTACCATTTAGCCATCCATTTAGTCATTTTGCATTATCAATCTTGCATCTAGTAACATCAAAAGCTATCTAAGGAGCACACAAGTTCATCTAAATCAAGGGCCAACCAAGGAGTCTTCAATAGAAAGGAAGGTATAATCGATTTGTATTTTTATTTCATCTATTTTCCTTGTTTTATCACTCTTTAGGCTAATCATTGAAGTGTTCTTAGTGTTTTTCCACTTGCATTTTTAGTTATTTTGCATATTAGAATAGGGTAAAATTCTAAGGTACACAGTAACAAGGTAATGATCAAAGAATTGAAAGCACAACTCTCGAGCACATTTGAGATGAAAGATCTAGGGGTTGCAAAATATATCCTTGGTATGGAGATCAGTAGAGATAGAGGTAACAGAAAGCTTTGCTTAAGTCAGAGCAATTATGTTGATACTATTTTGAAACGATTTAACATGCAGGACAATAAACCAGTTAATATTCCTTTACCAGTTGGCATGAAGTTAAGTTTAGACATGAGTCCTATCTGATTTTGATTATGAGGAAATGTTTCAAATACCATATGCTAGTGCAATTGGTAGTTTAATGTATGCAATGGTTTGTACAAGACTAGATATATCCCAAGCAGTGGGAGTTCTTAGTAGGTTTATGTCTAACCCTGGTAAAGAACATTCGACTTATGTTAAGAGGGTGTTTAGATATTTATGAGGGGCTTCTGATTACTATTTAGTTTATCATGGTTCTAACGACATTGATATTATGCATAGATCATTGGACATACAAGGTTTTGCTGATTCAGATTGGGTAGGACATTTGGACAGTCAGAGGTTTACAAGTGGTTATGTGTACACTTTGTTTGGAGTTGCGGTTAGTTGGATAAGTAAGAGGAAACCTACAATTGCTTTGTCCACCACAGAAGCAGAGTACATGGCTGCCACACATGCCTCTAAAGAGGCAGTTTGGTTATATAGACTTGGGAAAGGTATTGGTTTTAATTGCAAGTAAATTAGACTTGAATGTGATAGTTAGAGTGCTATTTGTTTAGCCAAAAATCCTATGTATCATGCTCATACTAAACATGTAGATGTTCAGTATCATTTTGTACGCGAAATGGTTGAAAGTGGAAAGGTATTAATTGAGAAAGTTGACACTTTGATTAATGCTACAAATTATCTTATGAAGCCAGTTCCTATAGATAGGTTCCTGTGGTGAAGGAAGGCCATTGGCCTTGAGTCATGTACTTGATTTATAACTATTATTCCTTGCTTAGAATAATTGCAATGTATAATGTCAAGTGGGAGAATGTTGGAAATAGGATTCCATTTAATTGCAATCCTAAACATTATTTATTTCATGTATCTCCTAAGTCATTGGAATGTGTTCATCAACACTAGGATTAGGAAGAGATTAATATTTGATGAGATAATCATGTTAATTGACATTTTTAATTAATTCTAAATGTTAGGAGCATGTGAGGGCATCCATTTTGAGTTCCTAAATAATAGGGGCACATGGGGCACCCACATGGTAGGTGACACTCACCTTGAGTTCAGTTAACTATTCAGAGTAAGAGATAACACTTTTGAATGCATGTAAAGATCCTAGGAGTTAGGGTTTGATGTTTGCATGCATGAAGTTCAATTTAGATTAGTTTAGTTCAGTTTAGTTCAGTTTAGAATCAATTTAGTTTAGTTTAGTTTAGTTCAATTCAATTCAATTCAATTCAATTCAATTCAATTATAGTTTAGTTATCTTTAATTAGTTTTAGTTGAATGCTAGTTGACTTCATTTAACTTGGAATGCATGACTAATGACTTGAGTTCCATGACAGATAATAGGGGCTGCCTTCAGTTAACAGGGGATGACCATTCTTGCATGAATGTTGTTGAGAAATGTTTCAATTAACAGGAAATGACTTGGACCCAACTTGGGTGCCCAAGTTGGCTTCTTGGAATTAACTCCTTTGCATGTTAAGATATTTTAGAAGGTTTCGTTAAGTGGGCCCTCTCTTGAGTGCCTACTTTGAGGATAAAGCCTTGAAGATATTTATAGAATGAAGGTTGAGTTGCTACTTTAGTTTGGGACACCCAAATGCATGAAGATAAGAATTTGACATTGCTCTTCACAACATAACTCTACTTGCAAGAGATAGGTGTACCTTTTAGGGATAGGGATTTAGCATTGTAATTGTAACTCATGTTGAGTTTATAAGTTGTTTAATGCCTATTTATCTCAAGCAAGCTGAAGAGATTTATTATCGATTTTATTGTAGCTTGTGAAGAAGTTTTGGTGAAGGCAAAAGAAGCATTCTCAAGCAAGAATTGGAGCTATTGTAATCTACTTTAGAGATTGAATAATAGATTAATTCTTGGTGGAGTTTTTTCCTGAAAGGGTTTCTCCATGATACATGCTTGTCTAATCTTTCTAATATCCTGTCTAATTCTTCTATCAACTTCTATCTACATTTTACAAACAGTAAAATGGATTAATTGGATAATCACCCACAAAGAATCTATAACAAAGGAAAAGCATATTTAGATCAGCAATATTAAAGTTTTACAAAGTATTACTTCTAAGAAAAAACCTCAATTTTCAACATTTTCCACCCATCTGTATTCATCCCTACCATGGCTTGGTATTCAGGAAAATGTTTATTCGTCCTATTGAGTTGTACCCCCATGTCATATCTGATTCATATCAAAGTTCCATAACACTCTGTTGGGGGAATCTTCTTATACTTGGTTGTTGGATTGGATTCTTGTATTACCTAAGTCTTGTAAATATCATTCTCAAAAAATCTAAAAACATCAAATAACGGGTGTTGGAAGGAAGTTGAGTTCACTTTTTGGCCAAAAAGTGAAGTGTTTTCCCTGATTTCCAGAATTTGTCACATTGACCTTAAAATTTGAATCACTTAGAGATGGAATTTTAAAAAAATTCACTGATGTTAAATGTAGTACTCAGAGTCTAGTTTCCAAATATGTAATTTATTTTAATACCTAGATGATACAAATTGATTTTCAATAGGCATTTCTAAAAACCACTATTTAAAAGTCACTTTTTTTTACCATACCATGCATGTGTATGTCATCCATATTTTGCACTAAATAATCATATTTTATTTAATCCTTTTGGGAAATAAAACATTGAAGAATGCTCTCAAAATTTTTTGTAATTTTTTTGAATAATTTTTTTATAAATTTATTATTGGTCATATTTGTTGTTTTGAAAAATTGTCGTGTACGTCACACATAAGATGACCTAAGATTATCACTTTTTTTATTTTTCAAGTTGAAAAATAATTGTCTGAAGTACGCTTTCATACAATTCGTTCTTCAAAAAATTATTTTAATAAAAAGTTATTAAAATACTAAAAAACCCTGATATTTCAAGTTTATGGACCAATTTCATAAAAAAATAATTGAAAAATAGAAAAAATAATCAAATTGTAAAAAAATTACATATTTGGAATCTACACTGTCTCATCTATAATGGGTTTTAATTTCGTCAAAAAATTCTGCAAAAAAGGTGCCCAAAGTCACTATTTTCTTGTGGCATTGATAGGACCTTCAAGTTGCAGGTCAAACCAGATCCAAAGCTTAGCTTCAAGTCCCCAAGCCTTTTCCCGAATTGGTTAACAGAGCAAAATTCCAACCTGAATTTTAAATTTTAAAAATCATCAAGATTCTTATTTAATAAACGAGGTCTCGATTTAATAAACGGGATCCCATTTCCTATATTTATTATTTTGTCCATTGAAATAATGATCGAGATCCCATTTACTATGGGATCCCCTTTTGTAAACAGGATCCTAAGTATTTTTTTGACCATTTTTTTAATTTTTACTACTAAACAAATACACTATCAATTTTGCAACTTGACTGTGTACGACCAACAATGACAATTTCACTATTTTCTATCAAATTTTATCTTGTAGAGGCTCTTCAACTTGGAATTTGATTTGAATTTTGAAAGGAGGCATCATTGGGACAATATTTGAGTGGAATTGTGTTCATTTGCTACTCGTTTGAAGGAGGTACAAATAAGCAATACTTTCACTATTGACATTCATTTGTACTTCAAAATTTAGTAATTATGGGATCACAATGTCATAATAAGAGGAAAGATAGGAAGGTATTGACCCCTAAAGAAATTGAAGCAAAGAGAGAGGAGGAAAAAATACAAAGAGATAGAAGAATGAGGATTCAATCAATGAATAATGTTGAAGCATCCATTTCCATGACTATTAAAGATAAAAACATTGAGGAGACCATGGATGTAGACGATGCAAATTTGCAAGAGGTGAATGGTGATGTTGCATAAGAAGGATGAAACTTGGCACATGTGCCAAGACTATAGAGTGCTCAACATGTACACCATCAAAGCTAAGTTTTCTATTCCAATCATTGATGATTTTCTAGATGAATTTAATGGAGCTATGTATTTTACAAAGTTAGATCTTAGATCAAGTTATCACCAAATTTGAATTAAGGAAGAAGATAATTCTAAGACAACATTTAGGACTCATGAGTGTCATTATGAGTTTTTGTTGATGCCATTTGGTCTTACCAATGCACTGTCTACATTTCAAAGTTTGATGAACTCCACCTTTAAGAGATTGTTGAGGAATTTTGTATTAGTGTTCTTTGATGATATATTAGTTAATAGCAAGACATGGGAAGAACATTCACAACATTTAGATCAACTCTATGCTAGGCCATCCAAGTGTGCTATTGGTCTCAACAAGGTGGAGTACTTAGGACACAATTTCAAATGAAGGAGTAAAGTTGGATCCTAACAAAATTAAGGCTTTCATAAAATTAGTTTATTCCCAAAACCATTAAGAAATTGAGGGGTTTCTTGGGGTTAAATACATACTATAGAAGATTTGTAAAGAATTATGGTCATATAGTAGCACCCCTCACAACTTCATTGAAGAAGGATTCTTTTAAGTGGAACTAGTTCATTAATGCAACATTTGAGAGATTGAAGGAGGTTATGTGTACAACTCCAGTTCTGGCCACTCTAGGCTTCACCAAGGATTTTATTATGGAATGTGATACTTCAAGAAATTGTATAGGAGCAATTCTCATGTAAGAGGATCGGCCAATTGCTTTTCAAAGTCATCAATTAAAGGGAAAGAAACAACTCAAACCTATTTATGAGAAGGAAATGCTAGAAATTATTCATGTAGTAAAGCAACAAAGACCTCATCTAATGGGTAGACACTTCAAGGTTATTAAGATAGATCATGATAGCCTAAAAATTTTTTTGGAACAAAGAATATCTTCTGAAGTGCAACAAAAATGGGTCACTAAGATGTTGGGATATGGCTTTGAGATTGCATATAAGAAAGGGAAGGAAAATATTGTGGTAGATGCACTTTCTAGGAAGGATGAGAAAGATGAATCTTTATTGTGTGTCATTTCAATATTACAAGTAGATTAGGTGGTAGAAGCAAAAGTAGAATGGTAGAATGGTCTTACTACAAGTAATTACATTCAACAGTTACAAAGTGATCAGGCTAGTGGTTCAGATAATTTTTGTTTGAAGGGAGATAGTATTTGGTATAAAGAGTGATCGTATATATCTAATAATTCCACTAGTTTAGCCCACAATACTGTGTCCTAGTTTTTTACCAAAGTAGGACATTGAAATCAATATTTTCAGCAAAATTTTACTTTATGAAACCTATAGCAACTAAACCATTAATAATTTGGAGATGATGTGAACTAGCAATTTGTGAGGATTTTTGTGTATATTCTAAATATACATGTTTTAAAAAAAATAGAAATAAATTATGATTTTTAACATAACTTCTAATAACTTTTTTAATAGTAAACAACATTTTTAAAAAGTGATGTTTATGTCATAATGCATAACTTTTTTAATTCAAAGAATAAAGTTATAATTTTTAAAATATAGATTTGTAACATCAATATCTAGTGCATGGATATTTTTCCATAATTTTTTATTGCATATTTGTTAGGTCTTTAATTAAAGTTTTTTAGATGGAGCCCCTAAAGGCTTAAATCATTAATTTTTCTAAAAAAAAAGATGTGATTTCAAGAAAAAATGAAGATGCCCCAAGCTTGGGACCCATTACTCTTGAACACAAGATTCTCATAGAGCTTCATGAGTCTCTAGTTGGTGGTCATTCAGGATTTTTGAAGACATATCATCTAATCAAGCAAGATTTTTGGGAAGGGCTAAAAGGTGATGTTAAAAAAATTTATGGTTGAATGCTTGGTTTGCCAAAGAAATAAAGGGGATACAATTAAGACATTGGGTCTCTTGCAACCCTTAGTTATTCCTATCCAATGTTGGGAAGAGGTATCCATGGACTTCATCACATGACTTCCAAAATTTAAAGGTAATAACGTCATCATGGCTATAGTAGATTGCCTCACTAAATACACACATTTCATTGCATTATCACATCCTTTTACAACAAGTCTAGTGGAAAAATATTTTTGGAGAATATACAAAAGCTACATGGTACATCTAAGGTTAATGCCAGTGATTGTGATCCTATCTTTACTAGTCACTTTTGGAAAGATTTATTCTCTTGTTTGGGTACTCAATTGGCTCATAGTTCTTCATACCATCCTCAATCTGATGGGAAACTAAGGTTGTCAATTAAGTGTTTGGAAGGATATCTATGTTGTTTCACTTCAGATAAACAATATCAATGAGTAGATTGGCTACCATTAAAAGAATGGTGGTATAACACTTCCTTTCATAGTTCATCTAAAATGTCTCCATATATGGAACTATATGGATATTAGCCTCCTTCCATCACCTCATCATTGAATGAATCACTAAGAGCTCAGGTAGTGGAGAACCACTTTCTTCAACAACATTAGGCACTCTGAAGACTCAAGGAGAATCTAGCCATGACACAAAATCAAATGAAGCAACAGGTAGACCAACACCATCAAAAGAAGTTTTGAAGTTGGGGATTGTTCCTTCTTGAGATTGTAGCCTTACAAGAAAATGTCACTAAAGCAATAGAAAAAGAACGAGAAGTTGTTTCCAAAATATTATGGCCCATACCGAATCATGCAAAAGATAGGTAGTGTCTCCCACAAGCTAAAATTGCTACAAACAACAAAGATACATCCAATTTTTCATATTTCTTGTTTGAAGAAGGTAATTAGGCATAATATCCCTACTCATAAAATATTACTAGAGCTTGATGAAGAAGGAGTAATCATATTGGAACTAGAGTTCATTCGTCAAACACACACACAAAGAAGCTAAGGACTAGAACACTCACTAAGAATCTTATCCAATGGAAGAATTTATCAATTGAAGATGCCACATGGGAGGATGAGGAGTTCATTCAGAAGCATCCAAACTTGATTAGTATGCTTCTTTGAAGAGGGAGGCATGCTACACCCTTAATATTAGTGTACACAAGGTTATTAATAGTCGGCTTGAGGTTATCTTAACTCTTAATTAAGTCATATTATCATTATTATATTTTTATTTAGTTATTTAAGTTAGCCTAAGGCTTATATAGGGATATCTAAGTCGACCTGGATGATATCCTAGGCATAAATAAGGTATATATATGAGGTAGTGAGTCTTATTTCATCATTATATTGCAAATTGTGTTCTCATTGGAGATATTTGGAGGTTTACCCTCTTGAAGTGGCTTGTTATCCTTAGTTATTATCAAGTATTTACAACATATTTCCTATCATATTCTTCTATTGTGCAAGTTATTTCATTACAACATAAGATCAAAGACAACAAGGAAGCCTTCTATGATGATTTATTAAAATGTGTTACTCTCCTTATTACATAAAAGCTAAATGTTTCATTATTTATTACTCCTTTAATGTTTCAAGTCTTTTGGGATGATTGGTGTAAAAAAATCACCAAGCAAGGACTTCATATACAAAAGTTGTGAGGATTTAAACTTTCCAAAACTAAGGATGAATTTTAAATGATTATACCTAATTTTTAATGCATAATCTAGAAAAATTTCCCAATCTATTTTGTAGAGCTTTGAATCATTTTTCCAACACTTATAAAAATAAAATTTTCAATTAGTAATGCAAAAGTTATTCATTTTACAATAATGGATATCCATTTTGCAACACATAAAATTAACAAGAAACACCTCTAGGAAATGCATATCCATTAATAACAAATATCCATTTTTCTGACATAAACATGGTACCTTCATTTTTTCCTCAAGAATGTATTGGATTTAGGCTTGCGAGTGCCAAGCTTGAGGAATAAACCAATCCAACATGTTTAGAGTTTTAATCCTATTTTCATGAATTCAACCTTCATTATATCTCATTATACGAGGTGACATCCTTGTTTAGTCCTTGATGTGAGCATTTAATCATGTTATACTTGCAAAGTCTTATAGCCATATTTTTCTTTGGAATCCTAGAAGTACATTCTTGAAATAAAATGCTAAACATATGATAAGAGAACCATCCTAAAATTGCTATGATAAAATATTTAGCATTCTAGTCAAACATTTAATAATATAATGAGTTATCTTTTTATAATGTATTGTAGTTTAAATGAAAAATTATATCACACCATAATTTTGACATATAATCTATAATAGTGGCTAGGAATTTAGGAACTTCATCACCAAAAAAACCATCAAGCTCAGAAAGACCAATATTGTGATCAATGATGCATATAACAACTATTTTGTTTAAATTTTTTCTCTAAAGATAACTTAATGAATTGAAGTAGTGAATTCATAGCTTTATTGAATGCACTTGTATATTCAGAGAAGATTGACCCCTAAGCCTTTGAGCAACAAAGTATTGTTCAAAGTTTCATCTTAAATTTAGCACTTCTAGAGCCCAAAATAACCAAATTTTCTTGATTTATAACAGTAATTTATTGAACTATATTCCTCTCCTCAACAAAATCAACAAACACTAATTTATGATCAATCATGTCAAAAGATATGCCTTGGTCTAGAATCAATTCTTCATAATCTAAAGCAAAGTACCTCCTTCATGAATTGGTTTAAAATTTACCTTTGAGTATCTAATGGCTATTTTATCTTGTTCCTTAGAGGTAATTGCCAAAATATTGTGATTTTAAGCTTGGTCGTTCTTTCATTTCTCTGTATATCCTTACTATTGTTTAGGCTTATATTGCTGCCTTTAACCTTGCTCTTTTTTTTTTTTTAAAGTGTGATTCTCACCTTTTTAGTGCTTGCAAAAAAATCAATTTTCCTCCATCTTAATTTTCACATCATCATTCCTATAAAAACTAAAACCTTTCATTTTTTCTCTAAATCATGAAATGGTAATATTTTATTCTTTGTAAAATTTTAATAGATTTTTTTCCTCTTTACAAAATGTAGAATTTTTTTTAATATGTCCCTCCTTGATGAGTTGAGTCTCTTCATTTAAAACTAATCAAAATATTTTGAGAGTGTTAAGCTTCAACTAAATCACTCTTTTCTTAGATTCTTTAAATAGTTTAAAGGTTAGGGGAAGTTTACTTTGAACCATAAAAACTTGTAAAAAATTATTATTTTATATACTCTTGTAATGTCCCCTTCTAGATTTTTCAATAAAATAACAAATTTACAACTTAAACAACAATCTTCACCAAATTATATCCAAAAATAATAATTAATCATACTCAAACAACGTCAATAACTAGCTAGACAGCCACATAGACTTGCACAAAAAGAATGAAAATAAAACAAAAACTTATATTGATTAAATATGATATCTACAACAAGGGAATGTTATGATAGTTGTTACAACAATAAAACATAACTACAAATCTGTAACAACAATGCACAAACCGAACAAACAAAATTTCCTACAAATCCTTGAAGCTCTAATTCACTCCCCGAGTGATAATTCCCTTGGTGACTAAAGGTTTTTATCCTTTGATCCCGTCAACCAATGGGATTTTGTCCACTAGTTTTCATCCACATAAGATATCTTGAATATAATGTGCTCTAGAAGAGAAAATGGCATAATATGGATGGTTACAATTGATATGTTTTCCTATTTTTATATACATTATCCACCCAAAAGATCAACTTGTCAGTGTAGACCCAAGTTGGCACCAAGACCCAAATTTTAATTCTACATGAACAATCCAACATAGGCTGGCCTTAGTGGGCCTTTTGCATGTTACATCACAAGTTGACCTTACAACAAGCCTTATAAAATTTCCTATCAAAGGTTCAAAGTTTCTCCTTCCTTCTAACTTGGCATGCGTCAAGCCACAACCTTGATCCATGACCTTCAATAGCTCCTTGGCATGTGTCTAGAAGAAGTCTTGATCCCCAACCATTGATAGGTCCTTGTAATGCATTGGGAAACAACCTCAATCCCCAACCTCCAATAAGTCCTTTGCATGTGTTGGGCCACAACCTTGATTCTTGATCTTTGATAGCTCCTTGGAATGCATTAGGCAAGAACCCTGATCCCCAACCTTTGACAAGTCCTTGGCATGTGTTGAGTAGCAACCTCAGACCCTAACCTCTAAAAGGTTTTTGGTATGTTTTAGGAAACAACCTCAATCCCCAACCTTTGATAGTTCCTTGGAATGGGTTAGATAGAAACTTTGATCCCCGAACTCCGATGACTCCTTGAGAAAATAATCTTTCTTCTGATTTTGAAAAAAGGACATGCAAAATCCTCCCTCCTCAAGATTTCTTTTCCTTGATCAATGCAAATTGAGATGCTCAAGTATCTCAATTCCTATATTTATTAGATGATGCAGCTCCTACCAAAGGGCATTATGCAAACCTGAATGTTTAAGTGTCTCCATTCCAATGTCATGAACCCAACTATAATTCCTAGATGCAATTTGGATCATGTAGCTTTCCATCTTTAACTTGGATCAAGAAATTAAGCATCGAACTCCCCATGATGACAAATGAAAATAACCACAAATTTCCACAAGATCAATGGTTGGGCTATGAATTTTCCACCACATTTTTGTTGTACCACTCTAAACTCATGATGATGATAACTCCCTTGAGTTCTAGAGGTATTACCATTATTTTGCAGGCTATGACCATCATGACTTTGGACCAATTAGCTTGCATGCATACCAAAAATGAGTTGTAATCAAATGAAAATAACCAAACGAAAATAACCACAAATTGCCACAAGATCAATAGTTGGGCTATGAATTTTCCACCACATTTTTGTTGTACCACTCTAAACTCATGATGATGATAACTCCCTTGAGTTCTGGAGGTATTACCATTATTTTGCAGGCTATGACCATCATGACTTTGGACCAATTAGCTTGCATGCATACCAAAAATGAGTTGTAATCAACAAATATTATTCCAAACCTCATCCAAAACATCAGTGTAGTAGTTGAAACAATTATTTTATGCATATCCAATAACTAAATATTTTCTTATATAACATGATTCATGATACTTTTCCAAAATTATGTAAAATTATAGCTGCTAAATATGATCAATTTAATAGAAAATCCAAAATAAAAAACCATAGAAATCAACAGGATTAAAATGATACAATAGTTTTAATACTAAATATCCCTTCCAAAAATTAGTAGAATAAAAGTTGGGAACAAAAACACTATATCTAAAAACATTCCAACAACAACATCAAATTGAAGATCACTTGATCCTGTGGTTGAATACACATATATGGACTCCTTTCTCTTCAACTTTACCTTTACACTATACCTTTTAAAGAAATGTGACCAATTTATGTCAACTATGATGTTCACCTCTTCTAAACTAGTGTTATAAGGTTTACCCTGGACTTCAAGGACTCTTACCACGTGATGTCCCAAGATTTACCACTTGAAAGATAATTTAGATTAGATTGTATATGGGCTGGAAGGTGGTTGTAATAGTCATATTTGGCTTGAAATCTTCCTTCAAACAATGATTTGTCAACTTGAATATTGGAACTTAAAATTCCCAAAGGATGAGAATTTTTACACACAAGATGAGGCAAAATGACCTTCCCAAAAACATCCGTATAATACTACATTTCTTCACTCAAAATTAGAATTGTAATGGTTAGAAACCACCCTATACTTGCTATAAACAACTCAACATTGATAGTGGTCTGAAAATCCCACCATGTGACTAGGAGTTCTTTTGCTACAAGTGTGGGAATTGCTAGAGATGTTGAGGGTAGCAAATATAAAGTATGGAACCATAATTAGAATGACCCTTGACTCATATGCATTGCAACCAATAATCATCATCATTATGTCAATTTTGTGGTTCTCAACAGGAAGGTTACATCTTGCAATTTTTTTATTTGGTGGCTATGTGCATGAAAATTGTGTCAAGATGAATGAAATTGCAATAAAATCAAACAACACAATGATAAAATAAAACACTCAAGATTAGGCATAGAAAGTCAAACAACCATGCAATTCAATGAAATTAAAGTATGTTAGACTCATTGTTGTGTAGATTTTCCCTTGATGTTTTATTTGATGTGTGATCAATCAAAATTTCAGCAACATAATGATACTCATTCAAAAGTTGTGTGTTATCTCTTGGAAATGGCTAAGTATTGGATATACAAGATAGAGTTGAAAATGGATGGATGGACAAGATTGAAAGATGAAGATCAAAGGTGGAGGATGATTTGGTCCTCTCAAAGCATGAGATGGTGATAAGTTTCACCATAAGGATGTTTGAGATAAAGATGGTACTTTAGAGTGTGGGAGGAGATCTTTCCATAGAGGCAAGGTTTGTCCTCACACTCCAAAGGGATGATGTGAGGGGAATAAAAGAATTAAAAATTCATTTTATGAATCCAAGGGAAGGGAAAAGAGATTTTTAATTTCCTATGGAAAGTTTTGGAAGAAAATCCCTTTTATGATGTGCTCTTCTTCCAAAAGAGGAAAGTGTTAATGAAGGGGACAAAGGGTAGTTGGTCATTTAAGGGAAAGAGTTAACCTCTTTCCCTAATCATGGATTTAGGAATGTGCAAGTGATTAAGGGGAAATTAGATGGGGATTAGAGGATTTAATTAGGAAAAGTGTGAGAGTTGGAGGATTTATTTAATTTTTTAGAAGGGAATAAGGATGGGTAGATAATTAGGAATAATTATTTACCTTAGGTTGAACTTTAGGGGAAATAGAAGAAATAATTTTAGATGAATATTAGGATGGTGAATATTAACTAAATAATAAAAATATTATTTAATTAATATAGGGATCAAGGAAAAGATGAATTAGGGTAAATTGACCAAATATAATGGCCAGTTTTAGGTGTCTATAGTGGCCACCTTAGGAATTTAATGTTGAAATTATCCACATTATAGCATACACCATTTGAATCAAGCATCTCACCTTTTGAGAATTTATGTTTGTCACCCAATGGTCTTCCATCCTAACCACTATTGGTTCTCCTCCTTCAATTCCTAGAAGTTTTAGCTCCTCTCCTTTGGGTTTCAACTTCGTAATGAACTCTCCCATGATATAGAAGTTGTTACATTTTGTGTATCCATCTACTATGTTGGTGAGATGTTGTAGCCACTTATTTTTATTATCCACATCAGTGTTATGAATACTCTCCATAGAAAAACCTTTCTACTAGCATTACCATGCAAGGAAATCCTCTCGAAACGTATCACTCTAGTATTGTCTATAACTTGAAACATCAAAACAAACACTATAAAAATAATATAACAACTTTGAGTATGATAGACCTATGCAAAAATCATCCATGTGATCATTGAAAGAGTGGTAAACAAATATATACATATTGAGAACTCTCCATTAGAAGTCACCAACTATAAATTGCTCTTTCCCATAACTAGGATTCCCCATAAAACCACGTGTGAATGTGAATGAAGTAATGGGGTGATAGTTAACAATGAGAAGAATAATGTTAGGATTGGATACTAGGTCCCTCATTGTCCTGGGAGTGCTTCCAATATGATAAATAGATACCACCTTATCATAAATCAACCTCCTTGTACTTTGTTGGATATTAACTAGTCATCCCATATTTCTCATGCCACGTCACCCTAGCATACATTAAAACTTAATCTTTGGAATCTTCTTATGGTTCCTCTAACTCTTTCAATGGAAATAATATTGTTAGAACTCATGATGTGAGGGTAATATGCTATACAGGGAATATCTAGCCAAGTAATTTAAACAATTCTTTTAATACTTGAACTAAAGAAACCTTGCTATGATATATTATGGGAGCTTGGCCTTGCCCAACACTCTACTACTACCTAATTTTGTGATAACCAAAGTGCCAGACAAATTGCTAATAATTTGACTTATTCACAAGAAACATAATACAAATCAAAGAATTAAAACCATATCGATTACTTGATATTATAAATGTAAACATTAAAAAAAAATAGTAACATAATGTTCTCCCCTCTTTTATATGTCCTCTTTATTTATATCTTGTCCTAACCAATCTTAAAAAAAATGTAAATAAAAAATAAAATTGTCTAAAATTTTCTGCACTCAATAAAACTCTTAAAAAAATGTAAATAAAAAATAAAATTGTCTAAAATTTTCTGCACTCAATAAAACTCTTAAAAATAGAGCATTCCATATTGCAAGCTCGACCAATTTTTAGATGCAATATTCAAATTTAAAAAAAATGGCTTTCTATTGAGACACGAAGAACAAATTAATCATCAACTGAAAATTAGAGTTAGATTGTGTTGTGAATTTGTAAACAGAAATCTTTGATTTTTAGTGTAATTTAATTTTACAAATTGTGGTCTATATTTTTTGTGCAGTGCCCTGTTTTCCCCTGATTTGGAGGTCCTTATGACAATTTATAAATTGTGCACTATTTTTTTTAATTCAGTGCTCTGTTTTCCCCTGTTTTGCAGGTGCTTTTGACAATTCTAGTTAAAAATCATTTTGCTAGGTTATTGTCAGGTATATAAACACTACTTTTAAATCCCTGGAAGTTTTAGGTGAGAAGACCACAGGGTAAACAGGAGATTTATCGGTTTCAAACAGACCAAAATGTTGCTCCTCCTCATTCCCAGGCTTCTGATTCTCATTGAACAGTGCAAAAATGTATGTCTCAATTGTCGTTCCAGGTCTCTTTGGCGTTCCGGCATTGGACAAAACATGCTTGATGAGATTGTTGTTGTATGCCCGAGCATTGTCCACAGTAGCCACATCGGTGCCTGCAGAAGGCCACCCGCTTTCAGTTATTACAATTGGAATATTGGAATATCCCAGCTTTTCCATAGCAGATATAAAACTGTCGACCATAGCGTCGAACAAGTTCTTATACATTAGACCCCCGTCGTTCAGGACGGTATTTGTCGATCTGAACAACGCATAGTCTGCAGAAATTGTACTTCTGTTGTCTTTGTAGCTGAAGTATGGATAGATATGGGCCATGAAAGGGGAGCCGTTATCTGACAGAAACTTAAGTATACCACTCATATCCTCACCAAATGTTCCCTCAGAGGGAGGATATGACTTGGACAGCACGGACGTTGCGTGTGGTGTGGAGACCTTGATGTTGTTCTGCAGATTGGCGTTATTCAATGCTGTCTGAATGTTGCGCATCGCAGGCAGGAGATAGGGAATGAATTTTCTATTTGCAAAAACCAAGTTTCCCACTGCAATGTATTTGATGTTGACAGAAGGATAGAACTGGTTAATGTTGTCAGTTACCCATGTATTTGCTGCATCCTGATCACCTGCAATCTTCTCAAGCTCATTCTTGCCAACTCCCACAATCACTTCGATTCCAGAATTCTTCAGGGCCTCCAGCGCGTCCCGATTTGCTTGGTATAATCTCACCTCTCCTATGTTGTTCGACTTCAACAGATTGACCACCTCGTTGGAAGAAGGCAAAATGTCTGAAGCAATTCCGTAGCACACTCCTATCTTTGCACCATCTGCTAGACATGAAAAAGAAAAGATTTATATGTGTGAACATGAAGAGATTTTATTAACATGAGATCAATACAATTACTTTCTTTACAACAAAATTTAGTTCAATTTGGGGTTTTATCAACAGGTTATTTTCATAAACTATTAATACTAAAATAGATGGGCAATGTCTCAATTTCTTAAGGAATGTCTTAACATATCTGTGTTATTTTTTGGGTGCTATTGTTTATGTCGACTATAAAACTTTTTTCAGTCGATGTGCTCTTGATTATTCCTTTTAAAGAGTTTTTGTTTGTAATAGCCTCCTGACTGATTCTGTTACGACCCTAATTTTCCTCTTTTATGATTTTATCTAATCAAAAACATAAAATATCTTTGTAAGATTAAACTAGCAACCAGTAGTTAGCCATCAGATAATACTGCAAAACAAGCATAGCACTACCAAAACACATTAGGGCAATTGTGAAGCTATCCAACGGATCCAACGGGCCATTCTCATGGTGAGTGGAGCTGTCAATCAGTGATTATAAGCCCTACTATAAACTCCCTTGATCGAAACTGCAATCAACTCCATTGGGGGAGTAATTGGTCTCATAGCCTCATCCAACCCATGAAATTTAAACCCTTTTATCAAATTCACTCTTCACACTACCCTAACCAGACTATCATTTTCCAATAGAGGCATTGTGTATCCACTACTAAGTTCCATAATCCCTGTACACGATTTTTTCACAAACATACAAATGTGTTGGCACATTTTCTGTAATGTCTCCATCTTCAGCATTAATTTCTGAATTGTAGCATCTATAGCTTTTATATCAACCTCCAACCCAACCACAGGCTCCTTGCCCTGTTCTCCTGGTGTCAAAGGACTTATCTGGAAACCCACATTATCCTGTTCCCAACATCCATTTCAACAGGATAGTGCACCAAGTGAGCAAGAAAACTTCCATGCACAACTGCATCACCCACTGCCACTTTCAACATTCTTAGAAAATCATCCACAATGGTGCCCCTCATAAACTTGCATGCTCCAACCCAAATGTCTAGATATTGATTGCCAACAAGAACGAAGATAAGAAATGTTGCATAAGCGATGGGACAAGACTACCTTAAGCACCGCTGCCAATTATAACACAATCATTTTCTCTAGGGGCTTTCACATGCCAAATGGATGGCCAAAAACACAAACCTAGCCTTAAAGGTGGCTGATCATAAGCTAATAGTTCAGAGCTCAATTAGGCCAATCTTCCACCTCCCTAGTTTCCAAATAAGATATATCCTTTAAGATTCACCCCTTTATTTGTAACCCAGTATCCGATTTTGCAGTTGAATTAAGATTCCTGTCAACAAATTTAAGGATAATTTTTGGAGAATTTTTTTAGTCAACTATCATCATCTTTCTAAAAAAAATCAGCTATTAACTTTTAAAAACTTAAAAAAGCTTACTCAACAGAGAATTCATTGGACTATCTACTTTAAAATACTTCAAAAAAATTCTTAACACCTACTAAATTATTTTGGAAAGCAAACTCTATAAGTAACAATTTTTCCTTAATTTATATTAAGCCTATAGCTAAAACAAAATTGTTTAAACTATTATATATCATTCCTGAGAATATATCAATTCTAATTTCTTCTCTCTGTGCAACTGAGCGCCTCAATAAGAGTGAATCTCACCGGCATGGATTGTGAATGAAAGGACAATGAAAAGAGCCAAAGAATAGCAATCCTTATTTCCTTGCCGGGAAGCCATGCTGCTTTGCAACACCACACAAATACTCCACGCCCAAACATACAAATATTTACTGTCTACGTTCTCTAATTATAGAGAACAAAACTAATACTCATTGTCAGTCAAATCTGAGTCTTCGGCGGCGGTTGCCAGAATTCGTTGGAATGAATAAATTAATTATGGTCGGTCGGCACAAACTAACCGTAGGTCCACCTCACCGCGTCTCTAGCCGCCCCATGCCATTCACGTTGTCCTTCACCTGTTCCTGATAAATGCTTGATCTAACACCACTCTACGTTATTTGCTAATTTATTATGTATTTGCTTATAAATTAAATGTATGAGCTGTAGAGCTCAAATTCAGAGTTTTACACTTTTTTTTTCTTTTTTCTTTTTTTGTCTTTTCGTCTGTTTCATATTTTCTTTTATGATATCAGAGTTCAAGGTTTTCAAAAAGGGTTTGAGAAGATTATGTGGATTTGAAAATTTGCAGAAGCAAGAGTTCATGGGTGGCTGTTAAAAAGGGGCCATTCCAAAATAATGTGTCGCATGTTGTTTGTGAAGAAGTCCGATCTGAAATAGATCACAGTTTATTTCAGAAGTGTGAAATGTTTTGAAGAAGCTGCAAGGCTGGAAATGGTAATCGCAGCCCAAAAAAGAAAGCTCTAACTGTTGCCTGAACAAGTGATCACAGATTTTAGAATCAAAATAAAATCATTGCATAAATGAAGTTGTAGCTATTCTAAAGACGCCAGAGTCGAAGCAGATCGTGGAGGAGAGTCGGTGTCCAAGCAAAGGAATTGCCTGTCTGAATGTGAAGGTTATGCTGCTGCCAAAAGAATGAAAGGTGTGCAAATCTGTCCCAAATCTATCAAAAGTCGTCACAATTGAAAAGTTTAAAGCCAGTCTTTGAGGAGGATCGCAGGAATTTAAAGAGAGATCATTGGTGTTAAGTGTGAAGTATGTTGCTGAAGCATTTGAAATTGGAGGCTATGTTCATCAAGGAGTCCAATCCAGAAGACTTTTCCCACACACAAGAGAAGGCTGCAAGTCAAAGAAAAATGAAGATCACCAGAAGATAGAGAGACGCCAACGTGATCGCAAGTGGCCGTTCAGAAAGTAGCCCTAGTTTGAAGGGTTTGTAGAAGAGGCATTTGAAGTTGCAGAAGCAAGCCCGCGCAAGTAAAAAAGGAAAAAGAAAAGGGTGATCCATAAAATGTGGTTCTAGGAAAATTCACCATCAACAAATCACCTCACTAGCAATTCATCGTCACAAAAAATTAATCGTCAAAAGTTCATACAATTAATTTTTATGCAGTGAATTGTTGACAATGAATTTTCCCTCTGTGAATTGCTGGCGGTGAATTTTTCGCGTATGCCATAAAATGTGTATCTACAATGTTAGAGTGACTTTTTTTTCTCAAATGATAAAAGCATGGGGAAAAAGTTTTTAGAGTTGTTTTTCTCTTTTGTGTTGAGATGAATATAGTAACTATGGGGATTCATTAGTTTCATTCTAATAGTGTGTATTTTTATTTCTAATTATAAACTTTATATATCTCCTAGAGTGAAAGAAGTGACATTGTATATTCACTTTAACTCTATTTTTAGATTATTCTTGAAATATATCACAAGTTCAATATTCAAAGTTAATTTTATTTATAGTGTTGTTAGAGTGTAAAATTGTTATTGATTGTTTGATCATTGAATTAAATGATATTTTATTAGAGTGAGTAAAATTAATAAATAATTATAAATTATATCATTATCCAAGTCTTATGCAATGAGTTGGAGGAATACCTCAAGTGAAGACCATCATTCATATTCAAATTATCTCATTTCTTTAACATTGATTTATGGTGATTTGTTTGCAAGTTAATTGTAAAATAATATACAATTTTTTTTTAATAAAATAGATTACAAACTTACATAACATAAGTTTTGAGTAAGAAAAATAAATAATCTAATATGTTAGGAGATGGTTATCATTTATTATGATTGTCTAAATGATAAAATATCTTTCCACTTTGCAATATTAACCTATGAGATGAGTAGTGTAGTAAGAAAATAATTTAGTTTTAAACCAAAAATAATATGAACACATACATAATTGATGACATAGTGTTATCCCTATAGAAACCTTTTTGATAAAAATCTAACCTCTAAATATTGAACCAATGTATTATCATAAACTTGATTATAATATAGTGAGGAACAATCCTTCATAGATCACACAAATAAATCATTTTGAAGATATTTTTGATAACATAATTCTACCTACTTGATACAATTTCTAATATTACCTCAAACTTGAGCACTCAATACATAGGAAATATCAAAACCACAAACCATTAGTGGTTACCAAAATTGTTTGTGAAAAAACATGGGCTAAATTAGGGTTTCAAATCCATGCAAAAATATATACTTTCCCAAAAGACATGCTAAATTAACTAACATATTAAAATAGAAATTCCCATAACCAATTTGAGCACTCTATTTGATTTGATTTTACTTTTTCCAAGATTCTCCATGATTTTCTCCTAGTTCATAGTTAACATGAATTTTTTAGTGGTGAATATTCACTAATTGGCTAATAGTTGAAATTTGGGAATCCAAATTTGGCTTACAGTTCAAGTTGTAACCTAACCCGAATCCCACATTTTTATACAATTTTATTTTAGTCTTTATTTAAATCGCCAAATAAATTATTTTATTAAAAAATTTAACTCAAAAATTGCCACAATAATAGATACATGATTAGATCATATTCACCAAAATTTTATAAGTTATGGTAGAAATCTATATTAATTCACCAATAGTATATCATAATTATTAGTTGCTTTAGGGTCATATTTCCAATCTTTATTTGTTACCATTGGTTTAAAATATAATCTAACAACCCTAAGATCAACAATCCAAAAGCAATTTTGGACCTCATGAGCATTACAAATCATAGGTATATTTTACCTCACAAAATACAATGAGAGTTGCTAGATAATATTTTAAATCAATGGTGGCAACTAATATTATAGAGTCTTCATGTCACTGCATTGGTGCATCCATTCTAGATGTCCTCGTTCCATGGTGCATACATTCTAGCTATCCCTAATACTGGCGTAAACATCCCCAAACATTGGCCGCAAACTAATGAGAAGCATCACTCATATTTTTCTGCCAATCACAGACTTATTACGGTCCCCCACACATCTACCACAAAATGGACCTACCCTTTGACAAAGAGTTTTGTATGGTAACCTCATAATAATAGCCTTTCTGAGCTTAGTGTTGTGTCCTTCATAACTAGAAATTGTATACTAACTAGAATCTTGAACTAGCATGCATAAAAGGAACATAGTGAATTGAAAGTGCAACCAGTGGAAAATTACACTACTTTGGCCAAAGTATTCTTCACCTAGTACTTTGAGTGAAAATCATCCCATTCACATACACTACTCTAGCTCAATTTGGATTTTGACCATTCAATACTATGCATAGGTAATTCCCTTCGGTAGGTAATCTTTAACCCCAAAAACAACCTATTCTATTTTTCCCAAATATCAATGATATTTCTACCAAATAAGCATAAAGTTATCCCCTTCATTGGAAAATCTAATCCCAGGTATAACATATGAGCATTCTAAGATTACAAAATAACTTTGTATATAATAACTTTTTTAAGATATTCAAGCTTCATCAATCGTAGTATATAATACTATTGATAAAATTCACTCCTTAACATGGAGTGTGTACAAATACTCATAAGGAATCATAGATTAATACTCATCAATAAATGGCTCCATTCAGGAATATATATAACATCAATAGTGATTCTCATCAAGAGTATAATTTCATATGACCTCAATCAAAGAGTAAGCATATCAACAAATGACTCATTCAAAAGTATAGTATCAATAACAAAAGACTCTATTCAAGAGTGTAATCTTATCAATAAAAGATTATTCAAAAAGTAGATTTTCATCAATAAAATGACTTCACATCAAGAGTGTAAATCAACCAATCAAGTATTAATTCCAACTCAATAGGTAATCCCACCTATGAATCCAATCAAATAGTAATCCACAAATTCAAGTGATCATCTATAATCACATAGGTTAATCTCAACCTTGTTTTACCCTAATCCTAGGATAAAGTCAATAATCAATAATTAGTCTGATCATGTAGGTTAACCTCAACCTATGGGTTCCAAACAAAGATAAAATAAACAACCTAGCCAAGTAGGTTATTCTTAACCTATTGGTTCCAATTAGTAATCAAGTAAATATCCCAATTCAATAGGTAATTCTCAACCTAGGGTTTCAATCATTATTCAAGTAAACTTCTCGACCCAAATAGGTTATTCTCAACCTAGGGTTTCATTTGAAAGTAAAGTAATGATCAAGTGATCAATCACGTATAGATTATTGATGTGGTTTGCATAACGTCACATCCTATCATATCTTTCATACCATCACTATTGTTATATTGATAACCTTATCATTCCCAAGGTTTCCTAGCATTATAAACTAACAATGTCAAGTCACCTCATGACATTGATACATTTTGTGTTCTATATACATGTAGTGTAGACTATCTATGTATAGAAACATCATCAACTAAATTCCCATATATGGTATATAAAAGTATTAACCTAAAAGATAGGTTTCTCATGTATCGAACAAGACCATGCAAGTATAACAAGCAACACATATACTCAAATTCATTTCTTTCAACATAGTAATCAATACTATTTAACCTTTCCTAGATATAAAAGACAAAGGTTTAGATACTAGCATGCTTGTTAAACACTGAACTCCAATTGACTGATTAGATCCTTAGTCAAGCCCAATCTAAGAATCAACTTGCAACTCTTTCCAATTCTCAATTCCCCTTCACAAAATTTCCTCACAATAGTTTCCACACTATAGGACTCACAACTCTCCTCACAAATAAACAATCAACTCAGAACAAGAATATCACAAATAATAAGTAGCAATCTGTATCCAATTGAGGAAAACCTCTACTCTATTTATACAAAAATATGAGCGTTTGTTGCCTATGAGCTAGCTTCTCAAAGTGACACTTCTCAACTCACTTTGATCGACTCAGCAAACAAACAAGGTGGTAGATTTCTATCTTAAGACTCAAAAAATTAACACAGTAGGTCATTTCATTGATGGACAAAAAAAGTGTTATTCATATATGCAAGGTAAGTAATCACACAGGTTAACTCTTTCTATGCTAGCTTCCAATTTACCAATTCATATTTGCACATGCTTTTACTAATTGGTAATCGATTTGCAAGTTAAAGACTTCTTAGAATTAGATTTATAGTTCATATTTTGGCACCACCATTTACCATGTTTCCTATTCATCTAGTCGTTGTTTTCATAGACTTAGTCAATGTTTATTTTTTGTGTTTTCATAGAGTTTGACTTGGTCTTGTTTATGTATTGGACACATATCATATGGATCGGCTTTACTTTAAGCATTGTTTTATTCACTTATACAACACATTGCAATATTAACTTACCACCTTAATATTGTGCGCAACACTTTATTTCATTATGCTTTATCCATTAAACATATGCTATGCATACTCAACACATTATATGCAAAGATAATATATGCAACTTTATGTAATAAGTTAACATTCACTATACAATATACAAGTGATTTATTATTAGCAATGCTTTTAAATCTTACATGTATGGGTTATATATTAACATTGTGCTATAATATGAAGTGTCATATACTCTTTAAATCAACACACAATATATAATATAATATATATATACTCTTTAACAAATGAGTTCATTTAAATAAACCATTCAATATTCGAATCGTTATATCCATGTTATCATTTTTATGAACAATATCATATGTATATATATCTATTTACATATATACATACATATACATATATCGACATACTCATACAGGCATTCCTTTATGTCAACACATACATGTATATCAACATGTGTATATATATGTATATATGCATATATCTCATATATATACATTCGCTTGTACAATCAATCACACATATATTTTAATATGTTTATACATACATATATCATGTTACTATTTCTTATCAACATAAATACATTCATATCTTATCGACATATAGATACATTAAGTGTATATATACACACATATATATAATTGATTCCTCATGTATGTATGCTCGTAAGTATTTCTACTTACATAAATGTGCATATGCTTATGCTCATGCATAAATCTATATATATAAATATATATATTCATATACATATATACATTTAACGTACATATGAATCAACATAAAGATAACTATATGGAAAGCTCGAAGACTCAAAGATTCAATCACGATAATTCTATCCAAAGAAACAACCTATCTCAATCAAGGATGACTACCCAATTATTCCAATAAGTCAAGACTATGACCAAAGGCACTTACCCGACTCAAGTAGACCAATTTGGAATGTGAGTGTGTGTAAGCTCAACTAGGTTCATTAAGGGTTACCAGACCAAATCCTTCTCCTGAGTGATACTTCCCCTCCCTTCTGGAGGCATGGACCTGTACCTACATCCAACTTGGCACATTTACAATAGTAGTTAGATGTTCGCATGAAATCCATTTTCATCATAAAACATTAGAATATTCATATTTCAATACATATTCTTTCATTGTACTTCATCAATATAAACATAATTACTCCTTCAAAGCAATAACATCTTTAATACCAATTTCAATATTTTATTCCTTTTTCAAACATATCAAAATCATGATTTGCATTCATCATCCTAGTTACCCATGAAGGTAAAATTAACTCAGTGACAATACGATGGGGTGTAATGGTTTCCATAGTGAACCATAGATTTTTGGCACCCTAAACCATTCTAGCACTTATAAGGTTTTTCACCTAAAAGGAGAAAGAAGGGCCAAAGAATCTAGCTAGGTTCGGTCAATTTAGATGTGTATGACGTTATTATGTCTAAATGCAATGTTCTAGATGAAACTAAGCTAAGTAATTGATTTATTATGAATGCAAAACCTAAGAAATGTAGGTTGTTTGAAAACACATTGTGTAAAGCAACAATGAACTAGAAATGAATGCAAAACTTAACAAAAATGAACCAAACAAAAAGTGTGCACCTGGAATGTGGATAAAGACTAGAAATGGATGCTAAAATGTTGTCGATGTTGATTTTCAGGCCTGGTGGGACTCATTCGCCATTCTGGGCGAATCAGTCTCAGTTCTACAAGATTGAGTCGGAACCTGTTTCTAACAAAAGGGTATCTAAAAATGCAAAAAATAAAAATTTGACCCTGGAGTGGGGCTCATTTTCTGCTAATGGAAAATGAGTCCACTTTTGAATTTTTGAATATTCAAAGGTCAATTCTGGAGCTTCCGATCTGCACTTTGGCTTTTTACAGTTGTCCGGTTCTGAAACTGTCAGATTTAGGTTTGAAAGTCACTTTTTGTTGATATTTTGACTTGTTGAATGAAGAGAAGACTTGAAGAACCTTGCAACTTGATTCTTAATGATTTCCAAGCTTCCAAGAGTACTAAATCTACAAACAAACAAGATAAGAAGAAGAGATGTTGAATGTTAGGGCATGGGGGTTTGCCTTGGTGAAACCCCTTTTAGGTAATTAAACCAAAAAGATGAAAGAAAGGAATGAAACATGCAATAATGGAGTTGATTACCTTGCCATGATGTTTGATCTTGAAAGTATGCAGCAAAACATGGAGGATTTTCCCTTGAAAGTCTAAAAATTGATATCTTGGTGGCTTGAAATGATAAAACCCTAAGTTGCTTTACTTGAGATGGAAGAATGATGGATGGATAATGAAGAATGAATTAGGAGATAGGAGAGATGTAAAATGAGGTGAAAATCACTTATTTATACAATATTGTGCCTTAGTAACCCATTGATACCTCATCACAAGTTGACATCAAGTGATTTTGAATAAAAACCTGAAAGAAAATTTAAAATATTTTGAATTTGGAGCCAAGGGGGACTCATTCGCCACCCATGGCGAATGGGTCCCACCTAGGACTTGAAAATGGGTGTTGGGAATTAAGTCATATTTAATGTTATTTTTTAGGTTTACATTAAAAAATACACTTAATTAAGCCTTATAAGGGCATAAAGGGGTCAAATAAAGCATAAGAAAGGTGTAAATAGTGAAAGAAAGCCTAGAAAAGCGTGGAATCTTTTTACACGACTTTACAAAAATTCAAAATAGGACTTTTTTAGTGATGAAAAGGTGAATTTTAGGTGAATTATAATAAATAAAGTCTAGAAGAATGTAGAAATGTCTTACAACACTTCACAACACCTTCAGAAGACGTCATTATTTGAATTTTAGTACCTAAATATGCATGTTCAAGCCATGTTACATCATAAAATCAAAGCAAAATAAACCAAACATCAAGAAACAAGACCTAAAAGGCCATGAAAATGACAAGGGTCCATTTTTCTATGGCACACATAGTTACAGTTAACAACTTCCATGACATGAAATAAGTCTTAAAATTACTAAAATTTAAACTACAAGTGACACATATTTCCACTCCAAGTGGGACACTTAAATATGTGGGTGCAAAATAAATACATATAAAATAATTAAATACTTTGAACCTTAGGATTGTAGGGTGTATGGAAAATATCCCAAAATTCTCCCACTTTTCATATACCTTGTAAGAGAAAAAGGGGATAGCTACATCAAACTATGATATAATTGTTATAGGCTATGAGTCCCATGGACTTGTTGCACATTCTAACATTCTCTATGTTCATTAGATATGTCAATGCATCTACAAAATTCTCTAAAGTATCAACTTTCTCTAGCAACACCCTATCATCCTCCACCATGTGAAAGAAAATGATATTGAATGTCAATGTAATTCATTTTAAGTTTGTGAAAGGTATAATATCCCAAACTAGGTGAAATTTCCATTTATTATTGTAGACATGCAAATAATCCTAATCAACATTATGCATCTAAATCTGACTAATTAACATTGAATTCCTCTATTAATCAAATAAAGTAATTTATTAGATTAATTCACTAATGTTCATCTCATTTGATTAAATAAATAAATTTATTTAATCAAAATCCTAAAGTCCTCTCAGCTGATTTAATAAATCAAATTATTTAAATCAAATGTAAAATCCCCTAAATTCCTCCAAGTTAATTAATTATGGATTAATTAACTCTTAATCCTAATTACCCATTCTCTAGCTTTTGACTCAACCTGGTCAAACTCAACCCCTGAATAACCCACCCACTTGCACATGAAAATCAATTCTTTTAATTATCCAATTCCTTATTTATCCTCTCAAAAGCATATTCTAGGGAATATTCCTTCATTAACTCCCTTTATTTGACTTTCTTACCCAAACAATTTCCATCCAAAATAATCATTCAATGCCTCTTACAAATGCATTAATCTCTCTTACACCCCTCTTACATCTCAACCACATGCATTAAGTATGCACATTCTCCAAAATGTGCTCCAACTTCACCCATTAGATTTGTGACAAGTATCACAATCTCATTGGCTCTCCTTTAGTCCCATATTCCTCCCATCTCTCCATTCCTCAACCCTTCAACCTATAAATAGAAGCCACTTCTATCTACAATCCATCCACAATCTTATGCATTTTCACTATAGACACACTCATATCCAATTGCTATCATTATCTTTGAGGGAAATTGGACATACATTTCATCTTGCATTGTATCACATTTGGCTCATTGGAAGCTTATCAAGAGGGTGGGAAAGGGAATTCTTTCCACATCAAAGGAGCATCACTCCCACTATGGGATAGTAGGAGGGATTTCGTTTGCACAAGGAACTTGCAAAACTAAAGTGTAAGAAACAATCTTTGGAGAATTTTTGAGTTGAAAGTGGGCCTTGAACTTGAACTTCAAAAATAGTTTTTAAATGCTTATTGTAATAGTCTATAACATCCAATTGTTGCTTTTATTTTCTGTTTTAGGCCAACTAGATCAATTTGGGTTTAAAATTAATCTTTGATTTTATTTTTTTCAAAGTTGGGCTAAAATTGAACAATAGAAACTCATTAGACTTTGATTTGGGATAAAACTGAATAAACAACTTCACACTTGGTTTTTGGTGCTTAAAACGAACTCATCATTGCTTTGAGGCTTAAAATGAACTTGTGCTTTCATTGTATTGATTTTTTTTTGCAATTTGTGTTATTTCAATGCGTATGCACTTCTCTTACACTTTCCAGCGATCTTGAGAATCAAAAGCATTCTAGTGACATTTGTTGTCTAAAAAATTACCCACACATTTCAAATTTGGATTTAAAATTGAACAATCATGCTAATGTGAGAAAGAGACATTGTGTGTGTTCCCTCCTTGCGCTTTACAAGAACTGGGAAATCGAAGTATACTCCCTTGCTTATGTTCACCGTTATAAGGGCCTGCCTAAGAACAACTCAAAGGTGACTCCAACTGGTTTTTCACTCGGGCCAGTATATAAATGGATAATACTAAACTGTCAAGTCCTCATGGTATGTAGGCCTTCCTTAGCCATATAGTGTCTTTCAGAATGAGGTACTACTATAAAAAGTATAAGATCCTCTAGTAGGATTGATTAAAGCCTTTAGTGGCTTGCTAGATGCTCACAAGTTGCCATGTCCCCGATTACCCGAACTAAGAACCAATTTGTTTAGAAGCCAAAATACTTACTATTTATTGGTGCAAGAACGGTCATTTTGAAGCTACCCCAAATTTTTACTATTCAAAGTAGAAACATAATAAATCTTCAGGGTCAACAGATCTGTAGGATTTTGAGATTTGGTGGTCCCAAGAAGTGTGTGTCGTGGAGGGGAGCCAATGTCGCCAAATCTCTAGTTGTTCACTTTGTCTCAATGTTTGGAGAAATCCAATTGGGAACTCAAAATATATTATCCTTTCTATCCTAGGGTTGTGGAATTTGTGAGTCAATTAAATAATTTTCTTGGATCTAAAACTTTGAAAAAAACATTCAACAAGTCATCAAAATTTCAAATCCTTTGGAAACAACAAATATCCTTGAAGAGTCCAAATGTCACTACTTTTCCCCAAGGATTTTATCCTTAAAGGCTTCTATTGATGCCAAAATTTGGCAAGGTAAAAGCCTTTTATGGAAAACTCAATTAATGTGGAACCAATTGCGCTAAATTGAGTGACCTTCAAGTTTTTAAAGAAGCTGACTTCTTCTGTAATTGGGGTTTTGGAATGGGAAAAGGAAGTAGTTATAAAAAATAAAGATCTAACTAAGGTGATGTGCTAAGGGGTAGATATAGGCAAACAAATCTACCTTTTGGGATTTGATTTAAGGGCCCAATCAACAATCTGCTATGTTCTAGAATAAAACAAATCAAAGATAAAGACCTTAACAATTCATTTAATGACATAAAATAATTCTTACATACACTCACTGAAAAGAGGAGTCAAAGACATGATCTAAACTAGCAAACTTGCATTAAAATCATAGAATTTCTACAAATGAACAATTCAGGACAATAATGGCATAGTAATAATGTTTTATCAAATAGCTTAAGAAAAATAGAAAGGTCGAACAATGGCACAGTCTAAGAGTATCATACAATAATTTAAAAGCAATATTAAAGGCCCTGTGTCTTTCCCTATTTTTTTTGTATCTTCCGAAGAACTTGAATTAGTATATATAGCTAAAATCTCACTGCCTATGAGTGATCCATTGGTCCACATAGATCACCATGGATAAGTTGTAAAGGGAATTTTCCTCTCCATGCTTGTCTTGAAAGAAAAGGATCCTAGTGATTTTTTCCTAAAACACAAACTTCATGTACAACTTTATAAATTTGGTATTTCAGTCAAATGTTTAACCATATCATTTATTACCAACTCTTGAAATTCACTATAGTTTAAATGCCCAAGTATATCACACCATAATTTTGACATAGAATCCATATGAGTAATTGGGACTTTAGGAACTTCATCACCAAAAAAACCATAAATATATTGAAAAGACCAATATTGTGATCAATGATGTCAATAACAACTAATATATTTGATTATTTTCTCTAATGGTAACTTGATTATTTAAAGAAATAAATCCATAGATTTCTTGAACACATTTGTATATTGATAGAAGATTGACCCCTCAACCTTTCACCAACAAATATTTTTAAAGTTTCATTCTTAAATTTTAGACTTCTAAAACCCAAAACAACCATTTTTTCTCCATTTTTAATGGAATTTTCTTGAACTATGTTGCTTTCAATAAAACAAACAAATAATGATTGATCACTAATCTTATCAAAATATGTGCCTTTCTCTAGAATACATTCTTTGTGACCTAAATCAAAATAATCCTTTGGTGAATGGCTTCAGAATTTACCTTAGAGTAACTCATGGTTAGGGTCTCCTTTTCATTAGAGATAGTTTCCAAGAAAATTTATTCTTAGATTGGCCATCCTTTGTTTTTTCTTTATATCCTTTTTGCACTTTAGGCTTATATTATTTTCTTTAACCTTGTTTTTTTTTCAAGCAATTATTTTTCACATCATTTTTACCTCTACAATACTCTCAAAAAATTGATTTTCTTCCATCTTACTTTCTTACATCATCATTCCTAAAAATATGTTAAAAACCTTCCAATTCTTCTTTACATCATGAAATGACTTAATATTTTTTTTCTCTACAAAAACTTTAGAGAATTTTTTCCTCTTCAGAACATTAGCACAACTTTCTTAATTTTTCCTTTCTTGATTAATTGAGACTCTTCATCTAAACAATTTAGAAAACAACATAGAATATTGTTGGGGATATTGGTATTCAATTGTTCGTCACTCTTTTCTTAGACTATTTAAACAATTTAAAAGCTAAGGTAAGTTTACTTTCGACCATAGCAACTACTACAAAATATCTCTTTCTTATAATTTTTCCTTCTTTTTCTGATGGGATATTCAAATAAGAAATTTCATTGAAGTAACCATTTTTTTCAATATCACATGGTTTTAGATTCAATAAATTTCTTCAATGTTAAACACATTAGCAAGATTACCATCCTTAAAGTTTTCTTGTATTTTTTTCCATAATTTAGTTAGATTATCTAAATCAACACAATTTAGATTTAAGATCAAAGTTTTACCTTTAATTCATCTTTCTTGTTCAAGCTTTGTCAATCCAAAATGCCTTTTCTTTTGTATTTTGAGGCTTTACCACTTCCTCATTAATAATCCTTCATAATGAGTTTTCTGTAAGAGCAATTTTTCATCAAAAGCTTTTAGTTTGAAAATTCACTTCCATCAATGATAGGAAAACCTCGAATAATGTTAGAATCCATGATGTGAGTATAACTTATCAAAGAAGCAATATCTAATGGTCAAGTAATTTTAACAATCTTTTGAGTAGCACCTTAACACTTCTACTAAATAAATCTTGCTAATATGATATTATGGGAGCTTGACCTTGCCCAATAATATGTTACCATTATATTTTGTAATAACTAAACTGTTGTACAAATTGCTAATAATTTGGTTTTTCATATAAAAATGAAACATATAGAAATTGATGTATGTTACATCTAAAATCATGTTCAAGCTAATGTTGTTCATTTTGTAATATTATTTTAGTAACGATCAAACAATTCACATAATCACCATAAACATAATAGAAACCAAATATTTACAGCTGTAGACTACTTGATATGATAGATATAAACTTAAAAAAAATAGTAATATAATATTCTCTTGTTTTTATATATCCTCTTTATTTGTATTTTATTCTAATCAATCTTAAAATAAATGTTAATAAAAATAAAATTGTCTAATTTTTTTTTATTTTTAATAAAAATCATTAAAAAAGAGCATTTCATATTTTTAAAAAATATATTATTAAAAAACTTAAGGTGGTAGTAAATCTTTAAGAGAAGTGCTAATAAAAAATAAAATTGTCTAATAGATAAAGCACTCCATATTAAAAATCTTGAGATATTAGAAGTTTCTAAACCAGAATATTTTTATATGCAATGTTCAACTTTTAAAAGTTTTCGCTTTTTAGGGGAGAGGATCCACTAATTGTGCACCCTAACTTCGCACTTCTCAAAATCTTACATAAAAATTTCAAATCACTCCCAATTTTTTACAACAGCTTACTTGACAAGTCCCTGCTTATAAATTTCAAATCAACCATCAACTGAAAATAAGAGGTAGATTGTGGTATGAATTTGTAAATAGAAATTTTGGTTTATCATATAAATTAATTCTATATTTGAGATGCTCGTCACAATTTTAGTTCAAAATCATATTTCTAGATTATTGTTAGATATATGAACACCACTTTTAAATTCCTGGAACTTTTAGGTGAGCTGAACTCAGGTGAGAAGAGCACAGGGTAGACAGGAGATTTATTGGTTTCAAACAGGCCAAAATGGCGCTCCTCCTCATCCCCAGTCTTCCGATTCTCATTGAACAGTGCAAAAATATATGTTTCAATTGTCGTTCCACGTCTCTTTGGTGTTCCGGCATTGGACAAAACATGCTTGATGAGATTGTTGTTGTATGTTCGGGCATTGTCCACAATAGCCACGTCGCTGCCTGCAGAAGGCCACCCGCTTTCAGTTATCACAATTGGAATATTGGAATGTCCCAACTTTTCCATAGCAGATATAAAACTGTCGACCATAGCGTCGAACAAGTTCGTATACATTAGACCTCCATCGTTCACGACGATACTTGTCGATCTGAACAATGCATAGTCTACAGAAACTTTTGCGTTGCTTTTGTAGCTGAAGTATGGATAGACGTGGGCCATGAAAGGGGAGCCGTTATCTGACAGAAACTTAAGTATACCACTCATATCCTCACCAAATGTTCCCTCAGAGGGAGGATATGAGATGTTCAACACGGACGTTGCGTGTGGTGTGGAGACCTTGATGCTGTTCTGCAGATCGGCGTTACTCAATGCCGTCTGAATGTTGCGCATCGCAGGCAGGAGATACGAAATGTATTGTCTGTTTGCAAAAACCTCGTTTCCCACTGCAATGTATTTTATGTTGACAGAAGAATAGAATGGGTTAATGTTGTCAGTCACCCATGCGTTTGCTGCATCCTGGTCACCTGCAATCTTCTTAAGCTCGGTGTTGCCAATTCCCACAATCACTTCGATTCCAGAATTCTGAAGGGCCTGCAGTGCGCCCTGATTTGCTTCGTATAATCTCACCTTTCCTATGTTGTTCGACTTCAGCAGAGTCACCACCTCGTTAGGAGAAGGCAAATTGTCTGAAAGCATTCCGTAGCAAACTCCTATCATTGCACCCTCTGCGAGACATAAAAAAGAAAGGATTTCTATGTGTGTATGTTAAGCGATTTAATCAACATGAGATCAATACAATTTACTTTCTTTGCAACAAAACTTAGTTCAATTTGATTTTTTAAAGTTAATTAGCCGATAGGCTATATTATGTGTGAAGTTTTGACCGGAAACAAGACTCACGCCGAAAATCTAATAGCTCTAAAACCCCATGCTTTTAGATCCACTTTTCGATTGTTGTGAACGATTGAAGCAACAGTTGTCGGGAGATTGGTTTTGGTTCGTCTCATTTTTAAAAAGAAAATCAATTTTAGTAGGGTAATATTTTCCCTGCAAACTCTGCCCATTTTTTCTCATCAGCGCATTTGACAGCACAACACAATTTGTCCACAATCTTGAGGTAAATCACTCGCCATGGTTTCACTGAGTTTTTTTTGGGGAATCTAAATGAATTGGATCTTTATTTGTTGTGTTTTATTTCATTCTAAAACAATTCTTCTGTTACCTGTTTTAAATGAAGTCATTGGTTCTGTGGTTTCATTTATGACTATTTTCATATATGATATTATTGTAATACCTAGATTGTTAGATTCCCATTGTCTCTTCATATAGAGATATTTTGAAGTGAAATGAAATTTGAGTTTATTTAACGGTTTTAATTTTTATTTATTTATTTATTTTGTTTTTCTTGTTCTTAAGGTTATTTTATGATATTTTTTCTAACAGAATTATCAAGTTAGTATTGAAAGGATATCAGCTACCGTTGATGTTGTAAATAAAATAGTTGTCAAAGCTATTTTCACATAAAGTGAATAGTAGGGATTAGAACATCTTCATATGTTCAACTTTCATTCTTCTTCACAAACCTTATACATTGTAAAGCATATTTCTTCACAATTTTGTCTCATTATATTGGCTCTTGTAGTTTAAAGATCAAACAAGGCAACGGATTGGTGTCACTATATTTTTTCAAAATTGCCTTCAATAAGTGACAAACAACTCAGTTTTCTAGATGGGCACATCCTCTTCCATGGTTGGTACTTGGTTAGGATTTAGTGGTACAATTAGGTACTAATATGCTTTTGATATTATTACATTTTTTTTTAAAACCACATGTCTATATTACTATCACAAAAACAAGGGTGCTACATTTGAGAGATCATCTTTCTATAGACAAATAGAACTAGCATCTTTGGTTTTGCACCAATTTGCAATGATTCAACATCCTTTTAGAAGCAATTCTAGACATGATTGTGTTTGGTAGATCTCTCCTTAAAGTATTAGGTTTTTGTAAATGCAAAGAAGAATTATCTCTCTAAAAATTTGATTCTAAGTCTTTTGTATGCAAAAAAAATGTACAGTTTGATATTTATCTTTTGTGCTAATCATCCAAATTTCTTGTCCTAGTGTTATTTTACATTGCAAGGCACATGAAGGATTTCCTATAATCTATTTTTTATGCACCCCTAAATGGTTTTAATTGTTTTTCACCATGGAAAGGTGAACAACATTGTTTCTTCTTAATGCCATTTAACACAATTAATGTCTATGAGAATTAACTTCCTTAGTCTTATCTTGGTTTAGTGTGATGGCCCAATTGTCCTCTACTTGTAGAAATTTACTAATTCTAATGAGAAAAATTCAATCATTGCACTTGGAGAACTCAAGAAGACAATATAATACCTTGAGAAAAAGGGTTACTTTCAATGGTTGCAAAATACCATTGCTATCTACATAGATTGCAAACCATAGGGCCTCGATGGTGGGCAAGAAGTTGTTCTTTTAGCCCATCTTTGGTAACCATCACAAGTTGTAAGCTAGAAGTGGTTGCAAGATGGATATTAGATTTTTATTTTAAAATTTATTGTAAACCATAATACAATGATCAAGTAGGTGGTGTTTTTATAGTAGAATGAGTTTAGCAATTTTTCTTGTATATATAACAAAATCTCATAATCCTCTAATCAAAAGTATTTTTTCAAACATTATAGCTTTGTCGGATCTTGTCTCTATCTAAGCAAATCTCATATTACTTCAGAAAATCCATAGTCATCAATCCTATAGTAGTAGTACTAGTTGACTCAATGCAAGTCTCAAAAACTCTGATGATTACTCTCTACAAAACCCTTTTATTTATCTTACTTTATCCTAGAGAATACATAATTTAAAATTAAAATTACATGGAAAAACTCTCAAAGCGCCTAGGCTTGCACCCCATATTACCACAATAACATTAAATATTCAATATTTTTTAAAAAATTGTGTTGGTGGTTACAAAACTACTTGTAAATGATGCAAAGATTTGAATTCAACATGGTGTCTTCCCAATTACAAAACTAGATTTACGCTCTATATGATAAACTTCTCATTTAATAAGAGTGGAAAATAAGCCACCTTATTTACAACAATAAATATTTACTCCTTAATAGAAATAATTTAAAATTTCATGTATAACTTAGTAAAGAAGGGCTCATAGTCATTTTTCACTACTCTTTGTGTTCTTACTTTGTGTAAATAAGTTGTTTGCATAAAAAAATATACTATGATCCACTTATAATTTAATTTGCTTACTTTGTGGAAAGAAGTCAAATAATATATTATTAGGATAGATATCTTAAATATCTTAAATACATTTATCAACAACCTACTGCAAATAAAATAAATAAAATAAAATGAAATTGAGTATTGATTACTTAGGAAGAGTAATCTCAACCTAACTAGCAATGGGGAATTAAGAATTTGTAGCAACTTTAGACAAGTTAATTTGAATATTTTGTTTACAAAATACAAGTGTAATTATTGATTTGCACATAAAATTGTTGTGTGTACTCTCCATGGGACAACAAAGATTAACTTACTTTTTTCAATAGATCTTGATATGTAGGTTGGGTAGAATATTTTCCTAGAATTTAATTATTTTATTTTATATTTTTTCAAGTCTCATGCTTGATTCATTTGTAACTTAATTCAAAGGTTCAATGTATCCTTAAAAGTTAGTAATTTTGGACATGCTTAAGAAAAATAATGTGTTCTTGTATAAGGTTCATTTTTGAGAAGGAAAAAAGAGAAACCATAATATATTTATTTTGAAATTTAGAAAATGATTGAAATTGTTAATCTTGATTTGAAGTTGATATAAGTGATTGATTATTTTAAAGATCTTATGGCTTCCACCACTAACCAAAATTAAGATAATTCTAATGGCATGTGTGAAGGATACTTAGTGTATAGTACATTATTGAGCTCTAAGTTGTTGAGATGGTTATGTTTTCTCTGGTTACATTTATGAAATTTTAGTATGGATTTTAGTTCAACAAATATTCAAGATGTATATGCAACTTTATGATAGTATATACTCATATCTAATAAAGATGTGTTTCCTAAAATTCAAGTGGTAGGATTCAATTATGAGGGATGTTTTCAATTGGAAACTATAGATGCCCAAATGTAAATTGAGTCGGGTTCTTAAGTTTCTCAAATGGAAAAAGTAAATGGGATGAGGTATATTGATAGAACTATTAATTACATTTTATCTCGTAAACTAATATTAGCTTTGAAATTGTTATGAATTATCTATAGTTTGAACCAATTTTCCTCTCTTTTGCAACAAATCCAACGACAAGTTCCATTATTTGTAAAAATATAGGGCATTTTCTTTACTTTCATCAACTTTCCTAGCTTTCTAAGGCAACATCTCTAACCATAAAATAATTCACTATTCTTAAAAATATGGGACATTTTCTTCAATTTCTTCAGCTTAGGCCCCCATTAGTTCACCCTTTGTCATTTAATGTTTTTTTATCAAAGACAAAAAAAATTATGTCTCACTTTGCTATATTCTCTTTTAAAATTTTATATTTTGCAGACTCCGTGATTGACAATAAAAACATATATACTCTTTTCAAATTTTCCATCAATTGAGAATTAGTTAGGACTCTATCTAGCCACCACAACTTCCAATTTATATTCAAAGAAAATCTATAAATTGTTAGGAATGCATTAAATTTTAAAGTATAAATTCTATATGGTTTTTAATGGTTAATCCGAATCTAAATACACCATTATTATATTGTGATTATTTATTTTTTAAGATAAAATTTATTTTTAATTATAATTGTTTGACAACAAGCAAATATATGTTTAAGGTTTGTCAAATTTTATTTGGTGATTGAAGAGTTAGGGTTATAGAATGTGTGTAGTCAAGTATATATATCAAGGTTGCCAATAGACTAGTACTAGTACAAGAGACTGGTACCAATATCCATATAGCTATTTTCAAAAATAGGAGATAGGGGGTACTTGGAGATGCTATTTTTTAATATAATTTAATAATTTATAGAAAATATCATGACATTGAACTTTCAAAACACGAACAGTGGTAAATTTTAACAATGAACATTAACTTTAAAGTTTAAATACACAAATGACAAATAGCATTGTGTCAAAGAGTCAAAGAGTTCATAATTCACACTACATATTTGATATTAGATTTCATATTGAAATTCAAAAATCTTGATAGTTTGGTAGGCTGATACGCAAACAAAAAATAAGAAATCTATCATCTACACTTCTACATCATGATCATCCATATCAAGGTCCTCGGCTATGATACTCTTCAAATACTCAACACTCTCAAACTAAGGTTCCTCTGTTTGTAGTAGAACTAGGGGAAAATCATTAAGTCCATTTGCTTCAACCACTTCATCAACCATGGTTGTAACTTCTCCATTAGGTGAAATTTGGTCCCATTTTGCAGAAGGACCCTTCTTGTACCCATGATCTACATGAGAGAGAAGATGAAGTGAGATATGAATTTACACCAAGTTCTTTGATTTCTTTGACCCTAATTGGTTCCTTTTTAAAGAATGAATAAAACCATAAGTACTCCCATTTCTCTCACAAGATGAAGAGATGGATGCTTGTGAGAGAAATATTATTGCAAATTATTGCAATTTAGAGGTTTCCACCACCATTCTATAGGGTATTTTTTTTCTTGCATATCATAATAAGCTTCAACATAAGAAAATTCACCATGACCATGCAAAAACTTATTCCATTGACTCATCATAATTGAAGCATCCTCACCTCAGCCATAATTTTTTTTATTGCAGCCTAAAATCCCTTCATTACCTCTATATCCTCATATGGAGCCCTCTTATTGGTCACTTGTATATTATGCCATTTAGGATTTAAGGCATAGGCAACACAATGAAGGGGTGTGTTAAGTTTTTACATCTTCCATATAATATTTCTTCTATCAAAGGATATAGAGAAAGATCTTTTGCATATGTTATTTTCTTGAATCTTTCACAAATGTAATCTATTTCTTTATAAATTCTCCCAAACATGGCTTGTCTAAATCTAAAAATTTGATCACCTCACATATGGGCTTAATAAAATCCATAACAATTTTAACATCAACCAAAAAATGCTCATCAAGGACCATACCTCTCACCTCAACTGTAATATTTGATGTAGATTGTGTCCAAGCCACCCATGGATCACTAACTACTAACAAAGTTCCTTTGACTTCACAAAGATGGTCAAGAAGAATAAAAAAAGAAATAAACCATGTATCAGTAGGTTTGAGAACTTCCACCTTGGCAAAAAAATTTTACACCAACATGCTTGCTTCTTTACAAACAGGGGCAACATCTATAAAAACTTGGACTACATGTAATGCCCCCATCTCCTCAATGTCATCACATAGTTGGTTATAAAGAAACTATGCATTTTTTTCTTTCCCTAAACAATCTATTGCATTCAAAAAATAAGGCCCTTTGCTACATGTTACTATGGTATTAAGTAGATGATGATTTCTAGCATTTGTCCACCCATCCATCACAATATTGCATCATTTTATAGTGCACACTCTTTTCATTGGTGCAGTTTGTTGCTCTAATCAATTTTTTTCTTTATTAATTAGAGTAGTGTGAATCTTTTCATACCTAAGTGGTTTATATCTAGCTAGTCTATTACTGATAGCTTGGACCATCTCTCCATAGAAAGGTGAGCGAGCAACATTAAATAGTATTTCATTTGTATAAAAGAAGTGTGCAATAGTTGTGTCATCCGCTTCTCGACCTTGCACATCAAATAATCTTCCAATGGGGTTTGAGATGCCAATATGTGGTCTCTTGAAAGAACATTTTGCTAGTACATCTCTAAAATACACATCCACCTCTAACTCTCTATTTTAATTGTGAGTTACAACAATTCCCCTTATCATTGAAGCATGAGAACTCAAATTAGAAACTTTCTCATTAAATTTCTCTTGATCCCTCACAACATCATATCATTGTACCTCATTTGGACAAGGATCAACAACTTTTCCAAGTATGTGAAGGAAACGAGCCCTCACCCTCATGTAAGTACCTTGCCATGATGTTTGAAAAATCTTACATGTGATCTTGGTTGTTCCACCTAAACCCTTCGGCCTTAGAACACAATTTTAATACTTCCACAATAGTATAACAAGCCTTATTTTTCCCAACCTTTTTATTTATAAATTAGTTCTTTATTTTCTAGAAGAAGTGGTAATAGGTATGGTATGGCTCTATTTAGCAGCCACTAAATGCATAAGACAACAAATAAATGCTACCAATAGGGGTAGTGATAGGAAACACTAATGAAGATTATTTTAAGGAGGTGAAGACTCTTCCAAACCAAGTTCTTTCATGTATTTAGAAGGTTTATAATGGCATTATCCTATGTTGTGTTAGATTGCATTTTAGGTAAAACAACAACATTTTAATAATAATTTGTTTATGGCCAATAACTAAAATAATATACTATAGTGGGACTATCTACACTCTATCTACCATTATTAAGTTCCTCATTACCAATACATATAGAATCTTAGGCTTTAACATTGGAAATTTATTTAGCAAAATTGCTAGAAAGGTCAAACATAGGGTTTGGCCCTTGAAGCATTTCTTCAATGAGTTACAGACATTTAATGAATGTCCCACCTCTCAACAAGTCACACTACTCTAATTATTGATAGCTAGTGATTGAAAAGAAGTGTTGCAAATAAAGGAAAAATAAAGAAAAAGTGAAAAACTTATCATATTTTTTTCTTGTTGTCGAGTTTCTATTTGTACGAGATTTTTGTCTTCTTATCATCGATTTTCTCTTCTCAAGATGTCTTTTATTTCCTTGCATTGTCAACTTTTATCTCCTTTGTGCATGTTTTTAGTTTTTAACTTAGATTTTGTTTCGTTTTCTCAGTGAGAGATGTCTCACTTTTCATGAGAGACACAAGGAGATGTCAGGAGACATTTGCAAATATCCCTTGCAAATGGGGGCATCTTTGGGCATGTCCCTAGTACTGGAGATACATCCCAGTCCCCAAGATGTATCCAGGGGGGTCAAAGACACATCTCCTAATAACACACACACACACACACACACACACACACACACACACATATACATACAAACATATATATATATTGTATATTTATGTTATTTTTATTTAGTTTTTTGTTTATTTTAAGGCAACATTTTGATACATGTATATTTTTTATGAGTGACCTAATTTTGTGCAAATTTGACTTTAATATTTTTCCCACTTGTCCACTCTTGTCTTTTATGCACAAAACAAATTGTGCCATCTAATATATTAGCTTACATATAGTTTTCTATGGATGTGACCATTGCACCTCCTTTAAATGCAAGTGCTAGTATATAGAATTTTATTAACAAGTTCTTTTCATAAACTATTACTACAAAAATATCAGAAGAATGTCTCAAATTCTCAAAGAATGTCTTTTAACTTTTTTTTATTTTTTTTTAATAGCCTCTGAATAATTCTGTAACAGAAATAACCCCTAAATTTCCGTTTTATCTAATCAAAAACATAAAATATCTCTAAAATATAAGATTAAACTAGCAATCAATAGTATCCACCAGATAATATTGCAAAACAACCATAGCACTACCAAAATACATTTGGGCAATTGTGAAATTATCGAACGGGCCACTCTCATAGCAGGGGGATCTGTCAATCAGTGATTATAACCCCTAGTATAAACTCCATTGGTTGAAACTGCAACCAATTCTGATTCAGGGAATAACCGGTCCCACTGCCTCATCCAACCCATGAAACTTAAAACCTTGTCACCTTCAACTTTTCAACAGAGGCATTGTGTATACACTAGTAAGTTCCAGGATCCTTGTACTATTTTTTTTAATGACAATACAAATGTGCTGGAATTTTTTCTCTAATGTCTGCATCTTCAGCATTAATTCCTGAATCGTAGCATCTATAGCTTTTATATCAACCTTAAACCCAACCACGGGCTCCTTGCCCTTTTCTCCTTGTGTCAGAGGATTTGTCTGGAAACCCACATTATCCTTGTCCTCAACATCCATTTCAACAGGATAGTGCACCAAGAGAGCAAGCAAACCTTCATGCACAACTGCATCACCCACTGCCACTTTCAACTTTCTTTAAAAACCATCCATAATGGTGCCCCTCAACCGAACACATATCAAAACCAAATTCAATCCATTCCTGCCTATCATAAACTTACATGCTCCAACCTGAATGTCTAAATATTGATTGCCCACGAGAACAAGATAATAAATGTTGCATAAGCGATGGGACAAGACTGGCTTAAGAATCACTGCCAATTATAACAGAATCATTTCCCCTAGAGGCTTTGACATGCCAAATGGGATGGCCAAAACCACAAAACCTAGCCTTAAGGTGACTCATCATCAGCTAATAGTTCAGAGCTTGATTAGGCCAACCTTCCATCTCCCTACTTTCTAGATAAGATATATCGTTAAGATTCACCCCTTCATTTGTCAAGTATCCCATTCTGCGTTACGAGCCTCTGTTTTTTCAGTTTGCAGGGGCTTATGTAGGGGATGGAGTACGAAATTTTTCCAGATTTTATAATTAAATTTAGATTTTTCCAATAAATTTAAGAATAATTTTTGAAAGAAAAAATTCTTATTCTATTATCATCTTTTTTGAAAAAATCAGCTAAATTATTTAGAAAGCCAACCTCTATGAGAATCAATCGAACACATTTTAAACTTATATCCAAAAAAAAATTGCTTAAAATGTTACACTTCCTTCCATAGAATAAATTAACAACGTTAGTATAAAACTTTATATACCCTGAAAATATATCTTGACTGCCACAATAATGTAAAGTTAAACTAATAAAGAAGATAGCAATTCTTATTTCTTCACTCTATGCAACTGAGCGTCTGAATAAGAGTGAATCTCACCTGCATGGATTGTGTAGAATGAAAGCACAATGAAAAGAGCCAAAACATAGCAATCCTTATTTCCTTGCCGGGAAGCCATGCTGCTTTGCAACACCACACAAATACTCCATGCCCAAACATACAAATATTTACTATCTGCGATCTCTAATTATAGAGAGCAAAACTAGAATTCATTGAAAAGAGTCAAGTCTGAGTCTTCAGCAGTGGAGGAACGGCAATCAACAGAAGCATTGAAACAACGCCAAAATCGTCCACTTTCGAGAAAAGGATTCACAGCTGTAATATACGATAAGAAGATCTTCATGGTTCAATTTTTTCCTCGCAGCTTCCGCAGATGTGACTCGAGCGCGTATTGTGAGGCAACGAGAAAATCACGGCGATGAATTATTAGGATTCTTATTGACCAAAGAATTTAATATCTTATTGCAACCTTATTGAGGAGAACTGTCAATCAATAACAATTATTAATTATTAATGTCTATTTTGATGACCATTAAGTCACTCCATTTTTGGATCCATTGATGTATAGTGATTTATTTGAAAATGAATCATTAAATATTGTAAGAAAAAAAATTACAAAGTTGCATAACATAAATTTTGAGTAAAAAAATAAGTAATCCATTTTATATATTAAGATTACAATCAAATTATATTAGGAGATGGTTATCATTTATTATGATCATCCTTGATAAAATATCTTTTTACTTTCCAAAATTAATTCAAGAGAAGAGTAGTGCACTAAAGAAAATTATTTAGTTTTAAACCAAAAATAATGTGAACACACATGTAATAAATGATATTGTTATACTTACAAAAACTTTTTTGATAGAAAATCTAACCTCTAAATCTTGAATCAATTATTATAAAAAAAAACTCATAGTTAGGCTCAATCCTTCATAGGAGATCACACAAATCAATTATTTTGGAAATATTTTGACAACATAACAATACAGATGCAATTATGACATGAGAATACCTCTAATTCAAAAACTCAATACATAGGAAATATCAAAACCACCATTACTGCTTTCTAAATTTGTTTGCTAAAAAATATAGGCTAAATTAGGGGCCCAAATCCATGCAAGAATACATATTTCCCAAAATACATGCTAAGTTAACTAAAATAAAATACAAATCTATTAGTAAAGGATATCCATTTTAACAAAAAATAAAATATATTAGTAACAAATGTCTATTTTAACAAAACATATATCCATTATAGAAATGGATACCAATTATTGTAAAACAATATTTGTTACCTAAAAGCCCAAAAAAACACACTTCAATAAAATAGGCATAACTTTTACATTACTAATCAATTTTTTTATTTTTTACAAGCGTTAGAAAGATGATTCAAAGCTCTACACAATGGATCAAGTAATTTTTCTAGAATTATGCACCAAAAATTAGGTATAATCATTTGATATTCATCCTTCATTTTTGAAACTTCAAATACTCACAACTTTTGCATACAAAGTCGTTTTCATTATTGATTACACCTTTAATATTCTAGAATGAAAGAGTTCATTTTACTTAGAATATTTATTTGAATTTTGATATTTAGAAGGGCATGCAGCATTTTGACTAAAAAATATGTATTTGAAAGTATTGTGTGTTATCAATTTGGATTATAAAGTTTTCAAGTGTGCACACAAATCTATAAAAGAAGAGTTATTTAAGTATACATTATCATGGATTGGTTTACATAGCCACTTAACAAAAATAGTTTACAATTGAAATTCATGTAAGGGGGTAATCATTTTAATAATACAGATTCATATCATATGACAATCATTTATATGTTAATTTTATCATTGAGAACATTTAAATAAATTGGAAAGGGCTACTCTAAAGACCATGCTAATGTTAAATTGATTTAGAAGAACTCTTTTAAAATTATTAATGAGTGTATACACCCTTGAGGAAGTTGAAAGCACCACTCAATAGTATTGACGCAGAGAGTTATCCCCTCTTGACAAACAATCAATCACATAATTTTGTAAATTCAATCCACAATACAATAGATGATTTCCAATAACACAATTTCAAATTTTATTCAAATCAATATAAGACTAATTTGTAACAAAAATTTCAACTCTAACCTTCAATGACCTCTCTTATAAATGACATCCAATTTGGTCTTTCTCTATTCTAAGACAACAACTTCCAATGTTCCTCTAACATCCTACACAACCTCTAGCAAATTTTATCTTCCTTAATCTATGCACACTCCCTTATTTACTCCTACAACTGCATTGATAATCTCTTTTATTTTCTTGTTGCTCTCATTTCAAACTTCTTGTGTTACATTTTCCCTCTTCACATACTTTATTTTTGCCAAACACACCTCACTATGGTCTTCTTGTAGCTACACTTCTCTTCACATATGTTTTCCCATGTCTTCCTCACCTCCATGCTACCCCCTTTGTCTTTTCTCTTCAGCTTCAAGTTGTAGCTCCTTTCTTATGCATGTGTACCCTATCCGAAGTTCAATTCTCTTTTTTATACTCCATTGGATCTACTACTCTTTTTTCCTATGTAGCCTTTATATATATTTTTGTGTGGCTTTTACCTACCCCCTCAAATTCCCCAAGTCATGACCCTCTTCGTCATTGTTTTTGTTTCCTTTTGCCTTTTGTCATAGATATGGGAATATCTATGTTTTTTATTTTATTTAAATTATTTTACTTCCTTGTGAAGCCACCTCTTTGCCTCTATAAAATTTTATTCTCTTTTAACATTTATTCTTCCCCTTCTTATACCGTGGGCCTCTACTTTTTTTTCATATGCATTTATCCTCCTAAAAATGGTGTCCCATTCTCTACAGCTACACAATTTAAAGGAAATATATTATTCGACTTTGGCATTGTTGGGAGTGTCATAGGTGCCAACAGGCGAAAAATACAAAGTGCCCCATTTGGCCTGAAAATTTTCCCAAATGTGTTTTATGACCCCCTTAAGTCCTCTGCAAAAGGATTTTGCTCCAACCCTTATAAATTTTGAAAATTTAAACTTTACATAAACTAGCAACACCCTTTTGGCATTAATGAAACAAATTTTCAGTATTAATTTCTCCCAAACAGTGAAAGATATGAATTTGATTTTTTTCACATTCGACATGGTACCTCCAAGAATTCCCCTGAAAAAGTATTCTACTCTAGCTCATATGGATTTTTTGGAACAAATTTCACAAAACTAGCTATGGAGTGTCAAAACTGTGAATCGATGAAAGTTTGATTCTTGCAATGGGTGTTGGCAAGAAGTTGAAGTGTTTATCCTGATTTTCAGAATTTGACACATTTGACCTTACAATTTGAAGCACTTAGAGATGGAATCTTCAAAAAAGTCAATAATCATAAAAAGTAGTACTCGGAGTCTAGTTTTCAAATATGTTATTTATTTCAATACCCAGATTGTACAAACTGAGTTTCAATAAGCGTTTCTAAAAATCGTTGTTTAAAAGTCACTTTTTTATACCATTCCATGCACGTGTACGACATCCATATTTTGACCTAAATTATCGTATTTTTCTAAATCCTTTTGGGAAAATATTTGTGACTCACTGAAGCTTGTTCTCCATATTTTTTTGAAATTTTTTATTGAATTTTTTTTAGTTAAATTCTTAGTAATAATATTTGTTGTTTTGAAAAATCGTTGTGTACGACACGCATAAGATGACCTAAACTTATCATTTTTAGTTTTTTTAATTAAAATTGAAAAGAATTGTCTAAAGTTTGTTCTCATGCAATTCGTTCATAAAAATGTTATGTTGTTCAAAAGTTATTAAAATATTTAAAAACCTTGATATTTAAATTTTATGGACCAATTTCATCAAAAATTAATTGAAAAATAGAAAAATAATCTAATTGTAAAAAAATTACATATTTGGAATCTACATTGTCTCATCTAAAATGGGTTTTAATTTCATCAGAAAATTCTGCAAAAAAAGTTGTCAACCAAATGTCCAAACTCGATATTTTTCTCTGTCATTATTAGGAGCTTCAACTTGCAGGTCAAACCAGGTTGAAGGCCTAGGTTTGGATTCCCAAATATTTTCCTGAACCAAAATACAAGGCAAAAACCCAGCACAAACCCAATTCAAATTCAAATTTTTCATAACAAGATTTCGTTTACAAAACGTGGTCCAATTTTAAAAAAGCGGGATCCCGCTTTATAAAATGGGATCTCATTTTCTAATATTTAATGGCATGTTCGTTGACAAGGAAACGGTATCCCGCTTTATAAACGAGATCTCGTTCCTTTCTCAATGGTCCCCACATTAAATATCAGGAACAAGATCCCGATTATAATATGGGATCTCGTTTGTTAATAAACGAAAGGGTAAGTGCAAAAATATGAGGGACCAAAAAGTGGCCACTCCACTCTTTTTGATCTTGAAAAAGAGAAAACAAGAGGGAGCGATAATGAAAAACGCTCACACTATGGTTTGGCTCACACATAATGTGAATGAATTATAACACACTTGTGTTATGATGCAATACAGAGAGGCCTTTATCAAATCTCAACACAATCCAAGTTGACACAAACAAATTGGAAAGCCTCACAACCCTATCAAAGGTGAACTCCTTCACAACTTCACAATTCCTCTAGTAGGTGTGCATACTCAATTTTTTTGAACTTTTCTTTTCAATAACCTTCACAACCAAAAAACTACTTACACTTTCAGACACCCTTTTGGGAAAACAAAAAAATATCCTAAAACCTATGTAGGTTACTTTGGACCAACTCATCCAGTCAAATGCTTCTACATTGTCCTAGACCATCAATTGGGTCTCTTTTACAAAGGAACACCCCTTTACAATTGCTACCAACACAAAATTCCTTCAAAAAATCTTAGAAAAGGTCTCAAAACCCCTGATTCCACAATTATTTGTCAAGGGAACACTCACTATGCCACTAAAACAAGAAACCCTCATTTTATGCCCTTCCAAGGAGAGTTTATTGAAAAACCATACTTCAGACCTCTACAAACTCTGCCAACACCTCAAGCCTATCCTATTATGTTTGCACATGCCTAAAACAACTTCACAAAATGTTTGCCTAATTTATTTCATTCATTTCCATCCTAAAACCACTAATTTTCACTCAAAACCTCCATTTTTCATAACTCTAGGGCTCCAAACCCACACCATCAAAAAACCTTACCTACACATAAAACAACATGGAATCCCTATACACACCTAATCCTACCTATTTGGGCCATTCCATCAAGCCACAACATGTACAATAGATGGAATGGTCATTTAATGCATTTTAAGCCCTCAAAACCCTTAAGGCTAGTTCACATACCCGTTAACAGAATTCCTCCTCCTAGATGATTTATACTCAATGAGATTCCACAAAAATGGTTGCAAATAAAAGCTACAATATTCCTACATTTGATTCAACTACTTTTAGAGAAAAATATTCATGTACGGATTCGTGCAGTGTCTTGAATCTACAAGATACAAAGCAAAACATATAAATTTTTGAGTAAAATAGAGTTTGTATTGATTTTGCTTCACTTACAAGATGTCAATCCCTACCTCGACTTTTGGGAGGCCTATTTAACATATGACCTATAACCTCTCCAAATTCCTCTCCAACCAACTTCACCATTGGCATTCCCTCCAATTTTTAATTTTTTTACACTTTACAATATTTTGGAATGACAACATTTTACACATTTTGCAAACTTTGCACACATTGACCTAAATCACTCTAGTTACATCCAATTGGTCTCAATGGAAATTATTCATGAAAAAAAGACATAAAAATCCTAATGACCTATCAAATACCCCACTAACTCATATCTTCAAAACTGATGAACATGGTGCTCTGCACCATACCCTAGCCTTGAAAATTTTCCAAGTCTCTTGGAAATTGATCTGCAAGTTGTCCACTCTTGAAAACTTCACATTTGGATCTCCAAAGCTCCTTTCACCTGGTGAAATTCCTCTCATCTTTCTCTCATAGATGTTGTTGATGCTAACTTGGCCTCGATAACTACAAACTCACCATTTCTAATTTTGTACTTAACTGTCTAGTCCTTCCCCCTATTTGTAGACTTGTTCCTCCCAAATGGTTCTTGCCAAACACTCCAATCCATCTCATCTTTTTCCTTTGTCTCTTTCCTCTGACTTATCCTCCTTTCCACCTTTGCTTCATGACTAAACTTACTCATACACCCTTGCATCACTTATTTTCCTCTCTTCATCTTTGTCCCTGAGTTATCTGCCCTTAGGACCACTATCCTATTAGCCTTGCCTACCTTTGTTTTGTCAAAACATGACTTCCCTTTCACCTCTTTTGTTGTCAATGGAAATATTACTGTACCTACCACAATTCTACCATACTTCCCTTGCTTTTCCTGAAGTAATTCACCTTTATTCCTCTCTGTTTTAGACCTTGACACCAATCCACCTTCTTTTCTTTGCAAAATCAGACTCCTCTTCAACCTGAATATCTTCGCATTCTCTGATACCAATGCATATGTTGTCCTAGCATCTACAACTCTTGCAATGCCTACACACACTTTGTTTCTCTCTTCCTCAAACCTTATCAGCTCCTTCTTGACAAACATGATAATCTTTGTTTCCTTACCATTTCCTTCATCACTCTCCTACAATGGTGTTAGTATAAAAGTCATCACATCCTTTCTAATGGTGTAAGTGTTCTCTCTACCATCATAAAGGGATTTCCTATCAAATTTCCATGGCCTTCCAAGCAATAGATGGCAACAATCCATTGGTAAAATGTCACAAAGTACCTTATCTTTGTACCCTCCAATCTCAAATTCAACAAATGCTTGTTCACAAACCAAGATAGATTGACTATCATTCAACCATTAAATCTAATATGGATTTTCATGAGGAAACTTTTTCAACTTCAACTTCTCTATCATTTCATTAGAGACAATGTTTTCAGTGCAATTAGAATCTATAAATACTTTCCATACATTACCCTTGCTTTGACATATGGTCCTGAATAAAGCTCTTATTTGCATTGGTTCCTTCTCTTTGGATGTCTTCAATAGTTGTCTTCTCAACATCAATGATTTTCCTACCTCTGGAGCAGCAAGATGGCTAGGAGAGTGTTCACCTACACTTTCTTCTTCTTGGATCAATTGCACTCTTTTATCACCTCTTCTTTCACCTCCACCTGATGTAGAACCAAAATATTCAGGGAGCTTGTATGTTGGGTGCCAAAACTCATTACAATTGTAGCATCTTCCTACAAATTTGTTTGAATTTATTCCACCACCAAATCTGCCTCTAGGACCTCTAAAACCAACTCTAAAATCTGCAGCTTGTTCTTTTCCCTCGTGCACATCCTATTTGCTCTCACTTGATTTTTTTGAAGTAGGAAATGATCCTCTACCCCTAGAGGTGTTGCCTCTACCTCTATTTATTTTATCCTTCCTTCTTTATTTGTTTTATCCTGCCTTATTTTCATCTTTTCTTCCACTCTTATTGCCATTTGATAGCATTCTTCAACATTTCTTGGGTTTTCCAAAACTAGTTCATCTTGAATGTTAAATCTTAATCCACCAAGGTACCTAGTAGCCTTTTCAACTTCATTCTCATTGTGACCACTTATATTCAACTTATAAAATTCTTCACTATATGTTTTGACATCCATTTCATTTTGTTGTAAACCTTGTAATTTCTTAAACATTTGAATTTCATAGTCTTTGGGCAAGAACTTACCTTTCATTTTTGCTACCATTTTTCCCCATAAAACAATATTGGACTTACCTTTATTTCTCCTCTCTAATTGCTCATAATACCACCACAAAAGTGCACGACCTTTCAGATTAGTTTTTGCAATCTTCACCCTCTATTCTTCAAGAATATCTTCACACTCAAAGTAATTGTCTAAGGTTGCAATCCAATCGAACAAATCCTCATCGTTTAGATTCCCACCATACTTTGGAACATCAATCTTTACCTTATGTTTGTCACTCTTGACTTCCTTTAACAAATTTTCCATTCTTTGGTCTTTAGGATCCATTTCTTCATCCATATCTTCAAATTCTTCTTCCTCTTCTTCATCAGAATCACTTTCATCATCCTCGTCTCTTCTCTTCCTTGTCTCCAAAGTAGCCAGCCTTGCTAACACAACATTATGAGACTCCATCAACTTAGCATTCCTTTCTTTTAACTCTTGCAATTCTCTAGCAATTGCATTATTCTTGGGAGGCATCTTGACCCTCCAAATTCCAACCTCTTCCTTATGCAAACTTCAACTTTTTCCCACAAAAGATCTAGTAACTACACTTTGATACCAATTGATGTAGTATAGGGAGGCCTTTACCAAATCCCAACACAATCCAGGTTGACATAAACAAATTGGAAAACCTCACAACCCTACCAAGGGTGAACTCCTTCACAACTTCATAATTCCTCTAGTAGGTGTGCATACTCGATTTTTTTGAAATTTTCTTTACAATAACCTTCACAACCAACAAAATAATTACACTTTCAGACACCCTTTTTGGAAAACCAAAACGTATCCTAAAACCTCAGTAGGTTACTTTGGACCAACTCATCCAATCACACGCTCCTACATTGTCCTAGACCATCAATTAGGTCGCTTTTACAAAGGAACACCCCTTTATAGTTGTTTCCAACACAAAATTCCTTCAAATTGTCTTATACAAGGTCTCAAAACCTATGATTCCACAATTATTTTTCAAGGGAACACTCACTATGCCACCAAAACAAGAAACCCTCATTTTATGCCCTTCCAAGGAGGGTTTATTGAAAAACCATACTCCAGACCTCTAGAAAATCTGCCAACACTTCAAATCTTTCCTATTATGTCTTGACATGCCTAAAAAAACTTCACAAATTTCTACCCCAATGGATTTCATTCATTTCCATCCTAAAACCACTAGTTTTCACTCAAAACCTCCATTTTTCATAACCAGGGCTTCTAACCCACACCATCAAAAGACCTTCCCTGCACATAAAACAATATGGACTCCCTAAACACACCTATTCCTACCTATTTGGGCCATTCCATCGAGCCACAACATGTACAATAGATGGAATGGCCATTTAATGCATTTTAAGCCCTCAAAACCCTTAAGGTTGGTTCACAGACCTGTTAACAGAATTCCTCCTCCTAGATGCTTTAAACTCAATGAAACTCCACAAAAATGGTTGCAAATAAAAGCTACAACAGTCCTACACTTGATCCAACCACTTTTAGAGAAAAATATTCCTGTATGGATTCATACAATGTCTTGAATCTGCAGGATACAAAGTAAAACACATAATTTTTTGAGTAAAACAGAGTTTGTATTGATTTTGCTTCACTTACAAGATGTATAATCTTTTCCCCAACTTATGGGAGGAATTTTTAAGCTCCTAAGAACAAAAGAATATGACCCAACCTCTCCAAATTTCTCTCCAACTATCTTGATTGTTGGCATTCCCTCCAATTTTCAATTTTTTTGCACTTTACAATATTTTGGAATGACAACATTTTACACATTTTGCAAAAGTTGCACAAATTTACCTAAATCACTCTAATTACATCCAATTGGTCTCAATGGACCTTATTCATGACAAAAAAAGACATAAAACTCCTAATGACCTATCAAAGACCCCACTAACTCATATCTTCAAAACCGATGAACATGGTGCTCTGCACCATGTTATGTGAATGCTTTCACAATGAGTGCACATAACTTGAGAATGTTATGTTTTGCACTAGAGAATTTCCTTTCTCATTCAAGTTTTTTCTTTCTCTTTCTTTTTCTCCTTCTTTGTTAGTGAAACTATAAACAAGAAATAAATATTTAAGTATAAGTTTACATTTACATATGGACATATACTTTCTTATACTTGCATATGAACATTTATTCATCAAACACGAGCGTGTTATAATTTGCTCACATTATTGTTTGCTTTGAAAATTTCTCTATCTCTTTCTCCTCTAAAAAAACTATATATTTCCATTTATGTGTAGACATTTACTTTCTTATACTTTAGACATTTACTTTCTTATACTTTAAGTTATATTTCATGTATATATAGTTTTAGGATGTTTGAGAGTGGTTTCAAATCTCTAGGAGTTATAATGCAAATTCTAGTTTTTGGGTCTTAACAATTTTTTAAAATTAGTCAAATTTCAATAATCAACATGTCATATTTCAGTAAACAGGAGATCAAATTTTAGTAATCAATAAGTTGTATCATATTTATCTCTCTATCTCACTCATTTTTTATCCCTTACGCTCTAAACATCTCTCTCTCACTATCTCCATCCCTTTATCTGACTCTCCCTCCCTTGAGCTCAAAAACTGCCTCTCTACATGTCCATCCTTTCTCTCTATCTTTCTCTCTTTCTCCCTCTCCTCCCTCTGTAACTCTCTCTATCTCACTTCTCTCTCCCTCTCTCCCTCTCTCCCTCCCTCTTTCCCTCTCCACTTCTCTCTCTCCCTCTCTCCTTCCCTCTCTACATCTCTCTATCTCTTCTCTCTCTCTCTCTAAGGAGAAAGAAAGAGAAAGAAAAAAAGACAAAAAATTCCAATGCAAAACATAACACACTCACGTTTTATGATAGCATTCACATAACGCGCTCACGTTTTTGTGAAAGTGCTCACATAAGCATTTGGAAGCATTCACATAATGCGAGCATGTTATGACACACTCGCATTTTGTGAATGCATTTAAATTTAACACAAATGTGTTATAACACACTCACGTTTTATCTTGCTTTCAAAATTCCTAATCCTTTGGCTTAGATTTTCCTTGGGCTTACAACCCAAAGGCTTGGAGTGACTTTCCAATGTCCAAAGACATGTTTTTGGAAATTGTAAAAAATATGACATAATCTTGAGCATGCTCCCCATTAGGTTTGCACATGTTTCAATATCAATTCAAAAAACACAATGGTAATGTTAAACTCTCTCTTAGCTATCTAACCATGTATCTTTTTATGTTTTGAGTATGTTAACTTGGTTTTCATTTTTAATTTCTTTTGTTAGTATATTCCTTTTTTTGTCAAAAACCAATGTTTGGTATTTTTCACTTTATTTTTTAACCGTTTGTCAAAATTTCAAATAAATTACATTTTTAGAAACTAGACTCCATTCTACACATTAAAAAAATTAATTTTTGATCAATTTTCAACAATTTTAGGGGGGAACACACTCAAATTTCTACTTTTCAAGATTTTTCCACTTTGGTGCCTGAACACATTTCCAACACTAAGCCAAGTTGCCCAAACTTGGAATCCCCTTCATCTAAAGGCATAAATCAATCCTATTAAGGGGATGAATAGTCTGAAAAATGTGAAAACTTGTAGCTATCCAAGTCTAAAATGGGAAACTCAAGGTTTTATTTTTGAAAAATCAATACCCAAGAAGAAGAAGAACTGCTACAACACTAAAATTCCTTGGCCAAAATGACATTTCTAATCATTCTCTTGACTGGAAATACCTTCTCAAGTATCACAAACTCAATAATGTGCTAAACTTTGCTCAAGATCTCTCTACAATCCACTAGTGTGAACACTAATGGACTTATAAGATGATTGTAAAGAGAATAACAATAGCATTCCTATCACTTTTTTGATTTACAACCTCCCAAGGTATGCTTCTCCCATCATCGATAGTTTCCAACAACCTGTTATGATGATCTTGGGAATAGATACTCCAAAATTGGTTCCACTATCCTGGCATTGTGCTAAGTTCCAATCATCATATGAGGTTCATCTATAGGGAATTTAGGGATGCTTGTAGTTTCAACACCAAGGATTTACACCCCATCATCTCTTAAATCACAATAGTTTTCCTCTCCTTGTAGTGAAACCATAAGGTCAAATATCATGCCATAAAGATCCAATCCATCATGATCCATCAAAGGAAACAAACCATCAACGTTCTTGGGTGGTCTCACAAGAAAATCAACTGTTTCCACCTCATAACTAAACACTACACCTAGATCCCATATTGAATATTATTTTCATCACTTGCATTATTAGAGTCAAGAAGTGCTTCATCATCCAACTCAAAGAGTGGATTATCAAAAAGTGATTTAGAATCAATTTCAAATAGTGAGATATCGACAAGATGAACACTATCTTCATCCTCTATCCCAAACCAATCCTCTTGCTAATCTAAACTTTCATTTTCAAGTTTCTTGGAAAAATGTAATAGGCCAAAATCCTATAGACATAATTTCTTTCCCAACATGAATTGATAAATAAGGTTTTATTGTTTCTTCACATTGGATGACAACCATTTCAACTAACACATTTTCAATTGTTAATGAGTTTTGGTCATCCTTTCTCATGTTTTCTTTCCCAACATGGATTGATAAATAAGGTTTTATTGTTTCTTCACATTGGATGACAACCATTTCAACTAACACATTTTCAATTGTTAATGAGTTTTGGTCATCCTTTCTCATGTTTTCTAATAAAACTGATAAGAGTGGAGGGGGGATATCATCGCTCTCATTAATCATAAAATACATGATTTTTTGCATGTCTATTATAATATTATCATCATGAACCCTTTTGACAACAACAAAGAAATGGTTGAACATTTGGAGTATCAAATCATCACAACCAAGATCAATCATCAATACACAAGATCTATCTTTTGCAATACTTTCTAGAATTCTTACTTTCTTGGAAAAAGAAGGATGCTTAGTATCTTTCATACAACAAAATCCCTCTATCATTCAAAAAACTCCTTCATTATGTCATCATTGTACGAAACTTTTGGAGCTATAATTCTTGTAAACTTGGTGATACAAGAAATAACTACAACTCTAACCTCTTCATCTGGGTATCTCATAAGCTTAGGCTTAACCAACACACTTACAACCAAAGCCATAAAAATCTTCAACTCCATAGATTCTAGCTTATCTATGTTCCAGAAAAAACTCTCCATGGTATGCAAAGTGCATATTATACTCACACAACACTAGTACTAGATAGACAATCACATAGAATTGCACAAAATGAATCAAACTCAAATAAACATTTATGTGGATTAAATATGATCTCTATAATAAGGGATTGATATTAGAGTTGTTACAATATAGCAGCATACAACTATAAATCTACAACAACAATCCAAAAAACTAAACAACCAAACTTTCCTACAAATCCTTGAAGCTCCAATGCATTCTCTGAGTGAGAATTACCTTAGGAACCAAAGGGTTTTCATCCTTTGATCCCAACAACCAATGGGTTTTTATTCACCAATCACTCTCTCCTATGGGTTTTTCTCCATAAAAAATATCTTGAACACAACATGCTCTAGAAGAGAAATTGGCATAATATGGATGATTACAATTGAAATGTTTTCCTACTTTTATATGCTACCCACCCAAAATATTAACAAGTCATCCTAAACCCAAGTTGGTGTCAAGACTCAAATTTGAATTCTACATGCTACATCATAGGTCGTACTTAGTGGGAATTTTGCATGTTACATCACAAGTCAAACAAACAAGCCTTACAAACTTTCTTGCCAAAGGTTCAAATTTTCTCCTTCCTTTTGAATTGGCATGCATCATGCCACAACCCTAATCCTCAATATCTAATAGCTCCTTGACATGCTTTGGGAAACAACCCCAAACCCCAACCTCCAACAGGCCCTTAACATGAGTCAAGCATCAACCCCAATCCTTGACCTTCGATAGCTCGTTGGAATGCATTAGGCAACAACCCCAATTCCCAACCTCTGATAGGTCCTTGGCATGTGTAAAGTTGCAACCTAAATCCTTGACCTCTGACAATTCCTTGGCATGTGTCGATTAGTAACCTCGATCCCTGATCTTCAATATCTACTTGGCATGCATCAGACAACAACCTTAAACCCTGACCTTGAATAGGCCCTTAGCATGTGTCGGGAAACAACCTCAAGCCCTAAGCTCGAATAGGTTATTAACATGTGTTGGCTAGCAACCTCAATCCTTGGCCTCTAACAAGTTCTTGGCATGTGTCTGGTAACAACCCTAATCCCAAACCTTTGATAGATCCTTGGCATGGGTCAGACAACAACTCCAATCCCCAAACTCCAATGACTCCTTGAGCAAACGATCTTTCTTTTGATTTTGAAAAAAAGGAAATGATAACTTTTGTCCTATTTGTTCTAATTGGATATTCAAATAAGAAATTTCATTCAAGTAGCTGATTTTTTCAATATCACCTAGTTTGTTCTAATTCAAGATTCAACAAAGTTTCTTCAAAGTTAAACACATTAGCAAGATCACCATCATTATAGCCCTTTATAATTTTTTTCCATAATTTAGTTGGATTATCTAAATCAACAAAATTTAGATTTGGGCTCAAAACTTTACTATTAATTCCTTTTATTTGTTCAAGCTTGTTAGTCCAAAATGTCTTTTCTTTCGCATCTTGAGGTTTGATCGCTTCCTCATCAACAATCCTCCATAATGACTTTTTTGTAAGGGCCTTTTCACCATAAGCTTCTAGTTTGAAAATTCAATTCCATCAAAGATACGAAAACCTCTAATATTGTTAGAACTCATGATGTGAGGGTATTATGCTATACAGGGAAGATCTAGCCAAGTAATTTAAATTATTCTTTTGAGTGGTATATTAATACTTGAACTAAAGAAACCTCGCTATGATATATTATGGAAGTTTGGCCTTGCCCAACACTCTACTACTACCTAATTTTGTGATAACCAAAGTGTCATACAAATTACTAATAATTTGACTTATTCACAATGAACATAATACTAATCAAAGAATTAAAATCATATAGATTACTTAATATTGTAACTGTAAACATTAAAAAAAAAAAGTAACATAATGTTCTCCCCTCTTTTATATGTCCTCTTTATTTATATCTTGTTCAAACCAATCTTAAAGAAAATGTAAATAAAAAATAAAAATGTCTAAAATTTTCTCTACCTAATAAAACTCTTAAAAATAGAGCATTCCATATTTTAAGCTTGACCAATTTTTAGATGCAATATTCAACTCTTTAAAAAAATGGCTTTCTATTGAGACACGAAGAACAAATTAAACATCAACTGAAAATTAGAGTTAGATTGTGTTGTGAATTTGTAAACAGAAATCTTTGATTTTTAGTGTAATTTAATTTTATAAATTGTGGTCTATATTTTTTGTGCAGTGCCCTGTTTTCCCCTGATTTGGAGGGCCTTATGACAATTTATAAATTGTGCTCTATTTTTTTTAATTCAATGCTCTGTTTTCCCCTGTTTTGCAGGTGCTTTTGACAATTCTAGCTAACAATCATTTTGCTAGGTTATTGTCAGGTATATAAACACCACTTTTAAATCCCTGGAAGTTTTAGGTGAGAAGACCACAGGGTAAACAGGAGATATATCGGTTTCAAACAGACCAAAATGTTGCTCCTCCTCATTCCCAGGCTTCTGATTCTCATTGAACAGTGGAAAAATATATGTCTCAAATGTCGTTCCAGGTCTCTTTGGCGTTCCAGCATTGGACAAAACATGCTTGATGAGATTGTTGTTGTATGCCCGAGCATTGTCCACAGTAGCCACATTGGTGCCTGCAGAAGGCCACCCGCTTTCAGTTATTAGAATTGGAATATTGGAATATCCCAGCTTTTCCATAGCAGATATGAAACTGTCGACCATAGCGTCGAACAAGTTCTTATACATTAGACCCCCGTCGTTCAGGACGGTATTTGTCGATCTGAACAACGCATAGTCTGCAGAAATTGTACTTCTGTTGTCTTTGTAGCTGAAGTATGGATAGATATGGGCCATGAAAGGGGAGCCGTTATCTGACAGAAACTTAAGTATACCAATCATATCCTCACCAAATGTTCCCTCAGAGGGAGGATATGACTTGGACAGCACGGACATTGCGTGTGGTGTGGAGACCTTGATGTTGTTCTGCAGATTGGCATTACTCAATGCTGTCTGAATGTTGCGCATCGCAGGCAGGAGATAGGGAATGAATTTTCTATTTGCAAAAACCATGTTTCCCACTGCAATGTATTTGATGTTGACAGAAGGATAGAACTGTTTAATGTTGTCAGTTACCCATGTATTTGCTGCATCCTGATCACCTGCAATCTCCTCGAGCTCATTCTTACCAACTCCTACAATCACTTCGATTCCAGAATTCTTCAGGGCCTCCAGCGCGTCCCGATTTACTTGGTATAATCTCACCTTTCCTATGTTGTTCGACTTCAACAGATTGACCACCTCGTTGGAAGAAGGCAAACTGTCTGAAGCAATTCCGTAGCACACTCCTATCTTTGCACCATCTGCTAGACATGAAAAAGAAAAGATTTATATGTGTGAACATGAAGAGATTTTATTAACATGAGATCAATACAATTACTTTCTTTACAACAAATTTAGTTCAATTTGGGGTTTTATCAACAGGTTATTTTCATAAACTATTAATACTAAAATAGATGGGCAATGTCTCAATTTCTTAAGGAATGTCTTAACATATGTGTGTTATTTTTTGATTGTTATTGTGCTCTTTATGTCGACTTTAAAACTATTTTTCAGTCGATGTGCTCTTGATTATTCCTTTTAAAGAATTTTGTTTGTAATAGCCTCGTGACTGATTCTGTTACGACCCTAACTTTCCTCTTTTATCTTAATCAAAAACATAAAATATCTTTGTAAGATTAAACTAGCAACCAGTAGTTAGCCACCAGATAATACTGCAAAACAAGCATTGCACTACCAAAACACATTAGGGCAATTGTGAAACTATCCAAGGGACCATTCTCATGGTAGGTGGAGCTGTCAATCAGTGATTATAAGCCCTAGTATAAACTCCCTTGATCGAAACTGCAATCAATTCCATTGGGGGAATAATTGGTCCCACAGCCTCGTCCAACCCATGAAGTTTAAAGCCTTTTATCACCTTCACCCTTCACACCACCCTAACCAGACTATCGTTTTCCAATAGAGGCATTTTGTGTCCACTACTAAGTTCCTTAATCCCTGTACAAGATTTTTTCATAAACATACAAATGTGTTGGCACATTTTCTCTAATGTCTCCATCTTAAGGATTAATTTCTGAATTGTAGCATCTATAGCTTTTATATCAACCTCAAACCCAACCACAGGCTCCTTGCTCTGTTCTCTTGGTGTCAAAGGACATGTCTGGAAACCCACATTATCCTTGTCCCCAACATCCATTTCAACAGGATAGTGCACAAGTGAGCAAGAAAACTTCCAGGCACAACTGCATCACCCCCTGCCACTTTCAACATTCTTAGAAAATCATCCACAATGGTGCCCCTCATAAACTTGCATGCTCCAATCCAAACTTCTAGATATTGATTGCCCACAAGAACGAAGCTAAGAAATGTTGCATAAGCAATGGGACAAGACTACCTTAATCACCGCTGCCAATTATAACACAATCATTTTCTCTAGAGGCTTTCACAGGCCAAATGAATGGCCAAAAACACAAACCTAGCCTTAAAAGGTGGCTGATTATAAGCTAATAATTCGGAGCTCAATTAGGCTAATCTTCCACCTCCCTAGCTTCCAAATAAGATATATCCAAGATTCACACCTTTATTTGTAAACCAGTATCCGATTTTGCAGTTAAATTTAGATTCCTATCAACAAATTTAAGGATAATTTTGCGGGGAATTTTTGCTTATTCAACTATCTTCATCTTCCTAAAAAATTCAGTTAAGTTATTTAACAAAACTAATAGAACTACCAACTCTTGAAGCTTAAAATTTTAAGCTTATCCAATAGAGAATTCATTGGACTATCTACTTTAAAATACTAAAAAAAATTCTTTAGCATCTACTAAATTATTTTAGAAAGCCAAACTCTATATTATGAAATCTAATAGATTTTTTTAATTTAAATTAGACTTATATCGAAAAGAAAATTGTTTAGTAGGGAGTGTTTTTCACATATCAAATTGTGATATTGCTATCAAGATTCAACCATATAATTTTACGAATCAAACTCATTCATACTTCCTTCGTTATATAATATCAAACAACTGAGCGTCTGAATAAGAGTGAAGCTGACCTGCATGGATTGTGTAGAATGAAAGGACAATGAAAAGAGCCAAAGCATAGCAATTCTTGTTTCCTTGCCTGGAAGCCATGCTGCTTTGCAATACCAGACAAATACTCCACGCCCAAACATATAAGAGTTTCTATGCAACTAAGCGTCTGAATTAAGAGTGAATCTCACCTCCATGGGTTGTGTAGAATGAAAGCACAATGAAAAGAGCTAAAGCATAGCAATCCTTATTTCCTTGCCGGGAAGCCATGCTGCTTTGCAACTCCACACAAATACTCCACTTCCCAACATATAAATGTTTAACAAACATCCTTTGTAATTATAGAGAGCAAAACTAATATTCATTAAGTCAGCCAAATCTGAGTCTTCGGCGGCGGAAGAACATTGCACGCAATCCACCAGAGTTGACTTAAGGGCGCGATGTGTGGGACCGAGGAATCACGGAGATGAATTTGACGTACGTGCTTATCCTCCTGTTAAGATATTTTTCTCTTACCTCCTACTTATCAAGATATTTTTCTCTTAAAATTTCATTTAATTAATGAATGAAGTAAAATGTGTAAAATGCGTATCTAGATAGACTTTTTTTACATGACAAAAGTAGGGGGGAAAAGTTTTTAGAGTTGTTTTTGTCTTTTGTGTTAAGCATGAATATAGTGTCTACGTGGATGCACTAACTTTCATTAGTTTCATTCTAACAGTATCTATTTTCATTTTTAATTATAAACTTTATATATCTCAAGTAACATATTGTATGTTCACTTTAACTCCATTAATCTTAAATATATCATGAATTCAACATTCAAACTTAACTTTTTTTTAAGATAGTATTGCTAGAGTGTAAAATTGGTTTTTTTAAGCAAAAGCCCAAAGCTTATATATTATATTTATATAAAAGTAAAAGATTACAATAATAAAAAATTTCAGTTCGGATGACTTTTACAAGTGTCATCATTTTACAGATAGCTTTGAATAAACTTTATAGACCATATTACTACTGTCTGAAAATGTGCCAAAAAAAGGTCAAGACCCCATGATCTACAGTCATGACCACAGATTACGCTAATAAAAAGTGAAGGCATATAGTTCAAAATTCAAACTAGAGCAAAAAAGAAAAACTCACAGACGTAGGGCTTTGAAGCAGTTCATTCCTCCATCTAGCAGACGTCCACCTCGTTTTCATCTTGGTACTCTTTGTCACCACAATTGCATGATACTTCTTTCTGAATTTGAGGATCATTTCTTCCCCAACATCTCTCCCATTTATTTCTAAGGTAGCATACAATATGCTAGTATCATTACACTTCAAAGAATCCTTGATGGCATTGTAAAGATAAACAAAGCACCTTCTGTGTAGCAAGAAATGTCTAGGAAATAAACCCCCAACGTAGCGTTGTCCCTTCCATAGGTCATAAGATTGTGTGGCTTTCATCAGGGCATTATTTTGCAGAAAAACATCCTTAACCACCTTTTGTGCAATTAATTCAACAGACTGGTAACACGGAAGAAAATCAAGCAAATTTGACACAAAAATTGATAGAAGTTGGGAGGGAAACATAATTCTTCTTGCCTGTGGATAAATTATCTCTTCCCCAATTACCCACTTGATGCTCTTGGTGATTTGTCTGCCTTGCGCTTGAAGACCTGCTGGAATTGGGAAGAATCCAAACACCCTGTGAATGACAACTCCCATTCCTGACCCGGAAAGCAAACCTTGTAATTTCTTGGATAGTACTCCATTACCGACCTTTAACAAGCCCTGCAATTACGATTTCTACCAAGACCTGAATTTCACCTCCACTAGACGCCAAACCTTGAGACATTTATCACCAATGAGATTACAATCTGGATAACCTTTATGCTTGAATGAGGCGACTGGGAAATGATGGCAGCCATGCCCCCACACCACTTAACACTCTGCTACACACACTTGTTTGCAAGATATAGCTTGGAAAAATGTTGTCAATTTACAACCTAGATATCATTTCAAATGCAATGCTTTAAAGTTTGGCACAAGTGGATGATCCTGTTTATCTTTCCCATTAATTCGCTTAATAATTACGCTTAATGGTCGGTAAAAAAGTTGCCAAGTGCATCAACAAGTTAGTTAAAAAACACATGCCAAATATTTGACAAGTTGTGTTCCTCCATTGCCTTGAATAAAAAACATTTAAATTTTAAATTGATGAATTTGAGTTCAGGCATGCTATAGATTGACTAACTAAATTTAACGATTTTAACTAGCCATGCATAGCATTTGATCAATTTTCCTTGTTTTCATTCTTAAGAATGTTTCTCAAACAACTAGGGAGATTGTCCCCTTTCATATCATATACCATTTCAAACTAGGGGAGAGGGGTCAGTAGTCGTGCGGGGTCCAATAGTCGTGCACTCAATTGTGATTATAATAATCAATCTTACCACATATTTGTACTATAGATTGTAAATAAATAGTCCAAATGTAAATAAAAAAATAACTAAATGTTGATAAAAAATGGACCCATACTCGAACACATGAGAACCTCTCAATGTTATACTAAAAAAACATAAATACATTCATGAAGAAGTGAAATAACTATTTTTTTGTCTCAAATAAAATATCACAACTAGGGGAAAACCCCCAATTGTCGTTCATGATCCGATTGTCGTTCACTCCTCATTCACTTGTCCCCCCAATATCCATTTACATTTTAGTCATTAAAATGTTGTAGTTATGCCAATAAAAAATTAGACATTACACCAGTATATGTTCACTACTTAGTATGTAACCAATCAACAAAAAAAACAAATTTAAACATATATTGGTGCAATTATGTTTTCAACACAAGTCAACTTGCACAAAATAAAATACACTGATGTTTACAATAACCACTCCATACAAGTGGCTTAAAGCTTCTAGTGCATTGTATTTACATGTATACATAAACAGTTAATGATGCACAATGTCACATAATTTAAAACATTATAAACAGTTAATGGTGCACATTCTGACATAATACAAAACATTGATCAACTTTATGAGCTATTAATTGCACAATCACCCACACATCCCTTGTAGTACCCCTTTGTTTATGCTTATGCTTTCTGTTGTGTTTTCATACTACTAGATTATGATACCTTGTTTGGATATTTTGATTGCTGGTTTTGAGCGATAGTGGATTTATTCTGTGACATGATGATACATTGTATGGTGATTATTGTTTTCAGACATGATCTGATATAGTTTAGATGTTTACTATTAGTTGATCATTGCTATGTACATGTTTATGATGGACTAACAGCTATTTATTTCGTCAGTTTGCTGTGACGTGTATTGGTGTGGAGAACGGAATCGCATCACTTGCTTGCGAGTGCCCTGTGATATCCGTGATTTTCTCCGCACGGTGTGTCTATTTAATGCTTTATATATATATATATATATATATATATATATATATATATATATATATATATATATATATATATATATATATATATATATTTGTATGCTCGTTATTTGCTTGGTTGCAGGAATTGCAGGTACATGACACTGACTCCACCTGGGTACTCAGGTCTGAGCGTGTCAAGATTCAACGGATACGTTGATCGGGAGATAGTAGTTTGGTTCACCCTAGTTCAATCTATAACCCTGGTCTTAGTACATTGTCTGTTTTAGATTCATAGTCATAGGATTGTTTTGTATTTATTTATTTGTATAAAATGTTTGAAAGGTAAATTTGATTAAATGTTAATGTTAGATTATTGTGTTTCAAATCATTGTTATTTAAATTAATGTTTAAATGTGGAAGAAATTACTTGCTTGATTATTTAATTAATTAATTAGCTTATTTGGTTAAATGGTTGATCTTAAAAAGATTAAACTAATTTAATTAAATAAATTAATTAATTAAATTAATTTATTAAGTGAGTAAATAGAGTATTTGAAAATTAGAAAATTAATAAAATAAATGTATGTAAATTAAAATTTGAGTTTTAAAAATTTAAATTAATAAAATTAAAATTTGTATGCAAATATTGAAGGGAAAAATTGCTGAGAAGTTGTTAAAAGATATTTGTACTTCTCGAAAAGTGTGTCAGTGCTTTAATGATGTTTGTTGAGGAATTTCTTCACGGAGGTTATTGAGGATCTGGAAAAATCAACAGGTTTTATTCTATCATTCACGAGAAATTATTTTGGTGCTCTGTGAAAATTTTGGTGTAAGCTTTTGATATTTTGTTGCAATTTGGTGGAAAACTTCTGGTTGTTGTTTGGGATTTGGATTTTTGTTTCTCGAGAAAGCTTGTTTTTGGATTGGGCTTTGTTGTACGGGAAAGGATTTGGAGGCTACAGGCAATAGAGGCAATAAAGGTTTTCTTCACCAATAGCGAAGGAGATCAGGTAATCCTCTTGTAAAAATTTATTTGTTTTGTTTTGGAAAGGAAAGCTTCTGTAGATATTTTGCTGTGTGAATTCTTGATGGCTTCAGGAAAGCTTTTGTTAAAAAAAAATTCTTTGTTGAAAGTATTTTAAATTTGTAAAGGGAAATATTTGTTTAAAAAGAGAAATAATTCTACAGGGAATGATTTGGATATGAAACAAAATGTTTGTTCGTGATTTCATTTGAAAACCCCGATGAAATTTGATTATTTTTCCAATTTCCCCAGTACAGTTTAGTATTATTTTCTTCTCTGTTAAAACCCCATTGAAATTTTAATATATATATATATATAATCATATACATTTATATATATATATATATATTATATATAAATTGGATTGGGAATGGAGCTTAAATTTTTTGTGAATATACAACTTAAAATCGCCGTATAGGCGTGAGATTTTTTTTATAAAAAGACGGAATTAAATTTCTGTAAAAATGCGAATTGAAATTCGTAGGGATAAATTTTTGTTTAAATTTTATTAGTATAAGCATTTTTTTTACAGTAGGCGGTGGAGGAGGAGGCACTGGGGCCTCCCCACGGCCACCCATAAGGGGAGGCAGTGGCTGTGAAGGCAGCCCAGCGCTGACCTCACAGGCAGCGCACAGGCTGCCGTCGCGGCCGTGACCCATTAGGGACGGCTGCGAATGCAGCCGAAACCCTAACATAAAACTTATGTTATGTTTTATTTTGAAATCTATGAAATTTAATTCGCATTTGTTTTTAATTCAATTTTATATTTTATAATATATGTTTAATATATATACTATTTATAATATATTTATAATATATTATATATATTATATAATATTACATATATTATATATATATATATATATTTGTTAGTTATAATAATTAAGTATTATGTTGAGTTTAAAATATAGAATATATGTATATGTTTTAACATGATAAAATAATTATTTAAATAAAAACATTTAAATGGTTATTTTAATTAATTTATTTATTTTGTTATTTTAGAAAAATAATATCAGTAAGGTTACAATTTGATTTATATAAATGTGATATTGACATTTAGTAAATTGAAGTTATTTTTCTAATTGTGAAGGCTATTAATTAAAATATTTAAATATGCCAATCAATTATAATGATTAGTTTGAATGAAATTTTTAATTGAGTGATTGGATTTAGTAGATCCGAACGGTAGGTGTCTATTTTTCCTGATTTGCGTTAAATTGTGTTATTTAGTTTGGGCAAATGGGAAATGCTTTAATTGTACAAGTCTTCCAGACCTACTGTTAAATGGGGATTGTGTTTGTTAAGTTATATTCTTGAAATAGCCAAGGTTGTGTACATGGTATTTGTGAGGTGATTGGACACCTGATCATATTTATTGTTGTTTATTTGAAAAGTGTAGAATTTCATGTTATATTTCTGTACACCTTGCATACCTTAGTCAAGAAAACTTAGAAATCTATGTTATGTTTAGGGGAGTGGCTATTTGTAAGGGCCGACACACAAAGTGGTGTCAGGGTAACTTACAAATAGTTAGTAAGTCAATGAAAACTAAAGAACACAGTAGTTAGATTAAAACACTTAACAAGATACTTTGCCTCTCTTATGACTCTTGAGCTTCTACAGTCATGAGTATAAGATGAGAAAGCCTGGAATGGCAAATCAGTATCTTGTTTCTTCAAAAGACATTCGATTCCACAATAGTATGCAATAGGGGCCGGGTTTCGTAAGAGGTTACCAGGGTAACCCAAGGAATGGGGGCCGGAACCTAGGAAGAAACACCAGGGTAACCTTTGCAACGTTGTGATGACACTCCACCTAAAATAGGAGTTAACCTTGTATTTGTAATACAATCAATTGTCTAAAATCTGGAAGCAATGTAACCAATAGTCTGTTATGTACTAGTGTCTAGGGTTAGTAGATTAGGTCTAGGTAACCTTATTACTATCTCCTAGCACGGGGGTGGACCTACGAGTACCACATGGTTGGGTGGAACGTGCACCTTACTCCGTTGGGTCCCCAGTTTTGATCACAACATCGAGAGCTTCATGGATGGAAAGCTCGCACATGGAAATTTATATGTAGTTTCTTCATTGTTATTTGTAAATCTTGTATTTTGAAAACATCCCTCAAATGTTGTGAGGTGAACTCTTGTAATTGTAATCATTATTGAACTACCTTATCAGATGGATGAGTATTGTATATATTATCAAATGCAATGTATGAAACAAATTTGTACTATATGTTATCTTGTATGGAAATTTCAATGTTATGCAATGATTATTTTTATGTTATAAATTAATATACAGTGCAATGTGAAATACTTAAGTCACTTATGGAAACTCAAAGTAGTGTAGCGTCTAGTATCTTAACGAATGTATGCAATTAATTAACTTAATAATTAAACTTTTAAAAAAAAATTATTACACCTTTATATACAATTGCAACATTCTTAGGTTATTAAGACGCGGCATTACAGATTGGTATCAAAGCTAGGTTACAAACACTGGACACTCTGGGTAATCACGAGCCCATTAGGTTGACCTAGTACGTAGTGTCGCAACTGTTAGCCTTGGTTGAATAATATCTAAGACTCATTATTGTTGTGTGTAGGAACATGCCTAGGCGAGGAGGAACAGGTCGTGGTAGAGGTCGAGGTGGAGGTCGAGGGCCAATCCCTCAGGTTACTCCCCCTCCTAGTCCTCACCACAGTGATCAGGCAGAATAGTTTGGTCAAAGAAGTGAGGGACAAAATCCTTAACAGTCAGGAGTAGAGGGTTCTCAGATACGTCCACTATTAGAGGAGGTCCTAGCTCGTCTTGGACCTAGACAGGTAGATGAGCAGGAGGTTGTCAGAGAGAGAGATAGATCTCCTAAGAGAGTAGATGACACAGTACATTAGGATTCTATCATTGCAGGGAATATGAGGGATTTACTGAGGGCATGCCCACCTACCTTTGATGGTACAGGAGGTGGATTAGAGGCTGAGACCTGGCTACTAGATTTGGGTAGATGCTTTGCCATGCACCCTTACGGTAGCAATACCCGTGCCAGATGCGCTATTATGCACTTGAGAGGATTCACCTCTACTTGGTGGCGCCTAGAGGAGCAGAAGCTCCACTTAGATATTGGTTTTTTGTCTTGGGAGATGTTTCTTGAGAGGTTTAGAGCACGGTTCCTGTCGGAACACTAGAGACAGTGTAGGGCTGACGAGTTCTATGATCTATGTCAGTTAGCTCTTTCTGTTGAGCAATATGAATGTAGGTTCTATGAACTCAAGCAGTACGCTAGTATTGGCGATGATGAGCCTATGCTAGTACAACACTTTATCAGGGGTTTAAACGCCCATATCAGTGGTGGTGTCCGAGTCTTTGAGCCAAAGACTATGGAAGTTGCGGTGGAAAAGGCTCGCATAGTAGAGGAGAACCTTATTATGGCTTTAGGTGGGCACACAGGAGTGCAGATTGGGAGTGCTCCTGCAGTAGGTTTTAGTCCATGGGGTGGACAGGCACAGACAAGTGGTTCTTCCAAGAACCAAAAGACACCCACAAAGGGTGGGCAGCAACAACAACAATGAACACGTCAAAAGAACAATAACCCTCAACCACAACAACAAAAAAGTCCTCAAATAAGAATGGGTCACAACTGGTGGTGCAACAAGCGCAATAGGCAGGATCAACCTGCGTAGAGTGCTCAATCTACTATTAGTAGGGGTAGTTACCAGCAGTCCAATGCACCTTCGGGTGGCAGAGGATTTGGTAGAGGCACAGGTACAGGTTGCTACTCATGTGGGTAGTAGGGACACATAGCTAGGCAGTGTCCGATGAGAGGTCCTTCTAGTTATGGGTCTCGACCTACAGTTTCAGAACCTACGGTGGGAGATGCAGGATGAGCACATATAGTATATGCAGCGGTTAATGACCGCCAAGCCGATCACTAGAACACAGTGGTCGAGACTTCAGGTAAGTTACATGGTGTTAGAGTTTCTATACTTTTTGATTCCGGAGCCACTGACTCCTTTATTTCACCGACCATCGTTGACCATTGTGGTCTTGTGGCGGAAAGCAAGGTGGTAAGTGGCAAGTTGAATTCGCCTCAGGGGTGAAAGTAGCAGTAGAAAACTTAGTACATAATTGTGAACTTAAAATTTGTACGTTAACTACCTTAGTGGATTTATATGTTACACCCTTAGGATCGTATGATATAGTTTTAGGTATGGATTGGTTAGCATCTTATCATGATGTAATTGACTGTCGACTTAAGACAGTTAGTTGCATTAATGATTTAGGTGCGAAAGTGGAAATCTTAGGCATTCAAAGACCTATCTCTTTGCGGATGATATCTGCTATGCAATTAAAGAGATACCTTCGTCAGGGATGTCAACTATTTGCAACAACAGTTACTGATTTGGAAGAGGGTGAGAGTCGAGAGGTATCTCTTGATGATCATCCTATTCTTAGGGAATTCACGGACGTGTTTCCCGATGACATTCCTGGAATGCCACTGAAGAGGGATATTGACTTTAGAGTTGACCTAGTTCTTGGAGCTGAGCCCATATCTAGGGCTCTATATAGAATGACGACTCAGGAGTTAGAGGAACTTCAAATTCAGTTAGAGGAATTATTAGAAAAGGGTTTCATTCACGTCCTAGTGTTTCCCCTTGGGGAGCACCTGTTATCTTCATAAAGAGGGACGGATCTCTTAGACTATGTATTGACTATCGTCAATTGAACAAGGTTACGATTAAGAATCGGTATCCTTTGCCTAGAATCGATGACCTTTTTGATCAAATTAAGGGAGCTAATGTGTTCTCTAAAATTGATTTGAAATCTGGGTATCATCAATTGCGTATAGCTGAGGCAGACATCCATAAAACTGCTTTTTGAACCCATTATGGGCACTACGAATTCACAATAGTACCATTTGGGTTAACGAATGCACCATCAGTATTTATGAGTTTAATGAATGGTGTTTTTCGTACATACCTTGATCGCTTTGTCCTGGTATTTTTTGATGATATTTTAGTTTATTCGAGAAACATGAAAGAACATGAAGAACACTTGAGACAGGTATTGCAATGTCTAAGGGAAAATCAATTGTATGCGAACCTGAAGAAGTGTGACTTCTTTCAAACTGAAATAAAATACCTTGGGCATGTGATATCTGGAAAAGGTATTGCTGTGGATCCTTCAAAGATTCAAGCTATTGTGGATTGGCCCGCGCCTACTAATGTAGGTGAAGTTCATAGTTTTATGGGTCTAGCTGGTTACTATAGGCAGTTTGTAGAGGGATTTTCTAGAATCGGTCATCCTATTACTTCTCTTCAGAGGAAAGGGAAGAAGTTTGTTTGGACAGAACAGTATCAGTTGGCTTTTCAAATGCTTAAAGAAAAGTTGACTAATGCGCCTATACTGATTGTTCCTGATCCTACTAAGGATTTCGTAATTTGTGCGGATGCATCCTTAGAGGGTTTGGGAGCAGTTTTGATGCAAGATGGGCGTGTGGTTGCTTATGAGTCTCGCAAACTCAAAGATCACGAATTAAACTATCCTACTCATGATTTAGAACTAGCTGTGGCAGTGCATGCATTAGTTCGTTGGAGGCATTTCTTATTAGGTCATCATTTCGAACTTCATACTGATCACCGTAGTTTGCAATACATTTTTATGCAACCTAACTTGAATGCTAGGCAGAGATGGTGCATGGAGTTCTTATGTGAGTACGATTTTGAAGTAAAATATGTTCAAGGCAAAGAGAACGTAGTGGCTGATGCTCTTAGCCGACGTCGACATGAGATCTCTACTACTACTCTTGAATTAGATTTGAGAGGTCAAATATTAGTTGCACTTCCTACTGATAGATTATATTAGGAGGTAAGGTCAGAGATTGAATCGGGTAGACCTATAGAAGGTCGATTTGCAGGGTATGTCCTAGAATCGGATGGTATATTACGGAACTTAGGTCATATTTATGTACCACATGTTGAGAGTCTTTGTACATTAATTATGACTGAAGCTCATCGAGCTCCATACTCAGCTCATCCAGGTGTCAAGAAAATGCATGCTGATCTTTGGCAACTGTATTTCTGGCATGGTATGAAATGTGATATTGCTGATTATGTATCGAGATGTCTTGAATGCCAGCGAGTTAAAGCTAAACATCAACATCCCACTGGATTATTGCAGCCACATCTCATTCTCGAATGGAAATGGGATATTATATCCATTGACTTTATTGTAGGGTTACCTATGTCATCACGTCGACATGATGCCATTATGGTAACTGTTGACCGATTGACTAAGGTAGCTCACTTCTCACCTGTATGATCATCTTACAATGCTTCATCTATAGCTAGGATATTCATGGAGGACATCGTTAGATTACATGGAATTCCTCGTAGGATTATTTTGGATAGAGATCTTGTATTTACTTCAGCCCTATGGACATCATTACAACATGCTTTAGGTACACAGTTGAACTTTAGTTCAGCGTATCATACTCAAACTGATGGTCAAACTGAAAGAGTTAACCAAATATTAGAGGATATGCTTAGGATGTACGCAATGGACAACCAGTCACATTGGGAGGATTATCTGTATTTAGTAGAATTTGCTTACAACAATGGATATCAGAGTTCCATAGGTATGCCACCATTTCAGGCATTATACGGTCGTCCTTGTCAAACTCCTTTGAGTTGGGATCGACTTGAGGATAGAGTATTACTTGGACCTGAGATGCTTCGTGACATGGAGCAACACGTTGACTAAGAGAGCAATTAATAGCAGCACAGGATAGGCAAAAGAAATATGCCGATGCACATAGGATAGATCGACAGTTTGTTGTTGGTGATAGAGTATTTCTTCGAGTGCGACCGCGAAAGAGTCCAATCCATTATGGAAAAGGCTATAAGCTTGTGCCTCATTTTGTTGGGCCATTCGAGATCTTAGAGAGAATTGGTCCCATGGCGTATTGACTCGCTTTACCACCCAGTTTGTCTCGTATTCATGATGTTTTTCATGTATCAGTTCTTAGACCATATCATCCCGACATATCTCATGTACTTGATTGGAATGCGTTACAGGTAGAGGACAGGAAGCTAGCTTTGGAGCCCGTGGCCATTCTTCAGTGCCGGATGCTCGGTCTCAGGGGTCGAGACGTTGATTAGATGAGGGTCCAATGGGATCCTAGCTATGAGGCTTCAACTACCTGGGAGGATGCGACACGCATGAGGGAAATTTATCCCTATCTATTCCCAGGCTTTCAGAAGCAAGCCTGATCCTAGGGGGGGAGGAAGTAGTACCCCTCCGTTTATGCTTATGCTTTCTGTTGTTGTGTTTTCATACTGCTAGATTATGATACCTTGTTTGGATATTTTGATCGCTGGTTTTGAGCGATAGTGGATTTATTCTGTGACATGATGATACATTGTATGGTGATTATTGTTTTCAAACATGATTTGATATAGTTTAAATGTTTACTATTAGTTGATCATTGCTATATACATGTTTATGATGGACTAACAACTATTTATTTCGTCAGTTTGCTGTGACGTGTATTGGTGTGGAGAACGGAATCGCATCACTTGCTTGTGAGTGCCCTATGATATCCGTGATTTTCTCCGCACGGTGTGTCTGTTTAATGCTTTATATATATATAAATATATATATATATATATATATATATATATATATATATATATATATATATATATATATATATATATATATATATATATATATATATATGTATGCTCATTATTTGCTTGGTTGCAGGAATTGCAAGTACATGACACCAACTCCACCTGGGTACTCAGGTCTGAGCGTGTCAAGATTCAACGGATACGTTGATCGGGAGATAGTAGTTTGGTTCACCCTAGTTCAATCTATAACCCTGGTCTTAGTACATTGTCTGTTTTAGATTCAGAGTCATAGGATTGTTTTGTATTTATTTGTTTGCATAAAATGTTTGAAAGGTACATTTGGTTAAATGTTAATGTTAGATTATTGTGTTTCAAATCATTGTTATTTAAATTAATGTTTAAATGTGGAAGAAATTATTTGCTTGATTATTTAATTAATTAATTAGCTTATTTGGTTAAATGGTTGATCTTAAAAAGATTAAACTAAATTAATTTAATTAATTAATTAATTAAATTAATTTATTAAGTGAGTAAGTAGTGTATTTGAAAATTAGAAAATTAATAAAATAAATGTATGTAAATTAAAATTTGAGTTTTAAAAATTTAAATTAATAAAATTAAAATTTGCATGCAAATATTGAAGGGCAAAATTGCCGAGAAGTTGTTAAAAGATATTTGTACTTCTTGGCAAGTGTGCCAGTGCTTTAATGATGTTTGTTGAGGAATTTCTTCACGGAGGTTATTGAGGATCTGGAAAAATCAACAGGGATTATTCTATCATTCACGAGAAATTATTTTGGTGCTCTGTGAAAATTTTGGTGTAAGCTTTTGATATTTTGTTGCAATTTGGTGGAAAACTTCTGGTTGTTGTTTGGGATTTGGATTTTTTGTTTCTCGAGAAAGCTTGTTTTTGGATTGGGATTTGCTGTATGGGAAAGGATTTGGAGGCTACAGACAACAGAGGCAACAAAGGTTTTCTTCACCAATAGCGAAGGAGATCAGGTAATCCTCTTGTAAAAATTTATTTTATTTGTTTTGGAAAGGAAAACTTCTATAGATATTTTGCTGTGTGAATTCTTGATGGCTTCAGGAAAGCTTTTGTTAAAAAAAAATTCTTTGTTGAAAGTATTTTAAATTTGTAAAGGGAAATATTTGTTTAAAAAGAGAAATAATTCTACAGGGAATGATTTGGATATGAAACAAAATGTTTGTGCGTGATTTCATTTGAAAACCCTGAGGAAATTTGATTATTTTTCCAATTTCCCCAGTACAGTTTAGTATTATTTTCTTCTCTGTTAAAACCCCATTGAAATTTATATATATATATATATATAATCATATATATATTTATGTATATATATATTTTATATATAAATTGGATTGGGAATGGAGCTTAAATTTTTTTGTGAATATACAACTTAAAATCGCCATACAAGCGTGATTTTTTTTATAAAAAGATGGAATTAAATTTCCGTAAAAATGCGAATTGAAATTCACAGGGATAAATTTCCGTTTAAATTTTATTAGTATATGCATTTTTTTTTACAGTAGCCGGTGGAGGAGGAGGCGCTGGGGCCTCCCCACGGCCACCCATAAGGGGAGGCAGTGGCTGTGAAGGCAGCCTAACGCTGCCCTCACAGGCAGCGCACAGGCTGCCGCCGCGGCCGTGGCCCATTAGGGACAGCTGCGAATGTAGCCGAAACCCTAACATAAAACTTATGTTATGTTTTATTTTGAAATCTATGAAATTTAATTCGCATTTGTTTTTAATTCAATTTTATATTTTATAATATATGTTTAATATATATACTCTATATAATATATTTATAATATATTATATATATTATATAATATTACATATATTATATATATATTTGTTAGTTATAATAATTAAGTATTATGTTTAGTTTAAAATATAGAATATATGTATATGTTTTAACATGATAAAATAATTATTTAAATAAAAACATTTAAATGGTTATTTTAATTAATTAATTAATTTTGTTATTTTAGAAAAATAATATCAGTAAGGTTACAATTTGATTTATATAAATGTGATATTGACATTTAGTAAATTGAAGTTATTTTTCTAATTGTGAAGGCTATTAATTAAAATATTTAAATATGCCAATCAATTATAATGATTAGTTTGAATGAAATTTTTAATTGAGTGATTGGATTTAGTAGATCTGAACGGTAGGTGTCTATTTTTCCTGATTTGCGTTAAATTGTGTTATTTAGTTTGGGAAAATGGGAAATGCTTTAATTGTACAAGTCTTCCAGACCTACTATTAAATGGGGATTGTGTTTGTTAAGTTATATTCTTGAAATAGCCAAGGTTGTGTACATGGTATTTGTGAGGTGATTGGACACCTGATCATATTTATTGTTGTTTATTTGAAAAGTGTAGAATTTCATGTTATATTTATGTACACCTTGCATACCTTAGTCAAGAAAACTTAGAAATCTATGTTATGTTTAGGGGAGTGGCTATTTGTAAGGGCCGACACACAAAGTGGTGTCAGGGTAACTTACAAATAGTTAGTAAGTCAATGAAAACTAAAGAACACAGTAGTTAGATTAAAACACTTAACAAGATACTTTGCCTCTCTTATGACTCTTGAGCTTCTACAGTCATGAGTATAAGATGAGAAGGCCTGGAATGGCAAATCAGTGTCTTGTTTCTTCAAAAGACATTCGATTCCACAATAGTATGCAATAGGGGCCGGGTTTTGTAAGAGGTTACCAGGGTAACCCAAGGAATGGGGGCCGAAACCTAGGAAGAAACACCAAGGTAACCTTTGCAACGTTGTGATGACACTCCACCTAAAATAGGAGTTAACCTTGTATTTGTAATACAATCAATTGTCTAAAATCTGGAAGCAATGTAACCAATAGTCTATTATGTACTAGTGTCTAGGGTTAGTAGATTAGGTCTAGGTAACCTTATTACTATCTCCTAGCACGGGGGGTGGACCTACGAGTACCACATGGTTGGGTGGAACGTGCACCTTACTCCGTTGGGTCCCCAGTTTTGATCACAACATCGAGAGCTTCATGGATGGAAAGCTCGCACATGGAAATTTATATGTAGTTTCTTCATTGTTGTTTGTAAATCTTGTATTTTGAAAACATCCCTCAAATGTTGTGAGGTGAACTCTTGTAATTGTAATCATTATTGAACTACCTCATCAGATGGATGAGTATTGTATATATTATCAAATGCAATGTATGAAACAAATTTGTACTAAATGTTATCTTGTATGGAAATTTCAATGTTATGCAATGATTATTTTTATGTTATAAATTAATATACAGTGCAATACGAAATACTTAAGTCACTTATGGAAACTCAAAGTAGTGTAGCGTCCAGTATCTTAACGAATGTATGCAATTAATTAACTTAATAATTAAACTTTAAAAAAAAAATTATTACACCTTTATATACAATTGCAACATTCTTAGGTTATTAAGATGGGGCATTACATCCCCTGACATCTTCATGCATTAACTCCATCTACTTCTTGTACCTGCATAAACAGCTAATGGTGTAAGGCTCCCTAATATACCAAAAAACATAGTATAATTCACATTTCTGACTGAATTTAATAGAGACACCTATTTTGACAATTAAACCAAACAGAAAATTGATTTCCTAAAGGCCACGATAGAACTCAGGCATAGATGGCCACTACAAAATGAAATGACAGATTGTTTCCCACCAAAAATTCAAATGTGAAACTCAGCTACCGTAATTCAATGCATTCAATTTACCCATTCAAATGATTTTATAAGAGGGAATTTCTAGGGTCATTTTCATTACAAATTCTCCTATGCTTTCACTAAATATCCTCTGCAGACTTCAGAGCTTACTAAGGCAATTTCTGCACATTCCTCTTAAAAGTGAGCTTCTTCAAGTTGGTACACCTAGAATAAGTAAGTTCATGTTTTTATTTATCAGTATACTAGATTTACATTTATGTTGTCTATTTCATTATTCAATATTCTCTTCTATATTTACGTACTAAGTGTTTACATTATTTTCAGCCTCTTTTGTCTATTTCAATATTCAATATAATCTTTTATATTTAAGTACTCATTGGTTACATTATTTTTAGGCATACTATTCTACATTTTTGTTGTTTGTTTCATTATTCAATATACTCTTTTATATTTATCAGGCATAATGTTTACATTTATGTTGTCAGTTTCATTGTTCAATATAATCTTTTATATTTATGTACTCAGTGTTTACATTATTTTCAGACATACAAATAATTTTGCTTCACTTAGTTGTTCAACTTAGCATTATCAAATAATTTTGCTTTCACTCAGCTGTTCAACTTAGCATTATCCATTATTTAATCATATCGTAGTTACATTATATTTATATTTATGTACTCACCGTTTACATTATTTTTAGGCATACCAATAATTTTTCTTTCATTCAGCTGTTCAACCTAGCATTATCCATTATTTAATCATATCATAGTTACATTTTTCTCACCTGCATTCATCATAAATCAAAGATAATAATAGCAGCATTATACCATACATCAAATACAATAACAAGAGCATTACCCATTTTTTAATCATATCACAGTTATATTTTGAATCCCTTGTTAATAATCATGAAGTTGAATGGGTATACAGTTTTTGTCCCAATTTATTGACCAGTTTTTGGATTACAATTTGCAGACAAATATATATATATCATGTCATGTACAGTTTCATCATAGTAGATTATATATATATATATATATATATATATGTATATAATCTGATAAGAATGTGTAGGTTTTCATCATAGTAGATTGTATATATATATATATATATATATAATATGATAAGAATGTGTAGGGTTTCATCATAGCAGATTGTATATATATATATATACATATATATAAAATCTGATAAGAATGTGTAGGGTTTCATCATAGCATATTGTATATATATATATATGGTCAGAATATATATCGTTCTTTGTAAATACAATGATATATTCTTAACAAATTGTATACATACAGTTTCATCATAGCAGATTATATATATATATATATATATATATTGTAATCAAGGGAAAATCAGATTTGTTAAAGGGGTTAGCACAATAACATTAAAATTCCAATGAAATAACAAAGCACAAAGGAAATAATATGAAAACAAAAGGAACAATGTTACCCTAAGTCCTCATCTTCCATGGTTGACCTTTGTTACACCTCCTAGCTTGCAATAAATAAAGATGCCCTCAAATTTCAAATGAGCAACTATGACAAATGACTAATCCCTATGCAAGTGTTGAAGGATTTGTATAAAAGAAATGACTTCACACTAAAATGACAATGACTGCAAATGACAATGACTATAACCTAAATTGACAGAATGAGCATGAAATAGATGGAGAGAGAGAGAGCCCCCAAAATAAGAACAAAATTGCCATTTTATAAAAACTGCAATTTTGAATGTGTGGCCAGGATGAGAAGATGACAAATACCCTAGAATCAATGGTCAAGATTGAATGTTGTAGTACGAATTAGGGTTATGTCAAAATTAGGGCAATGATAAAGATGAAGGGTTGAGATTGAATTATAAGATAATTCAATCAAGGGCCAAAATTAAATGAGATGTCATAAGATAAGATTTGATTTGGAAGATAAGACTGGCACAGACAAAGAGGCTACTGGAGAAATTAAATAATAAAATTATTTAACCTAGGTGACCCATGAATAATTAAATAATAAAGATATTATTTAATTATAGAGGAATGTGACAAAAGTAATCATTTTGAATTTAAATAATGATTTAATTCAAAATTCGAGAGAGTGGACCAAATTAAATAAATAAAATTTATTTAATTTATGAGAGAAGAGGCCAATGAATAATTAAATAATTAAAATAATTATTTAATTATAGTGGAAAGTGGACAAAAATTAAATAATTTAGAATTTATTTAATTTTAGAAAGAAGGGGACTTAATTAGTGACGTAATTAAATAAAATTTATTTAATTAATCAAGGGAGAATAAAGATAAAAATGAATTAATTAAATAATTAAAATTATTTAATTAATAGAAGAATTATTCAACTTTAGAAAATAATTAAATAATTAAAAATTATTTAATTATTAAGAATGAAAGGGTAAATGTTGAATAATCTAAGAGTTGTAAGCCTAGGACAATTTTATGTGTCTACATTTTTCCCTTCTTTGTCATAATGTAACATGTCGCATTGTGACAAAGAAAATAAGTCAAATATATGGTGCAAAATAAGATGAGGAAGAATGACGAGGAGGGGTTGTGGTATGCCCCCTCGAGAGGAGACAGGTTCCAAGAACATGGGTGTGCTCTCGAAATGGATGAGAAGACTAGAATATGAAGAGACAAAGAAATGTTAATGAAAATGATATGGATGATGATATGGATGCAATGCCTATATGAGACGAGTGAGAGAAGATGACAAGACTAAAGGAGATGCATGTAAGTTCCTAGACCAAATCCTTCAAACCTTACCATAGGACTTTTAATATTTATTGCTCTTAATCATCATTGGGCAGTAAAAATAACACAAATAGACAACAAACACCATGATATGACATAGACCAAGGTGTGCAAGGTCATCCACTTGAAAATAGACAGTCACAGACAAGGAATGTCCTAACTCATACTAAGGGTGAAGTTGCCCCATCTTTTTGTCAAGACAACCCACAGACAGCAGTCAGAGAAAATAAAATAGGCCAGGAGATGTCATCGCACCTCTAAATCCTTCATGGGACATCCTCGAGGTAGCTAGTAACATGACCAAAAAGATAAGATAGTAAAAAATATAAGAAAAAATAGCCAAGATAGCCAAAAGATAAGACAAGATAGACCAAAAAGATTAATAGCCATTTTATTTTGTTTTCCAATATTTGTTTGCCAAAGATTGATTTCTTGTCGATTTGACAGTTTTGACAGTTTAAGAGTTTTTCCAATTTGACGGTGTTGCTGGTTTGACAGGGCCTATTGTCAGGAAGGACACATCCTGAAAAAGGCAAAGGACATTTTGACTAGGTCTAACTCCAAGAAGGACACATCTTGAAGAGGACCAAAGAGTGACGAGATTGACATTGTTTTGAGTAATATGTTTTGGCAAGGTGACTGATGTTGACTGTATGATTGATTGGCTTATGTTGTCTAATTTTGACCAATTTTGACATTGACATTTCAAATGACTATCTTGTGTTCGAGTTTGACTATGTCTGACTTATTTGACCGATGTGACAATTGTGACAAATGCCATGATTTTATTTTGACCAACCTAAAAGGACTGACCTAATGTCTTGGGGACTCATCGACTAATGGCCTTGCCTACGTAGCAAATGCGCAGAGACAACGTAATTCAACAACGACATGGACTGACTGACATGACTGACTTTGACTCCCTTTTTAGGATTTTGACATTTTTGGATTTTTGACATATTTATTTTTTTTGGGAATTTTAAATTTTATGATTTTGTTTTTAGATTTTTGACATTTTTGAGGTGTCAATGGATGAAAATTTGGGTAGCCTTTGTGCTAGATACCAATGACAAGGGGAAAACCAAGTCTAGGTGCAAGGGTGGGTGATAGGATAAGGGATAAAAGGCACATGATAAATGGATGGATGGAAAGGATGTATGCATCATAAGAGAGCAAGGATGTGATCTCCAAAGACTATGTCGCATAGGAATGACATGCCTCATTCTAGGTACAAGACTTAGGATTTTTCATGACAAAGCTTATGACAATAGGATAATGATATGATTGGTTTAGATAGGATGAGGTATGTCAAGAGATACCCAAAAAACATGTTCAACATTTTTCCCCTATATCTTCATCAAGATCAAAAGGAGAAGGGTGGATAAGTGGACCCAATATGATAGGTATATATGATGGCTAAGATGGTAGGTAGGATGGAAATGATATGACATAAAAATGATAGGTTGGATAGATAAGACATTGTGCCCCAAGTGTAAGTGACATAGAAGATCAACCTACACATGATGCCTGTTTGCCAGGTTTTCATCATGGTACTTATCCAGGGTGCCTGTTTACCAAGTTTTCACCATTGGACGAAGGAATTTCTCTTTACTTTTTTTTTTGACTTTTTTTTGACTTTTTTTTTTGACTTTTCGGATAGGGGAATATCGATAAGAGGGACTCAAGTGCCTAGTTCCATAAAAGGTGATAGTCCCACGAGGGATGGATGTCATTGCATGGACCATGTCAAATGCCATTATGCCCATAGATGTTGGTAAGGGATGACATGAAATTGAGATAGAGTAGGTATATGATGGATTATGATGTGTATTATGGAGGAAAATAATGGATTATGACTCGGATTATGTAGGGAAGATGATAAGGATTATATGGGACTTATGGAAAAGATGAATGAGGAGGTTTAGCCAAAATCATGGACCATAGGAATGTGGGGGAGATATGTAGGATAGTGGATGGGGGATGGAAAGATAGAGGTATGTGGGAATGGAATCATGACCAATGGTTGCACACATTGTGATAAACATTGAAGCTTTTAATGTGGACGGGGTGTAGGAAGCAATGGAGATGTTTGCTTAGGAGATGGTTGATGAAGGGCTTTAGGCACCCACATAGACTTAGTATTTTTATGACTTTTATTTGTCTTGTGGGATTTTTGTAATTTTTGAATGGAATGTGTATTTTGGATGGAAGTGGATGGTTGGGATTTTTGTGATGTGGATGTCTCATTCGACTTGATTTATTTTTGCTTAGGTACCCAAACCATTTTGTTTTTAGACTTTTGTTTTGGAGGTATGGGCTTATATAAATTTTTAGATGTACTTTGCTTTGACATTTTGTATTGATGTCCTAAGGCATGAGGGTCCTTAGGATTTTTGACTTTATAAATAGAGGCATCCAAATTTTTATTTTTGAATCCCATGGGGTGGATGGAATGAGTGGAAGCTTTATGTTTACACAATGTGTGCATTTGTTGGTCATGACTAGGATATTTAGGGTATTTATGAAAGATTGGAATATTAGGTGTTGGAAGTAATGGTGGAAAAGCGGATGGAGGGGTATTAGGAGTTGGAAGTAATGGTGGTAAATTGGATGGAGGAAGGTGTATGGTCACATGCTTTTGACATTTGTAGGATGATGGAGAGGGGATGGCCATGTATGTTTTGGGAATATGATAAGGCTTGTGGTGGAAAGTGGACTTAGAATGCATGGAGGAAATACCAATATCTTGAGATTGGTGTCCTTGGGGTATGCAATGGACAATGGGACTAGGTGTAGGTGGCACACTAGACACGATTTCCTTATTGGAAAGACCAAGTGGATATGATGGAGGACATGCAATGGGATCGATAGTGGATGATGGAGGATTTAAAGGATCTTGAGTATGTTCATTTAGATCCACATTATTGGTTTGATCTTCTATACTGGCTTGGGAGGTATATGTCTCATCAAGGGAAGTGGATTTTGATGGATCATGGATAGGACTAGGTGGAGGTGAATTTGGAATATCTTGCTCATGGATAGGCTCTTCATCATTATGGATATCATCTTGATCATAAAAGAGATATAGATTATGGACAGGTTGGATGACAATGATTTCATCTTGATTAGGACTAGGGCTTGATGTTTCCACATGCTTAGGATTAGGCTCTTGACATACATCTTGGGTTGCTTGAATGGAAGTAGAAGGGGATGACTCTTGGAGAGACTTGACATGTTCTAGATGGTCAACAACATAGGAGCATGATGGAGGTTGACTTGGACTTATGAGGGGAGAATCTTGACTTGGCTCAAGGGGTTGTGGATGGCATGGTTGACTTGAAGGACTTGGCATGATGTTTGAGGACTCTTTTGTATATTCAAGTATATGAGTTGAATGACATGGTGGAAATTGATTCCTTTCTTGTAGCCCTTGGGTCACATCCTTTGTAGGTGGATTGGTGGATTTATGTAATGCCATCAATTTATGTTTTAAATATCTAAATGTAAGGCATTGATTTGAAGGAGGATTAGATGATGGTGGGGGAAATGAAGAGTTTGATTGGTTAGAAGGTGGAGAGGCCAATGGATTAGGACTAGGACATGGTGGCTTAGGGATAGACATTTGATTGGATGGTGGTAAGGGTGCATGGACTAGATTGGTGTTCCCCTTGTCAAAGGTGGCATTAAGACTTAAAGGCTCTTGATGTTGTTGCCAAGGTGGACTTGGGAAGCTACGTTGTTGTTGTGATATGGGTGGACATGTCGATGTGGCATTGACATGGAAGGTAAATGGGTTTTGTGGGCATGATGATGAAGGTGACACATAGGATTGTGGTGGAATGTGTTGAGGTTGGAATGGTGTTTGGACTTGTGATATGATTTGTTGTTGTGATGATGATTGAGGGGTTGAATGGGATAATGACTGTTGAAAGGTTGATTGATGTGGATAAGAGTTGAAATTAGAAGAGTTGTGATAGGTTGACGAAGGGGTAACATGATATGTGGATGGATGAGGTTGATATGATGATGTAAGTGACACATAGGGTTGATGTGAAATGTGTTGATGTGGTGATTGGACTTGATAATGTGCTTGTTGGACTTGACAGTTGGCCATGAGGTATTGGATTTGTGCTATGAGTTGTTGCATTTGTGGTGATTGGTTGGTTTGAAGTTTTTGGATAATGTTATGGGTGCTTTGAATGATTTATTGGTCTAAAGGTGTTTGATTTGTTTGAGCTTTATGAAGCATGTGAATAAGCCCTAGTGCTATGTCTTCAAATGTTGTCATGGTGTAAAATGATGTTGATTAGATTAAAGAGATGATGATGATTAGGATATGATGTGGAATGAGAAGATTGGATGACTTGGACGATGTGGAAAAATTTTGTTGGAAGTTTGACTTGGGCAATATCAAACACAAGATCTCACATGTAAATGCATGAACACACACACCAAGCACAATGATAAATTTTTCTTCCAAGATTAAATGTTATGATTAGGAAAACACTTGAATACACAACAACAAGCCCTATGACTAGTCAAGTGGGGTATGGCCAATTAGGTCTCAAGCTAGATTGCACAAGGTTGACTAAGGAAGAATTTTGAAAGAAAAATCTTGCCAATAAGCCGGGAGAAAGGGGTAACCCACCCTTCACCTTCACTTCCCAAAGGTATAAAGTTCTTTGGGGCTTAGCTTAGAGTGACAAGATTTCAACTCCCAAATGAGCGTGTCTTTAGATTCACACTCAATTGAGGTCGTCCCTTGGAGGGGTGTGTGCTCCAAGCAGGCCTCCTAAAAAGGGTATGACAAAAGCAAACCAAGTGAGGTGTTTTGGAGGACACACACACTTGATTCACACTCACAGTGATTAATTTCCCTTAGAAATGAAATGTTTGTATGCAAACAATAGAAGCACTTATTCTTTTTAACCCCAATTCAAATGTGTAGGAAGACAATGGTTAATTTTAGACCCAATTTTGAGATGTGATTGAAGACAAAATTCATTTTTAAGAGCCCAAATCCAAATGTGTGACAAACAAGATTAAGAAATGGAAGATGGAATGTGTGCACCTGATTATTCACTTTCCAATTTGTTGTGTATGAATGATATTTCTACCACTAAGACTCCTTATGATTACCTACAAAATAAAAAGAAATAATATCATAATGCAGCCATGAAAAAAAAATAAGCTCATTAGAAAATTGCAATTTCAGATACATATTTTTAACATAGCCGAATTAGATTCGATTATTTGAAGACATTATTGATCTGAAAAATATAAAATAAAAGAAGAGACTAATATTATTTTTCAGAGAGCTTTCCAGAAATGTAAAGAAGTCAGAAAAATTCCCTATTTTGCGCCCAATATTATTTTTTTATGAAAAAGAATAAAAAAATTATAAAAAACACAAAACAGCTCCACAAATTGTGATTTTTTGACTGCAGTCGTATTCTATCATTCCAAATCTGCAAAAAGAATTTGGTGATCAGATCAGCAACCATCCGTGAGATATAGGTAAATATGTGTGAAACCCTAATTTTAAAAGATCTGTTATTTGACTAATAATTGTGCATCCAAATTTCAAAGATAAAGAACATACCCCTATTAAAATTTAGAGAAATTTTCAAAAATATAAACCTATCTGAAAATTTTGATTATTTGCTCCCGAAATTAATTTTTCATGAAAAATAGAAAAAAATTATAAAAAATTCAAACCAGCCCCGAAAAATCTGATTTTTGGGATGGAAGCTGTAGACGTTGTCTCCAATCTGCAAAAAAAAATTGTGAAAAAATAAATAGCCATTTGAAAGTTATGGTCAAATCTTTGGAAACTAGGGTTTTGTCTAAAAATGATGCCAAACCTGCAACAAAAAGCTAACAAAACCTGCAATAAAAAGATCCAACTCCAAGATTTCTCAAAATGTGTTAAAATATGTCGGGTTCACCAATGTAATCAAGGGAAAATCAAATTTGTTAAAGGGGTTAGCACAATAACATTAAAATTCCAATGAAATAACAAAGCACAAAGGAAATAATATGAAAACAAAAGGAACAATGTTACCCTAAGTCCTCATCTTCCATGGTTGACCTTTGTTACACCTCCTAGCTTGCAGTAAATAAAGATTCCCTCAGATTTCAAATGAGCAACTATGACAAATGACTAAGCCCTATGCAAGTGTTGAAGGATTTGTATAAAAGAAATGACTTCACACTAAAATGACAATGACTGCAAATGACAATGACTATAACCTAAATTGACAGAATGAGCATGAGATAGATGGAGAGAGAGAGCCCCCAAAATAAGAACAAAATTGCCATTTTATAAAAACTGCAATTTTGAATGTGTGGCCAGGATGAGAAGATGACAAATACCCTAGAATCAATGGTCAAGATTGAATGTTGTAGTACAAAATTAGGGTTAGGTCAAAATTAGGGCAATGATAAAGATGAAGGGTTGAGAGATTGAATCAAGGGCCAAAATTAAATGAGATTTCAGAAGATAAGATTTGATTTGGAAGATAAGTACGGACAAAGAGGCTGCTGGAGAAATTAAATAATAAAATTATTTAACCTAGGTGACCCATGAATAATTAAATAATAAAGATATTATTTAATTATAGAGGAATGTATACAAAAGTAATCATTTTGAATTTAAATAATGATTTAATTCAAAATTCAAGAGAGTGGACCAAATTAAATAAAATAAAATTTATTTAATTTGAGAGAAGAGGCCAATGAATAATTAAATAATTAAAATAATTATTTAATTATAGTGGAAAGTGGACAAAAATTAAATAAATTAGAATTTATTTAATTTTAGAAAGAAGAGGACTTAATTAGTGGCGTAATTAAATAAATAAAATTTATTTAATTAATCAAGGGAGAATAAAGATAAAAATGAATTAATTAAATAATTAAAATTATTTAATTAATAGAAGAATTATGACTTTAGAAAATAATTAAATAATTAAAAATTATTTAATTATTAAGAATGAAAGGGTCAATGTTGAATAATCTAAGAGTTGTAAGCCTAGGACAATTTTATGTGTCTACATATATATATATATATATATATATATATACATATATATATATATATATATATATATATATATATATATATATATATATATATATATATATATATATATATATATATATCTGATAAGAATGTGTAGGGTTTCATCATAGTAGATTGTATATATATATATATAATCTGATAAGAATGTGTACGGTTTCATCATAGCAAATTGTGTATATATATTAAGAATGTGTAGGGTTTCATCATAGCGGATTGTAATGTGATTTAAATAGAACATTGACAGAATTTTGGCCAACTATCATCATGAAATTTATTGGGTATATAGTAAGATACTTAATCTTCAAAGATTTTTTCATTTAATCTTATATGGAGCTGCATAAAACGTCTTCACCTCTCTTTACCTACAAGATTGTTTGTTCAACAATGGATTTTTTTTGGCATTAAGGGTTTGACTGTAATCATTTCTATTTTTGCAGCTCGAATGATATGTTCTTATCAGATTGTATATATATATATATCTATGCAGGCAATCATATATTCTTTTCTACACTAACAAGTTATTCAATTTTTACTATCCGTGCAAGTTAAGTGGAAAATTATGGCACCTGCTAGAAGGACTACAAGGGTTGTAGGAAGAGGAAAATGTGCAACTACAGTAACTCATGGGGTGCACTTCATTGGAACACAATATGATGAGGAATTTCATGCAAATCCTAGCCCAGAATATGTTCTTGACTCTACAGATGAAACCACCAACACAACAGAAGTTGAACCTCCTGTTCAGCCAAATGTTCAACCTGCTATGCAACTTCCCTCACCTATACCCATTAGGTAGTGGACATATACTGATATGGAAGGAGCAGTTAAGAGTGTTGAAGAACACAACATGTTAATTAGGGCTGCAACAATCAAGTGGGGTATGCCACCTAGCAGTTTGAGGGCATGGATGTTAGGAAAAACCACCACAAAGAAGAGGGGTCTATGTACAATTTTAACTGAAGAGGAAGAGATTGAAGTTGTCCAATGGTGCAAGGATATGGAAAGATTGGGCCACAGACTGCAAGTAAATCAACTACAAGCCACAGTTTCCCAAATAACTGCAAGTCAACCCAATCCTTTCACAAATGGGGTCCCCGGAAGGTCATGGTGGATAGGATTTCGAAGAAGGCACCCAAATTTGACAATCAGAACAGCTGAAGGAGTGGATAGTGATAGAGTGATTATGGTTCATTCTTTTGTTGTGCAAGCATTCTACAACAACCTCGAGAACCTGATCAACCTTAACCACTATGGAGCAAGTCGAATATGGAACTACAACGAGACTGGTATATAGGCTAGTAGGAACTGTGGCATGAGAGTTATTGCCAAATTGGGTACAAAATGTGTACCACATTTGGTTTCAAAAAGTAGAGAGTGGATCATAGTGTTGGCTTGTGTAAGTGCAACTGGGATAAACATTCATGGGTTCTACTTGTTTAAATCAAAGAGGCACATGGAGAACTATATCTTTAATTGCGAGGTAGGGGCATTGATGGCAGTCCAAGAACATGTGTGGATGAAAAAGGAACTATTTTTCAAATGGTTAGACCATTTTGTAGCTAATATCCTCAGTGGGGTTTCACCGACAAACAGGGCCCTTCTCATTTTTTACGATCATGGCAGCCACATGGCTTTCAAGACCATTGAAGAATAAAAAAAAATAGGAATAGACTTGCTAACGTTGCCCAATCATACCAATCACAAGCTACAGCAATTGGATGTCAGGATTTTTTCTCCATTCAAGGCATATTTCAGAGAGGAAAGAACCATTTGGCAAGCTACAAACCCACATATTGATATTGGACATGAAGAGTTGGCAAGTCTTGCAAGCCAATTTTTCAAAAAATCCTTCAAACCAAGCAACATTGTTAGTGGGTTCCATAGAACAGGAATTTAGCCTCTTAATTGGTCAGCCCTTGACAATGACATGGGGCCAAGTGAGGGCTATGTTGTTGAAGATGATGTTGCAACTCCTACAACAGAAGATGAACCAATCACAATGGAAACTGAAGACGATGTTATGGCAGCAAAGACATGCTTGCATCTTCTTAGTTACAATGAGGATGTAATAGATGGTTTTGTGAGGGAATACGATGCTTGAGGGAAGTGACAAGTGATGTTGCAACAGAATGCAATGGGGGTGATGAAACTACAACACACATTCAACCAGAAATCCAACAAGTTGTTGCAGATTTCCAACCAGTTATTGCACCCTACACTGAAGATACAACCACTACATCAGCAGGCCTAAGTTTTCCAACTCAAGTTAGCCAACCAGAATGGATGCATGAAACAACCACAAAACTTGGAGTGCAAATAAATCCAGCTGAGGAAGAATTCAACCTCTCTATGCCTTCCCCACCACACATTGATCCATTTGAAGTAATACATTACTTCACTAATGCAAGGAATTGGCAAGAGCATAGTGATGGTCAAAGTGAAGATGGAAATGCTATTAGTGAGGAAGAAGTTGAGTTTTTTCCATGCACCCCACATGATGGATCGCAAACAACAAAACCAAATAGTAAATTCTTGAAACTTCCAGTGTAGAGGGTGCAAGGAACATCATAGAGAGGTCATTCGGGAGTGCTTCGCCTTAGTAGGTAGTCCCAAGTACTAACATCTGATGCCTTCATCGAATTGTTCAGCTAATAAGAGGCAGAGAAGAAAAGGCAAGAGGATTTGCAACAATGTAAGAAGGAGTAGATGTTGGAGAGAAAGGAAGACCGTGAAGCAGAAGCACTTATAAAGGAAGCAACAAGGGCTGAGAAGCAAGCAAGGAAAGTGATAGAAGATGAGAAGAAAATGATAAGAATGTGAGAGAAAGCCATTAGACAGGAGCAGGACAAGGCTGAACGTCTACAAAAGGAAATAGAAAAGAAAGAAAAACAAGTAGAGAAGATAAAACATAAGTCTACAATGGGGGATCCTATACCCTCCCAACATCCTTTCCTGCTTGATATGATGAGCATTTTGTCACCAGCCTTTACAGCCATCAACAATATGTAGGTTGGGAGCGGCTCACAACAAATGGGATTGACTGTTGATGCAAGCCAGGCATTACTTGCTCAAATAGCAACATGCCTTCAAGGAGGTATTAACCAAGTATCACCTTCTACAAGTGGACCTAACTCAATTATTGGTGGATTTATCATGCCACCTCCTTTTCCTAGAAATATGGACAGTTGATTATGTGCATATTCAATTTTGTTTTTTGATCGATGTAGCAGTATATTTTAGTGATCTGGTTTGCAAATCATATCAGTTTATCTGCTCAAAGTTATAACTGTGATATGATTATAAGATGTGATAATGCTAATGTAATTATGTTTCAAACCTCACATATGTTTAAGGGGAGAAGATCAATACAAGCTTTGAGTAATATTTTCATATGTTACAGGTATGTTTGAGTCATGTTTAAATTCTCTCGCACCATCCAATCAATTATTGCAATTTGATTCAAAATATAACTATGATATGATTATAAAATGTCCCAATGTTGCTGTTGTTTGTTATTGGAACCTTGAATTTGTATGCCTTATATGTTTGATGATGGTTTCAACCTTCTATTTTCTATGGTCTCACTACTTACACTATGTTTTAGTCTTTGTCAATAAAAAATAATCACAAAACTTTGTTTGCAAACACAATTTGCAAACAGTGATATATTATAAGATTTTATAAATATATATGCAGACAATGATATATTCTTATCAAATTGTATGTATATATATATACACACACAATCTGATAAGAATAAATGATTGTCTGCAAATACTAATCTACCAAAAAATATGCTGGAGATGATGATTTTAGGGATTAAAGATGCTCGGCAACCAGTGGTTAGGTAAACCCATACGCGTGGTTTGATGAAGGCATATGAAGATAATGATATATTCTTATCAATTATCAGTATCAAAAATTAATGGAACTACATGTTAATTATCAGATTAATTATATATATACACATAGACACACACACACACACACACATATATATAGCTATATATGTACATACATATATGTATAACCATATATATGTATGTACATATATACCTATCAATATATATATATATATGTATATAGATGCAAACATATAATTAATCTAATACTAACTAATCTCATAATTACTGTATACTATTACTCATTTCACCTAACTTTCAGCCATATATATAAAAAGACACATTTTTCAGTATTACTAGGTCATTGCCAAAGTAAAGTCATAGACTTTACCTGTCATTAATGTTGAATGTCTTTTGTTGATTGCGGATAAGTCCTCACATGCCTGGCATCAAGAGACCAATGCTAATAAATATATTCATCCAATCAAATAAGCATCTGATAAGAAAAGTACTTATTTATGAACATATGTATACTAGAAAATGTAAAGATATCATAAAGCATTCAGAGGAAAATGTCCCTATAGAGTTTGTTGTGTTAACAAACACAACTTTGTTGGTATGTTGATAATCCACATGCTTGATTCACCTCTCCATGCTCCCGCTTTCCTACAAAATAATTGTAATAAACGAGGGTAGTACTTGGTACTCGTAACATTCCCACATTAAATCATCCTTACAATTTTGCATGCACAACAATAAGATTTTTATTGGAGCATTAAAATCCACAATGTTTTGATCCTTGGTATGAAGCTGAAACTAATAGTGTGTATTACATATGATGGCACCATACATGGAAAAGTGCAATAGAAAGGACATATATATACATATATATGTATGTGTATACATGTATATCTATATGCATAAACATGTACATATACATATATTTAGTGACAACCGTTGCACATATACATATACATTCATACATACATATGCATAGATATGTGTATATATATTTGTATATACATATACATGTACATGTATATGTATATGTACCTTCATATACATATACATGTACATGTATATGTATATACAAATATGTAATCTAATTATTGAAACTCATAAAATAAGTGGAAGAAAATAGATCAATATACAAATATGTAATCTAATAAATATGATGATTTCAACAACTAAGTGAAAACTGAATATTCTGAATGGCTGAAAATAATGCAGACACTAAGTACATAAATATAAAAGAGTATATTGAACAATGAAACAGACAACATAAATGTAAATCTGGTATATTGATAAATAAAAACATGAATTTAGTTATTTTGGGTGTACCAACATGAATAAGCTCCCTTTTAAGAGGAATGTGCATAGGTTTCCTTAGTAAGCTCTGAATTTTGTAGAGATATACAAGGAATTCCCTCTTATAAAATCAGTGGAATGTGCAAATTCAATCTTCGTGGGAAACAATATGTCATTTCACTTTGCAATGGCCAATTATGCCTGAGTTCTTCTGTGGCTTATAGGAAATCAATTTTATATTTGGTGTAATTGAGAAAATAGGTGGCTTGCATAAATTCAGTCATACATATGAATTATAATTTTTTTTTTTGTTTTGTTATATGTACGGTGGTGAATTTTGTAGAGGATATGCAATGAAAGCATAGGAGAATTCGTAATGAAAATGACACTGGAAATTGCCTCTTCTAAAATCATTATAATGTGTATATTAAATGCATTGAATTGTGGTGATTGACTTTCACATTTGTATTTTCCTGCCAAACAATGGTGTGTTGAATGAAAAAAGGATTATTTACAATTATCATTTCACCCATTTCAAGTTACATTTGTATGCAGTCCCCATCAAAATATCACGTGGGTACGTTAGGAGGTGGTCCCTTTACCATCAACCTCATCACATTAAACTATTCTCCACGTGCCCCATATTCCTTCATCAAACCATGCATATGAGTTAACCACGTGCCCCATAAGCCTTCATCAAACCACGCGTATGTGTTAACCTAACCGCGGGTTGCTAGGCAGATTTAAGCCATATACTCATCATCACCCACGGTTTTCTTCCTCATTTTCACCATTATTATCCATATAAGACTATACATATATAATCTGATATATATATCAAATTACATATGTACAGTCGTATATAGATATATATCTATATCAGATTACATATGTTAAGGTCCATGTCATTTTCACCTTTATTATCCATATAAGATTATACATATATATATATATATATATATATATCAGATTGCATGTGCTATATATATATATATAGATAGATACATATATATATAGATACATATATATATATACATATATATATAGATACATATATATATATATATATATATAATATATATCAGATTACATGTGTTATATATATATATACATATATATATATAGATATACATATATATATATATATACATATACATATATATACATATATATACATATATACATATATATATATATATGCATATGCATATATATATATAGATATATAGATATATATATATATATATATATATATATATATATATATATATATATATATATATGTGTGTGTGTGTGTGTGTGTGTGTGTGTGTATAGTCTTATATAGATATATATCTATATCAAATTACATGTGCGAAGGTCCATGTCATCTATATATGATTACATATGTTAAGGTCCATATAATCTGATTGATATATTATTACCAGATTATATGATATATTATTGCATACAATGATATATTATTATAATCTGATTGATATATTATTATCTGATTATATGATATACGAGATGAAGTTTTGAAGAGACATGAATAACTACCCATGATCTGTCTATTCATAATATAACTGTGTCTTAGCAAAATATATGTGATCTGTAGTTGTGTCTTGCAACAATGAAATTTTTGATCTTAAGCTATGGCTTACAACCTTTAAATTAATATTGCTTTTGAGTTCTCAACTACAGATACCATAATACATTTATGCATCAAAAAGATCAAAATTTTCTCTCCATTAAAGAAAACTGTAACATGAAATTGTTAGTCAATACTATGAAGTTTGAAGCCTAATTCATCATGATTTTCTTTTATCATGTATTCCATAAGGATGCTTTTGCTCATTATTCTTATAAAATACCACCAAAATAGAATCATGGATGATCGTATAACAAGCTATTGTCCATGTCAAGACTCAAAATAGGTTAACATACTTTATCCAAAACCTTAAGAAGAGTTTGATCGTGAATATGTTTTGATCAGTATCTATCTTTTTGTAAATTGAGTTTGGTATATTATGCCTCAACTTTAAGCCCTACTCAGATGAGCTTTCCTGCATTGTTGAACATGCACTACAGAAAGCCAATGCGAGATCTGTACAGGTTAAAATGAGGTTTATTTAAGATTCTTTACAATCTATAACTACCAAGAAAATCAAGGTTTTCTTTTTTCATAAGATGCAGTCCAAACAGGATAAGAAAACCAATGAGAAAGTATCCTATAACTAACAGACGCACAAAGCATGCAAATATTCCACTTACAAACAGTAAATTCATGGCATTACCTCATGATGCTAATTCTCAAATTTGGAGCAACTTTGTCTATTTAGGTTGTTTCATCCTTTTCTGTTGTTTTCCCTAGGATACAGTTAGCCACCAAAAAGACCAAAGGGGTGCAAGGATTATTGATTTAGCCTCAAAGAACTTAGGTCTTGGGGAAAAACTTCTGTGGCTAATGTTGGAGGAATGCAAAACACAATGGTTTAAGCTTTTAAGCTGCAAATACATGCAAAACAATATTTTCAATTTTCTTATCTATGATTCTCTCCCCTCAGGCTCCTCCACATGGCATCTCATTAAGAAATCAAAATTATTGATCCAGAGCTTTGTAACAAGGGATCTACCAAATGGAGAAAGCGTTGACTTCTACATAAGGGGAATGCCCTCTTATCCATGTATCCAAAACTAATTGAAGCTTTTAGGATTTTTGATGGGTTATAGGGAAAAAAATATGCAATTACTAGCATGAAAGGGTGATTAATGCATGAAGATTGTAGCTTTAGAAAAATTTGGTTGTCGTTCTAATAGTAGAGGAGCTAAAATTCATTTTAACTTTGGTTTTACATCCTTTAATAATCAATAGCTTAGCATACCCAGATAAAGCTATATGGAATGGAGATGGTTCTGATTTATATAAAGTATCTTTTGGTTATAAGCTTTTAAAATATAAGCAATTCATCTTTGAAAATATAAAGTATCTTCTGCATCAGTCATTAGAGAATTTGAATTTACATCTTTTACTGTCTAGAATGTGGGTTTATAGATAATTGGAAAGCAAATGGAGTTAGGAAGTTGGGTGTCTGTAGGGCACTTTTTTCTATTTTTACCTATGTAGTGCGACAGAAGAGAAAGAGAAAAATGAGGCAGATGTTTGAAGAAAGCGGGAATTAATTGAAAGTTGGAAACCCCATTAAGTCGTATCTTGAAACCCCTCAACAATTTGGGGTAAAATTTGAAAACCTAAAAAAAAATTGATTATACCGGCGTTTGGCAATAACCCATTAATTTTCATGATTATTGGTGGTCAAAATTTTGTCAATGTTCTGTTTATATCACATTACATCACATTAGTTCATAGAATAATGTCAACAGAAATCATAGCGCTCAAACATTAATGACGCCCAAAAAACCCACTGTGTAAAAAGCAATCTTGCAGGTGAAGAGAGGTGGACACGTTTAATGCAGCTCCATATAAGATTAAATGAAAAAATCTTTGAAGATTAAGTATCTTATTATATACCTAATAAATTTCATGACGATACTTGGTCAAAATTTCGTCAATGTTCTGTTTAAATCACATTGCATGCGATTACTTCATAGAATAATGTCAAAAAATGGCATAGCAGTCAAAAAGTCGATGACGTAGACAAAATAATTCATGAGGGATCATTTTTCTACCAATCAACAGTCACATGTAAATATAAATGATTACAGTCAAACCCTTAATGCCATACACAGAAATGATTTTTAAAAACGTCAAAATGCACTCAAACACCATCGAACCCAACAAAATTCCACTGTTAAACAAGCAATCTTGCAGGTGAAGAGAGGTGGAGGCGTTACCTGCAGCCAAATGAAGCCGAAGGTCGTTGCCATGGTCGCAGAGCCAAAGTCGGTGGCGAGAGAGAGGATGCAACGATGAACACTCTGGAAAGAAACCGTGGGAGATGAAGACTTTAGGGCTTAAAGTTTCCCAGCAACCCGCGGTTAAGTTAACACATACACGTGGTTTGATGAAGGCTTAAGGGGTATGTGGTTAACTCATATGCATGGTTTGATGAAGGAATATGGGGCACGTGGAGAACATTTTAATGTGATGAGGTTGATGGTAAAGGGACCACCTCCTAACTGACCCACGTGATATTTTGATGGGGCCCGCATACAAACGTAACTTGAATTGGTGAAATGATAATTGTTAGTAGGCATTTAAAAAAAAAAAAAATTGGATTTGTAATGAACGAGTATGGGCGAAATAGTGAAGATGTAGGGGACAGAGGTAAAAATAACCCCCTTTTTGACCACCTTTTTCTTTACGACTTCTACAAGACGTGTTTGAAATACCTAGAAGCCAAATTTTTGTTTTTAAGGTCTTAACTCGGTTACGAAGAAGCCCAATTTTATTTTTTTGAAATCAGGCCTATTTTGCACTCTGTACGAATGTGTAAAGTTAGCCCTAGCAGCTACTAGTACGTTTCCCCTATCCACTATAAGTGTGTCATTTAAAAAGTAAAATTCCCATTTAATAAAATAAGACACTCATTTAAACAAGTATTGTTATCATAGTGAAAAAATATTGTTCTTATGTGTACGACTATTGGGGTAGCAATGTACAAGCATTGGAGTATTATATATTAATAGTTTGTCCTATCCCAAATATAAAAGGTGAGTAAAATAAATACCATGTATTTTTCCATTAAATGTGAAGGATTTTCAAAAAGTTTTAGTGTTCAACTATGGGTCCATTTTTGTTTGATATAAGTTGTATTTTAAATAATTATGTATTGTTTTTATAACAACAAAGAGTTTTTTTGTGTTCAACTATTGATCCATATGTGTTGAATATAAAAGCTAGAGACATCAAAGATTTATGGTTACCAATAAGTATTTGGTCCATTTAGGTTGCATATTAATTTATTTTAAATAAAAATATGATATTTTACAAGCAACAAATAGTATTTTTTTGTTCGACTACTGGGGTTTTCATGATTAAGTTTTCGTTGAATGTTTAAAAAGTCAAATTTTAGACACTTCTGAATAGATGTGCTAATGTGGTGAGTTACATAATGAGTCAAACCTCCAAACCTTAGTTATAGATAGATAAGAGGCCAATCCACATTTCAAAAAAAAAAATGAAGGTTCTACAATATTCCAGTCAATGGCTACATGTTGACAAAGTTAGCTCACACAACTACTGGCCCCTCTCCCCTAATCCTGATCACAACCTATGTTTGCAAGGAGATCCACCAACATGTTAGCTTCTCTATAAGTGTGATTTATACTACAACTTCCTAACTTATCAATTAGCTCCCAAACTTGATGCAACACATGATGTATCTTCCAACTTGAACTCTTCTTGTCCTTGCAAGCATTTATAATGACTAATGAATCCCCTCAAATCTACAAATTACTTTAATTTTTAACTCTAAGGCTAACTATAGACCATAGAAAAGAGATTGAGCTTCAAATATGTTATTTGTACCAACTAGAAGACTAAACAACTTTGCACTAACTAAATTCACCTTACTATTCCTAATGGCTACACCTGCTCTTGATACACCTAGATTCTTGCTTGAAGCTCCATCAAAATTTAGCTTTTAAACTCCTGAATGTGGAGAATTCCAAACAACCTTAAATCTATCCATATTCATTTTCCTTGGTTGATGTTGACTTCCTTTAAATGGAAGTACAATCATTAGAGAGGCATCCCAATCAGTAAAAATTGACCCTACATTCTTGGTTTCTTGAACATTAGCATTTGTTACTTCTAAAATTATTTTTTCTATTTGTAACGAAACCTTCTCTAGTGTAGAAGATTGCTCCTTGAATATACACTTATTCCTTTCCCACCAAATATTCCAAATAACTAATGTTGGAGACACCTGCCAAATAATAGAGAATAATGAATTTTTATACAATACTAGCCAACTTGTGAAGAGCTCCCAAAGGGAAGAAGGAAAAGGGGAATACCAACTCAGTTTCTCTTTAAAAAAATCCCAACATTATTGAGAAAATTTACAACCAAGAAGAATATGATTTGTATGGACTCCTACTTTTCATCACAAAGAACACACTTAAATTTGTCTGCCATCTCTAGCTTAGCTAGTCTATCACCTGTTAAAATTTTATTCTTTATGGCCAACCACGTAAAACAACTAGCCTTAGGAAAAATCACATAATTTCAACAAAAAGAAAGAGCCCTTTTTGTTACACTATGAACCCCACTACTGGCCACCTCTTTGTAACCCTATTTTATAGTATAGCTACCCAATTTTGAAGGATCCCATATAATTTTATCTAGCATATCCAATCTGTACACAATTTTATCTTTCAAGATAGATTACATTTTTTTTCTTTTGATCAACTGGGATTTGAACGTTTGAAAAATATTTCCATTTAACTCTACCTGTTAGACTATCTGACTCAAGGAAGTAGTCCTTTACCTAGTCACCCTAACATGTTGATAAAAGTGCCTCTTCTATCTAAAAATCATACTCAGTGTTTAAAGATGGAAATCCATTACAAGAATCTTTCCAGAAGGAGGCTTTCTCACCATTGTGAATTTTCCAACTTATATATGGTGTGATTACACTCCTACAAGAAACTAAAAAATTCCACATTGAATACCCTTGGTGAGGGTTTGTTATTATTAAAATTCTAATTGCAGAAGCCTCATCCAAGTACTTGGCTTGCATAATCTTACACCATTTGGCATGAGGCTTTTCATACATATGCCAAACCAGCTTTTCCTCCAAAGCCATATTTCTTGCTAACATATTATGTATTTCCACCCCTCCCTTAAGCTTTTCTACACAAAGCTTTTCAATTGAAACTCGCATAGTTTTTTTTGAATTATCCATATTTCCTTTCAATAAGAAACCTCTTATCAACTTTTCTATTTCAGATATGACCCACTTCAAAGCCTTTAGTTCACTGCCATATAATGGTTTAGAATGGATGCCAATACTAATTCTACCATCAAAATTCTTCTTGAAAGGAACAACCATCTACCTTTCCATGCAAATATCCTACTTTTGATATATTGAATAATCTTTTCCCAAAAACTTACTTTGTTTACCTCTAAGAAAAAAGGAAGACTAAGATACTCTCATGGCACATCAGCTAATTTAAAACCCAACAACTTTACTATTTTCCTTTTGACCACTGCTTTTGCATTCAAAACATAGATTTAAGATTTATCTACATTTACTTTCTAACCTAAATATTTTGTATATTTTTGCAACATTACTTTTATTTTTTTGCTTCTTTTGTCATTGCTTTCCCAAACAATATGGTATCATCCATAAATAAAGAATGGGTGACCAGGATACTATTAGAATTGTGAAACAAGAACAAAACCATGAGCCATAGGATCAAACACAAACAAATACACCTTCCATGCAAGAGATCTGCAAACAAATGTATGCAATTAACTTCAACAAGAAAAAGTTACAGAAGAGAGAAAACTTTCAAGAAGATATGAAAGCTACAGATATTCTCCCATTAATAATTACAATGAGATCAATCCTTATAAAAGGAGATCAAGAAACCCTAAAAGGGAAACCCTAGTGTGCACACTTAATAATTAATAAATAATTAATTATTAATGTGCCTAAGTTTAGCTTAAGTAACTAAAGTGATAGGTGACTTAATTAATTAACCAATACGATTAAATTAATTAAGTAAAAAAACTTATTACTCTAACACCCCCCATTAAGATGAACTTAGGAAGTAGCTAAAAACACTAAGGAAAAGATGCATGAAAGCAAAGATGGGTCCTAGAAAACAAGGCCAAGTAAGGAACCCATGTACAAACAGAAGATCTCTATAAAGTGAAGAAATAGAGAAAACCTCGTGGGAAAAAAACTCTACTCCAAGAAGAGATCAAAGACAATTGAAGGACTGAAAAGCCTCCAAATCAAGAAAATGTCTAGAAAAAGAAGAACATGTAGAACATCACAGAAGCATGAAGAAGCTACAAACTCTGTCAAAAGATGGCTGCTACGGTGTCGAAGAACCTCCTCTGAAGATAGGATGATCAGGATCAAGAAAACAACAATCTGCATGAATGCCCCCAACGACACTACTCGAATCAGATGGCAAACAAAGGCAAACACCTGGAATGAAGATACAAATGGCACAAGTACCAATAGTCTGAAGAACACTGATCAACTGAGAATGGAATATTCCTTCCAAGGTGAAACCAAGGAAGCATTAACATCAATAGTAGAAACCCCCCATAATGTTGAAAAAGGGAGAGGCATGATAGGTACACTGAAACTAAATTCCAGAAAGTAGTGCATGAAGAGGAACCAAGAGCATCTGAAGGTGCAAACATGAAAGTACACGCTGATAGAAAGGATGTGAAACCAAAAGTCACATACGCATGAGAAAGGTATGAAGGAAAAAAAAGGAAAACATCAACCCCCATGGCATTTTATATCATAGTGCGAGTACAATAAGGCACAAAGTGATGTGCAAGAAACCCAATACTACACATACAATGTTGAGGCACTTTATCTTAGTGCATTTACAAAAGAGAAATACATGCAATGTTATCCCATAATGTCTACAATGTTCAAATAGGACAACATGCTGAAAATATAATTCTTTCACATTGGAAAATACAGAGCTCCACATCTTTGAGCATTTTACTGTTTTATGTGTTGCTTCTCTTTGCTTCTCCCTGTAATAGGTATTCTTAGCTTGTAGAGATCATTGGGCTCCTATGAAGTTGTATATGAAGTACACGAAAAAACATGCACTTTGAAAAAAAATGACACCCAAAAAAGTGATCGGATGCAGAAGATATGGCCCATCAAAGTCTCCAAAATGAGAACTAAATAGCTAAAGCACCGAGAAAATAGAATTCTGGAAAAAATTATAAGTTAAAACTGGAAAATACCTGCACCACTGCGAAGAGCACCAAATTCCACCCCATTTCAAAAAAAATTGCATGCAAAAATACCACTGTATGGCTGAGATATGGCCTTTGGAAGTTGAGGTGCAAACTGAAAAGCCCAATGGAGAGGGGTTGAAAAGAGCAAAAAATGATCTCTGCCAAATTTAGGAAAAACACCTCCAGATCTGGAGGTCTACCAATTTTAGTGATGCTAGAAAAATTTCTCCATTTACAGTGCATTATTTTGCATAAAAAAGATAACTCTAGAGCAAATGATTTAAAGGTTGACCAAAACATTTTTAGATGCAATATTCAATTAAAAGAAAAAATTGGCTTTCTATTGAGACACGAGAGCAAATTAATCATCAACTGATTGTGGTGTGAATTTGTAAACAGAAATCTTTGATTTTTAATGTAAATTAATTTTATAAACTGTGCTCTATTTTTTGTGCAATGCCTTGTTTTCCCCTATTTTGGAGGCGCTTATGACAATTTTATAAATAACCTTATACCCTAAACCCATAACAAATGTTGTCCCTCAATCCTATACTTAAACCCTAATATCAACCCTTAACCCTATACCTTAAACCCTATACCCAATGTCCTAAACCCTAATCCCTATACCTTATACAATAAACCTTATACCCTCAACCTTGAACATTATCCCTCAATTGTAAACCCCCAATCCTCAACCTTATACTTAAACCTTAAACCATATATTCAACTATGTACCCTAAACCTTATACTTAAGCAAATAATCTTTCTTCTGATTTTGAAAAAAGGACATGGAAAATCCTCCCTCCCCAAGATTTCTTTTCCTTGATCAATGCAAATTGAGATGCTCAAGTATCTCAATTCCTATATTTATTAGATGATGCAACTCCTACCAAAGGGCATTATGCAAACCTAAATGTTTAAGTGTCTCCATGCCAATTTCATGAACCCAACTATAATTCCTAGATGCAATTTGGATCATGTATCTTTCCATCTTTAACTTGGATCAAGAAATTAAGCATTGAACTCCCCATACACTCCTCTTTGACATGATGACAAATGAAAATAACCACAAATTGCCACAAGATCAATGGTTGGGCTATGAATTTTCCACCACATTTTTGTTGTACCACTCTAAACTCATGATGATGATAACTCTCTTGAGTTCTAGAGGTATTACCATTATTTTGCAAGCTATGACCATCATGACTTTGGACCAATTAGCTTGCATGCATACCAAAAAGGAGTTGCAATCAACAAGAATTATTCCAAACCTCATCCAAAACATTAGTGTAGTAGTTGAAACAATTATTTAATACATATCCAATAACTAAATCTTTTCTTATATAACATGATTCATGATACTTTTCCAAAATTATGTAAAATTATAGCTAAATATGATCAATTTAATAGCAAATCCAAAATAAAAAACCATAGAAATCAATAGGATTAAAATGATACAATAGTTGTAATACTAAATATCCCTTCCAAAAATTAGTAGAATAGAAGCTAGGAACACAAACACTATATCTAAAAACATTCCAACAACAACATCAAATTGAAGATCACTTGATCTTGTGGTTGAATACACATATATGGACTCCTTTCTCTTGAACTTTACCTTTACACTATACCTTTTAAAGAAATGTGACAATTTTATATCAACTATGATGTTCACCTCTTCCAAACTAGTGTTATAAGGTTTACCTTGGACTTCAAGGACTCTTACCATGTGATGTCCCAAGATTTACCACTTGAAAGATAATTTAGATCAGATTGTATATGGGTTGGAAGGTGGTATATCCCTTCAAACAATGATATGTCAACTTGAATATTGGAACTTACAATTCCCAAAGGATGAGAATTTTTACACACAACATGAGGCAAAATGACCTTCCCAAAAACATCCCTATAATACTACATTTCTTCACTCAAAATTAGAATTGTAATGGTTAGAAACCACCCTATACTTGCTATCACAACTCAACATTGATAGTGGTCTGAAAATCTCACCATGTGACTAGGAGTTCTTTTGCTACAAGTGTGGAAATTGCTAGAGATGTTGAGGGTAGCAAATCTAAAGTATGGAACCATAATTAGAATGACCCTTGACTCATATACATTGAAACCAATAATCATCATCATTATGTCAAGTTTGTGGTTCTTAGCAGGAAGGTTACATCTTGCAATTGTTTTATTTGGTGGCTATGTGCATGAAAATTGTGTCAAGATGAATGAAATTGCAATAAAATCAAACAACACAGTGATAAAATAAAAAACTCAAGATTAGGCATAGAAATACAAACAACCATGCAATTCAATGAAATTAAACTATGTTAGACTCATTCTTGTGTAGATTTTCCCTTGATGTTTTATTTGATGTGTGATCACTTGAAATTTTAGCAACATAATGATACTCATTCAAAAGTTGTGTGTTATCTCTTGGAAATGGCTAAGTATTGGATATATAGGATAGAGTTGAAAATGGATGGATGGACAAGATTGAAATATGAAGATCAAAGGTGGAGGATGATTTGGTCCTCTCAAAGCATGAGATGGTGATAAGTTTCACCATAAGGATGTTTGAGATAAAGATGGTACTTTGGAGTGTGGAAGGAGATCTTTCCATAGAGGCAAGGTTTGTCCTCACACTCCAAAGGGATGATGTGAGGGGAATAAAAGAATTAAAAATTCCTTTTATGAATCCAAGGGAAGGGAAAAGCGATTTTTAATTCCCTATGGAAGGTTTTGGAAGAAAATTCCTTTTATGAGGTGCTTTTCTTCCAAAAGAGGAAAGTGTTAATGAAGGGGACAAAGGGTAGTTGGTCATTTAAGGGAAAGAGTTAACCTCTTTCCCTAATCATGGATTTAGGAATGTGCAAGTGATTAAGGGGAGATTAGATGAGGATTAGAGGATTTAATTAGGAAAAGTGTGAGAGTTGTAGGATTTATTTATTTTTTTAGAAGAAAGGGAATAAGGATGGGTAGATAATTAGGAATAATTATTTACCTTAGGTTGAACTTTAGGGGAAATAGAAGAAATAATTTTAGATGAATATTAGGATGGTGAATATTAATTAAATAATAAAAATATTATATAATTAATATAGGGATCAAGGAAAAACTAAATTAGGGTAAATTGAACAAATATAATGGCCAGTTTTAGGTGTCTATAGTGACCACCTTAGGAATTTAATGTTGAAATTATCCACATTATAGCATACACCATTTGAATCAAGCATCTCACCTTTTGAGAATTTATGTTTGTCACCCAATGGTCTTCCATCCTAACCACTATTGGTTCTCCTCCTTCAATTCCTAGAAGTTTTAGCTCCTCTCCCTTGGGTTTCAACTTCGTAATGAACTCTCCCATGATATATAAGTTGTTACATTTTGTCTATCCATCTACTATGTTGGTGAGATGTTGTAGCCACTTATTTTTACTATCCACATCAATGTTATGAATACTCTCCATAGAAAAACCTTTCCACTAGCATTACCATGCAAGGAAATCCTCTCAAAACGTATCACTCTAGTATTGTCTATAACTTGAAACATCAAAATCAGCACTATAAAAATAATGTAACAACTTTGAGTATGATAGACCTATGCAAAAATAATCCATGTGAGCATTGAAGGAGTGGTAAACAACCATATACCTATTGAGAACTCTCCATTAGAAGTCACCAACTATAAATTGCTCTTCCCCATAACTAGGATTCCCCATAAAACCACATGTGTGAATGCGAATGAAGTAATGGGGTGATAGTTAACGATGAGAAGAATAATGTTAGGATTGGATATTAGGTCCATCATTGTCCTGGGAGTGTTTCCAATGTGATAAATAGATACCACCTTATCATAAATCAACCTCCTTGTACTTTGTTGGATATTAACTAGTCATCCCATATTTCTCATGCCACGTAACCCTAGCATACATCAAAACTTAATCTTTGGAATCTTCTTATGGTTCCTCTAACTCTTTCAATGGAAATAATATTGTTAGAACTCATGATGTGAGGGTAATCTACTATACAGGGAATATCTAGCCAAGTAATTTAAACAATTCTTTTTAATACTTGAACTAAAGAAACCTTGCTATGATATATTATGGGAGCTTGGCCTTGCCCAACACTACTACTACCTAATTTTGTGATAACCAAAGTGCCATACAAATTGCTAATAATTTGGCTTATTCACAACAAACATAATACAAATCAAAGAATTAAAACCATATCGATTACTTAATATTGTAAATGTAAACATTAAAAAAAAATAGAAACATAATGTTCTCCCCTCTTTTATATGTCCTCTTTATTTATATCTTGTCCTAACCAATCTTTAAAAAAATTGCAAATAAAAAATAAAATTGTCTAAAATTTTCTGCACTTAATAAAACTCTTAAAAATAGAGCATTCCATATTTTAAGCTTGACCAATTTTTAGATGCAATATTTAACTTTTAAAAAATAGCTTTCTATTGAGACATGAAGAACAAATTAATCATCAACTGAAAAATAAATCTTTGATTTTTAGTGTAATTTAATTTTATAAATTGTGGTCTATATTTTTTGTGCAGTGCCCTGTTTTCCCCTGATTTGGAGGTCCTTATGACAATCTATAAATTGTGCTCTATTTTTTTTAATTCAGTGCTCTGTTTTCCCCTGTTTTGCAGGTGCTTTTGACAATTCTAGTTAAAAATCATTTTGCTAGGTTATTGTCAGGTATATAAACACCACTTTTAAATCCCTGGAAGTTTTAGGTGAGAAGAGCACAGGGTAAACAGGAGATTTATCGGTTTCAAACAGACCAAAATGTTGCTCCTCCTCATTCCCAGACTTCTAATTCTCATTGAACAGTGCAAAAATATATGTCTCAATTGTCGTTCCAGGTCTCTTTGGCGTTCCGGCATTGGACAAAACATGCTTGATGAGATTGTTGTTGTATGCCCGAGCATTGTCCACAGTAGCCACATCGGTGCCTGCAGAAGGCCACCCGCTTTCAGTTACTACAATTGGAATATTGGAATATCCCAGCTTTTCCATAGCAGATATAAAACTGTCGACCATAGCGTCGAACAAGTTCTTGTACATTAGACCCCCGTTGTTCAGGACGGTATTTGTCGATCTGAACAACGCATAGTCTGCAGAAATTGTACTTCTGTTGTCTTTGTAGCTGAAGTATGGATAGATATGGGCCATGAAAGGGGAGCCGTTATCTGACAGAAACTTAAGTATACCAATCATATCCTCACCAAATGTTCCCTCAGAGGGAGGATATGACTTGGACAGCACGGACATTGCGTGTGGTGTGGAGACCTTGATGTTGTTCTGCAGATTGGCATTACTCAATGCTGTCTGAATGTTGCGCATCGCAGGCAGGAGATAGGGAATGAATTTTCTATTTGCAAAAACCAAGTTTCCCACTGCAATGTATTTGATGTTGACAGAAGGATAGAACTGTTTAATGTTGTCAGTTACCCATGTATTTGCTGCATCCTGATCACCTGCAATCTCCTCGAGCTCATTCTTACCAACTCCTACAATCACTTCGATTCCAGAATTCTTCAGGGCCTCCAGCGCGTCCCGATTTACTTGGTATAATCTCACCTTTCCTATGTTGTTCGACTTCAACAGATTGACCACCTCGTTGGAAGAAGGCAAACTGTCTGAAGCAATTCCGTAGCACACTCCTATCTTTGCACCATCTGCTAGACATGAAAAAGAAAAGATTTATATGTGTGAACATGAAGAGCTTTTATTAACATGAGATCAATACAATTACTTTCTTTACAACAAATTTAGTTCAATTTGGGGTTTTATCAACAGGTTATTTTCATAAACTATTAATACTAAAATAGATGGGCAATGTCTCAATTTCTTAAGGAATGTCTTAACATATCTGTGTTATTTTTTGGGTGCTATTGTTTATGTCGACTTTAAAACTTTTTTCAGTCGATGTGCTCTTGATTATTCCTTTTAAAGAGTTTTGTTTGTAATAGCCTCCTGACTGATTCTGTTACGACCCTAATTTTCCTCTTTTATGATTTTATCTAATCAAAAACATAAAATATCTTTGTAAGATTAAACTAGCAACCAGTAGTTAGCCATCAGATAATACTGCAAAACAAGCATAGCACTACCAAAACACATTAGGGAAATTGTGAAGCTATCCAACGGATCCAACGGGCCATTCTCATGGTGAGTGGAGCTGTCAATCAGTGATTATAAGCCCTACTATAAACTCCCTTGATCGAAACTGCAATCAAATCCATTGGGGGAGTAATTGGTCTCATAGCCTCATCCAACCCATGAAATTTAAACCCTTTTATCACCTTCACTCTTCACACTACCCTAACCAGACTATCATTTTCCAATAGAGGCATTGTGTATCCACTACTAAGTTCCATAATCCCTGTACACGATTTTTTCACAAACATACAAATGTGTTGGCACATTTTCTGTAATGTCTCCATCTTCAGCATTAATTTCTGAATTGTAGCATCTATAGCTTTTATATCAACCTCCAACCCAACCACAGGCTCCTTGCCCTGTTCTCCTGGTGTCAAAGGACTTATCTGGAAACCCACATTATCCTGTTCCCAACATCCATTTCAACAGGATAGTGCACCAAGTGAGCAAGAAACTTCCATGCACAACTGCATCACCCACTGCCACTTTCAACATTCTTAGAAAATCATCCACAATGGTGCCCCTCATAAACTTGCTTGCTCCAACCCAAATGTCTAGATATTGATTGCCCACAAGAACGAAGATAAGAAATGTTGCATAAGCGATGGGACAAGACTACCTTAAGCACCGCTGCCAATTATAGCACAATCATTTTCTCTAGAGGCTTTCACATGCCAAATGGATGGCCAAAAACACAAACCTAGCCTTAAAGGTGACTGATAATAAGCTAATAGTTCAGAGCTCAATTAGGCCAATCTTCCACCTCCCTAATTTCCAAATAAGATATATCCTTTAAGATTCACCCCTTTATTTGTAACCCAGTATCCGATTTTGCAGTTAAATTAAGATTCCTGTCAACAAATTTAAGGATAATTTTTGGAGAACTTTTTTTTCACTCAACTATCAACTTTTGAAACTTAAAATTTTAAGCTTACTCAACAGAGAATTCATTGGACTATCTACTTTAAAATACTCAAAAAAAATTCATAACACCTACTAAATTATTTTAGAAAGCCAACCTCTATAAGTAACAAATTTTTCTTAATTTATATTAAACTTATATCTAAAACAAAATTGTTTAAACTATTATACTTCATTCCTTATAATAAATTACTAGAGAATATATCAATTCTAATTTCTTCCCTCTGTGCAACTGAGAGCCTCAATAAGAGTGAAGCTCACCTGCATGGATTGTGAATGGAAGGACAATGAAAAGAGCCAAAACATAGCAATCCTTATTTCCTTGCCGGGAAGCCATGCTACTTTGCAACACCACACAAATACTCCACGCCCAAACATACAAATATTTACTGTCTACGTTCTCTAATTATAAACTAATATTCATTGTCAGTCAAATCTGAGTCTTCGGTGGCGGTTGCCAGAATTCGTTGGAATGAATAAATTAACTATGGTCGGTCGGCACAAACCAACCGTAGGTCCACCTCACTGCGTCTCTAGCCGCCCAACGTTGTCTTGAGCTATGTTACCAGAAACGAGAAATGGAAACCGCAACGGCAATGGCAACGTGACGAGAAACGGGATATTTAGATATTACGTATAAGAAACGGATTACTTACATATATATTTTCAAATTTTCAAATATATATATATTTGTATGTGTTGTGAGTATATATATAATCTAAATTATAAAACATATTTTTATATTTTAAATAGATTTATATACATAAATACATTAAATAACTTCAATTATATATATAACACTACAATTTAATTATTAAATAATTTTAGAAATGCATACTAATTTTATTAAAAAATATTTAACACAGCAAGCAACAAAAAAAACAAAAAAAAAAAATTGGTTAAAAAACTAATAGCATTATTAATTATACTCACCGAATTCTACAGTTAAACTAACTGAGCATTTATTTTACTCACCGATTGTGCATTTTAACTAACTGACAGTGTATTAATTCTACTCAGAGAATTTTCCAGGTTAACTGAAAGTGTATGTTAATTCCCGGGGAGCCTAAAAATACCAGCAGTTTTTATTTTTCTAACTCCAACGCCTTAGAAACGGCTCGACGGGTTGGAAACGGCCGTTGGCGACGGGGAAACGGGTTTCGGCCGTTGAAACGCGAAACGGCGCTTTGCCGTCGCGTTTCTGGTAACATAGGTCTTGAGCCGCCCCATGCCATTCACGTTGTCCTTCACCTGTTCCTGATAAAGGCTTGAGTTAACACCACTCTACATTATTTGCTAATTTATTATGTATTTTCTTATAAATTAAATGTATGAGCTGTAGAGCTCAAATTCAGAGTTTTACAACTTTTCTCTTTTTATTTTATTTTTTTTGTCTTTTCATCTGTTTCATATTTTCTTTTATGATATCAGAGTTCAAGGTTTTCAAAAAGGGTTTGAGAAGATTATTTGGATTTGAAAATTTGCAGAAGCAAGAGTTCATGGGTGGCTGTTAAAAAGAGGCCATTCCAAAATAATGTGTCGCATGTTATTAAGAGTGATCAAAATTTGCAGAAGAAAAGTCCGCAGCTGTTTGTGAAGAAGTCCGATCTGAAATAGATCACAGTTTATTTCAGAAGTGTGAAATGTTTTGAAGAAGCTGCAAGGCTGGAAATCGTAATCGCGGCCCAAAAAAGAAAGCTCTAACTGTTGCCTGAACAAGTGATCACAGATTTTAGAATCAAAATAAAATCGTTGCATAAATGAAGTTGTGGCTATTCTAAAGACGCCAGAGTCGAAGCAGATCGTGGAGGAGAGTCGGTGTCCAAGCAAAGGAATTGCCTGTCTGAATGTGAAGGTTATGCTGCTGCCAAAAGAATGAAAGGTGTGCAAATCTGTCCCAAATCTATCAAAAGTCGTCACAATTGAAAAGTTTAAAGCCAGTCTTTGAGGAGGATCGCAGGAATTTAAAGAGAGATCATTGGTGTTAAGTGTAAAGTATGTTGCTGAAGCATTTGAAATTGGAGGCTATGTTCATCAAGGAGTCCAATCCAGAAGACTTTTCCCACACACAAGAGAAGGCTGCAAGTCAAAGAAAAATGAAGATCACCAGAAGATAGAGAGACGTCAACGTGATCGCAAGTGGCCGTTCAGAAAGTAGCCCAAGTTTGAAGGGTTTGTAGAAGAGGCATTTGAAGTTGCAGAAGCAAGCCCGCGCAAGTAAAAAAGAAAAAAGAAAAGGGTGATCCATAAAATGTGGTTCTAGGAAAATTCACCATCAACAATTCACCCCCGGAAAATTCACCGCCACCAGCAATTCACTGTCACAAAAAATTAACGGCCAAAAATTCATGCAATTAATTTTTTATGCAGTGAATTGTCATGGCGGTGAATTTTCCCACGGTGAATTGTTGGCGATGAATTTTGTGAATTGATGGTGGTGAATTTGCCGTATGCCATAAAATGTGTATCTACAATGTTAGGGTGACTTTTTTTTTTTCAAATGATAAAAAGTAGGAGGAAAAAGTTTTTAGATTTGTTTGTCTCTTTTGCGTTTAGGATGAATATAGTAACTATGGGGATTCATTAGTTTCATTCTAATAGTGTCTATTTTCATTTCTAATTATAAACTTTATATATCTCCTAGAGTGAAAGAAGTGACATATTGTATATTCACTTTAACTCTATTTTTAGATTATTCTTGAAATATATAACGAGTTCAATATTCAAAGTTAATTTTATTTATATAGTGTTGTTAGAGTGTAAAATTGTTATTGATTGTTTGATCATTGAATTAAATGATATTTTATTAGAGTGAGTAAAATTAATAAATAATTATAAATTATATCATTATCCAAGTCTTATGCAATGAGTTGGAGGAATACCTCAAGTGAAGACCATCATTCATATTCAAATTATCTCATTTCTTTAACATTGATTTATAGTGATTTGTTTGCAAGTTAATTGTAAAATAATATACAACAAAAAATAAATAAAATGGATTACAAACTTATATAACATAAGTTTTGAGTAAGAAAAATAAATAATCTAATATGTTAGGAGATGGTTATCATTTATTATGATTGTCTAAATGATAAAATACCTCAAGTGAAGACCAATGTATTATCATAAACTTGATTATAATATAGTGAGGAACAATCCTTCATAGATCACACAAATAAATCATTTTGAAGATATTTTTGATAACATAATTCTACCTACTTGATACAATTTCTAATATTACCTCAAACTTGAGCACTCAATACATAGGAAATATCAAAACCACAAACCATTAGTGGTTACCAAAATTGTTTGTGAAAAAACATGGGCTAAATTAGGGTTTCAAATCCATGCAAAAATATATACTTTCCCAAAAGACATGCTAACTTAACTAACATATTAAAATAGAAATTCCCATAACCAATTTGAGCACTCTATTTGATTTTATTTTACTTTTTTCAAGATGCTCCATGATTTTCTCCTAGTTCATAGTTAACATGAATTTTTTAGTGGTGAATATTCACTAATTGGCTAATACTTGAAATTTGGGAATCCAAATTTGGCTTACAGTTCAAGTTGTAACGTGACCTAAATCCCACATTTTTTATACAATTTTATTTTAGTCTTTATTTAAATCGCCAAATAAATTATTTTATTAAAAAAATTAACTCAAAAATTGCCACAATAATAGATACATGATTAGATCATATTCACCAAAATTTTATAAGTTATGGTAGAAATCTATATTAATTCACCAATAGTATATCATAATTATTAGTTGCTTTAGGGTCATATTTCCAATCTTTATTTGTTACCATTGGTTTAAAATATAATCTAACAACCCTAAGATCAACAATCCAAAAGCAATTTTGGACCTCATGAGCATTACAAATCGTAGGTATATTTTACCTCACAAAATACAATGAGAGTTGCTAGATAATATTTTAAATCAATGGTGGCAACTAAATATTATAGTGTCTTGATGTCACCACATTGGTGCATCCATTCTAGATGTCCTCGTTCCATGGTGCATACATTCTAGCTGTCCCTAATACTAGCACAAACATCCCCAAACATTGGCCGCAAACTAATGAGAAGCATCACTCAAATGTTTTTCTGCCAACCACAGACTTATTACGGTCCCCCACACATCTACCACAAAATGGACCTACCCTTTGACAAATATTTTTGTATGGTAACCTCATAATAATAGTCTTTCTGAGCTTAGTGTTGTGTCCTACATAACTAGAACTTGTATACCAACTAGAATCTTGAACTAGCATGCATAAAAGGAACATAGTGAATTGAAAGTGCAACCAGTGGAAAATTACACTACTTTGGCCAAAGTATTCTTCACCTAGTACTTTGAGTGAAAATCATCCCATTCACATACACTACTCTAGCTCGATTTGGATTTTGACCATTCAATACTATGCATAGGTAATTCCCTTTGGTAGGTAATCTTTAACCCCAAAAACAACCTATTCTCTTTTTCCCAAATATCAATGATATTTCTACCAAATAAGCATAAAGTTATCCCCTTCATTGGAAAATCTAATCCCAAGTATAACATATGAGCATTCTAAGATTACAAAATAACTTTGTATATAATAACTTCTTAAGCTATTCAAGCTTCATCAATCCTAGTATATAATACTATTGATAAAATTCACTCCTTAACATGGAGTATGTACAAATAATCATAAGGAATCATAGATTAATACTCATCAATAAATGGCTCCATTCAGGAATATATATAACATCAATAGTGATTCTCATGAAGAGTATAATTTCATATGACCTCAATCAAAGAGTAAGCATATCAACAAATGAATCATTCAAAAGTATATTCTCAATAACAAAAGACTCTATTCAAGAGTGTAATCTTATCAATAAAAGATTATTCAAAAAGTAGATTTTCATCAATAAAATGACTTCACATCAAGAGTGTAAATCAACCAATCAAGTATTAATTCCAACTCAATAGGTAATCCCACCTATGAATCCAATCAAACAGTAATCCACAAATTCAAGTGATCATCTATAATCACATAGGTTAATCTCAACCTTGTTTTACCCTAATCCTAGGATAAAGTCAACAATCAATAATTAGTCTGATCATGTAGGTTAACCTCAACCTATGGGTTCCAAACAAAGATAAAATAAACAACCTAGCCAAGTAGGTTATTCTTAACCTATTGGTTCCAATTCGTAATCAAGTAAATATCCCAACCCAATAGGTAATTCTCAACCTAGGGTTTAAATCATTATTCAAGTAAACTTCTTGACCCAAATAGGTTATTCTCAACCTAGGGTTTCATTTGAAAGTAAAATAATGATCAAGTGATCAATCACATATAGATTATTGATGTGGTTTGCATAACGTCACATCTTATCATATCTTTCATACCATCACTATTGTTATATTGATAACCTTACCATTCCCAAGGTTTCCTAGCATTATAAACTAACAATGTCAAGTCACCTCATGACATTGATACATTTTGTGTTCTATATACATGTAGTGTAGACAATCTATGTATAGAAACATCATCAACTAAATTCCCATATACGGTATATAAAAGTATTAACCTAAAAGATAGGTTTCTCATGTATCGAACAAGACCATGCAAGTATAACAAGCAACACATATACTCAAATTCATTTCTTTCAACATAGTAATCAATACTATTTAACCTTTCCTAGATATAAAAGACAAAGGTTTAGATACTAGCATGCTTGTTAAACACTGAACTCCAATTGACTGATTAGATCCTTAGTCAAGCCCAATCTAAGAATCAACTTGCAACTCTTTCCAATTCTCAATTCCCCTTCACAAAATTTCCTCACAATAGTTTCCACACTATAGGACTCACAACTCTCCTCACAAATAAACATTCAACTCAGAACAAGAATATCACAAATAACAAGTAGCAGATTACAAGTGAATCTGTATCCAATTGAGGAAAACCTCTACTCTATTTATACAAAAATATGAGCCTTTGTTGCCTATGAACTAGCTTCTCAAAGTGACACTTCTCAACTCACTTTGATTGACTCAGCAAACAAACAAGGTGGTAGATTTCTAACTTAAGACTCAAAAAATTAACACAGCAGGTCATTTCATTCATGGACATAAAAAGTGTTATTCATATATGCAAGGTAAGTAATCACACATGTTAACTCTTTCTATGCTAGCTTCCAATTTACCAATTCATATTTGCACATGATTTTACTAACTGGTAATCGATTTGCAAGTTAAAGACTTCTTAGAATTAGATTTATAGTTCATATTTTGGCACCACCATTTACCATGTTTCCTATTCATCTAGTCATTTTTTTCATAGACTTAGTCAATGTTTATTTTTTGTGTTTTCATAGAGTTTGACTTGGTCTTGTTTATGTATTCGGCACATATCATATGGATCGACTTTACTTTAAGCATTATTTTATTCACTTATACAACACATTGCAATATTAACTTACCACCTTAATATTGTGCACAACACTTTATTTCATTATGCTTTATCCATTAAACATATGCTATGCATACTCAATGCATTATATGCAAAGATAATATATGCAACTTTATGTAATAAGTTAACATTCACTATACAATATACAAGTGATTTATTATTAGCAATGCTTTTAAATCTTACATGTATGAGCTATATATTAACATTGTGCTATAATATGAAGTGTCATATACTCTTTAAATCAACACACAATATATAATATAATATATATATATACTCTTTAACAAATGAGTTCATTTAAATAAACCATTCAATACTCGAATCGTTATATCCATGTTATCATTTTTATGAGCAATATCATATGTATATATATATATATATATATATATTTTCATATATACACACATATACATATATCAACATACTCATACATGCATTCCTTTATGTCAACACATACACGTATATCGACATGTGCACATATATGTATATATGCATATATCTCATATATATACATTCACTTGTACAATCAATCACACATATATTTTAATATGTTTATACATACATATATCATGTTACTATTTCTTATCAACATAAATACATTCATATCTTATCGACAAATAGATACATTAAGTGTATATATACACACATATATAATTGATTCCTCATGTATGTATGCTTGTAAGTATTTCTACTTACATAAATGTGCACATGCTTATGCTCATGCATAAATCTGTATATGTAAATATATATATTCATATACATATATACATTTAATGTACATATGAATCAACATAAAGATAACTATATGGAAAGCTCAAAGACTCAAAGATTCAATCACGATAATTCTATCCAAAGAAAAAACCTATCTCAGTCAAGGATGACTACCCAATTATTCCAATAAGTCAAGACTATGACCAAAGGAACTTACCCAATTCATGGACTAACCCAACTCAAGTAGACCAATTTGGAATGTGAGTGTGTGTAAGCTCAACTAGGTTCATTAAGGGTTACCAGGCCAAATCCTTTTCCTAAGTGATACTTCCCCTCCCTTCTGGAGGCATGGACCTATACCTGCATCCAACTTGGCACATTTACAATAGTAGTTAGATGTTCGCATGAAATCAATTTTCATCATAAAACATTAGAATATTCATATTTCAATACATATTCTTTCATTGTACTTCATCAATATAAACATAATTACTCCTTCAAAGCAATAACATCTTTAATACCGATTTCAATATTTTATTCCTTTTTCAAACATATCAAAATCATGATTTGCATTCATCATCCTATTTACCCATGAAGGTAAAATTAATTTAGTAACAATATGATGGGGTGTAATAGTTTCCATAGTGAACAGTAGATTTTTGGCACCCTAAACCTTTCTAGCACTTCTAAGGTTTTTCACCTAAAAGGAGAAAGAAGGGCCAAAGAATCTAGCTAGGTTCACTCAATTTAAGATATGTATGATGTTATTATGTCTAAATGCAATGTTCTAGATGAAACTAAGCTAAGTAATTGATTTATTATGAATGCAAAACCTAAGAAATGTAGGTTGTTTGAAAACACATTGTGTAATGCAACAATGAACTAGAAATGAATGCAAAACTTAACAAAAATAAACCAAACTAAAAGTGTGCACCTGGAATGTGGATGAAGACTGGAAATGGATGCTGAAATGTTGTTGATGTTGATTTTCAGGCCTGTTGGGACTCATTCGCCATTCTGGATGAATCAATCTCAGTTCTACAAGATTGAGCCGGAACCTGTTTCTGACAAAAGGGTATCTAAAAATGCAAAAAATAAAAAACTGACCCTAGAGCGGGACTCATTTTCTACTAATGGAAAATGAGTCCACTTTTGAATTTCTAAATATTCAAAGGTGGATTCTGGAGCTTCCGATCTGCACTTTGGCTTTCTACAGTTGTCTACTTCTGAAACTGTCAGATTTAGGTCTGAAAGTCACTTTTGTTGATATTTTGACTAGTTGAATGAAGAGAAGACTTGAAGAACCTTGCAACTCGATTCTTAATGATTTCCAAGCTTCCAAGAGTACTAAATCTACAAACAAACAAGATAAGAAGAAGAGATGTTCAATGTTAGGGCATGGGGGTTTGCCTTGGTCAAACCCCTTTTAGGTAATTAAACCAACAAGATGAAAGAAAGGAATGAAACATGCAATAATGGAGTTGATTACCTTGCCATGATGTTTGATCTTGAAAGTATGTAGAAAAACATGGAGGATTTTCCCTTGAAAGTCTAAAAATTGATATCTTGGTGGCTTGAAATGATAAAACCCTAAGTTGCTTGACTTGAGATGGAAGAATGATGGATGGATAATGAAGAATGAATTAGGAGACAGGACAGATGTAAAATGAGGTGAAAATCACTTATTTATACAATATTGTGCCTTAGTAACCCATTGATACCTCATCACAAGCTAACATCAAGTGATTTTGAATAAAAACCTGTAAGAAAATTTAAAATATTTTGAATTTGGAGCCAAGGGGGACTCATTCGCCACCCATGGTGAATGGGTCCCACCTAGGACTTGAAAATGGGTGTCGGGAATTAAGTCATATTTAATGTTATTTGTTGGGTTTACATTAAAAATACACTTAATTAAGCCTTATAAGGGCATAAAGGGGTCAAATAAAGCATAAGAAAGGTGTAAATAGTGAAAGAAAGCCTAGAAAAGTGTGGAATCTTGTTACAAGACTTTACAAAAATTCAAAATAGGACTTTTTTAGTGATGAAAAGGTGATTTTTAGGTGAATTATAATATATAAAGTCTAGAAGAATGTAAAAATGTCTTACAACACTTCACAACACCTTCACAAGATGTCATTATTTGAATTTTAGTACCTAAATATGCATGTTCAAGCCAAGTTACATCATAAAATCAAAGCAAAATAGACCAAACATCAAGAAACAAGACCTAAAAGGCCATGAAAATGACAAGGGTCCATTTTTATATGGCACACATAGTTACAATTAACAACTTCCATGACATGAAATAAGTCTTAAAATTACTAAAATTTAAACTACAAGTGACATATTTCCACTCCAAGTGGGACACTTAAATATGTGGGTGCAAAATAAATACATATAAAATAATTAAATACTTTGAACCTTAGGATTGTAGGGTGTATGGAACATATCCCAAAATTCTCCCACTTTTCATATACCTTGTAAGAGAAAAAGGGGATAGCTACATCAAACTGTGATATAATTGTTATAGGCTATGAGTCCCATGGACTTGTTGGACATTCTAACATTCTCTATGTTCATTAGATATGTCAATGCATCTACAAAATTCTCTAAAGTATCAAATTTCTCTAGCAACACCCTATCATCCTCCACCATGTGAAAGAAAATGATATTGAATGTCAATGTAATTCATTTTAAGTGTGTGAAAGGTGTAATATCCCAAACTAGGTGAAATTTCCATTTATTATTGTAGACATGCAAATAATCCTAATCGACATTATGCATCTAAATCTGACTAATTAACATTGAATTCCTCTATTAATCAAATAAAGTAATTTATTAGATTAATTCACTAATGTTCATCTGGTTTGATTAAATAAATAAATTTGTTTAATCAAAATCCTAAAGTCCTCTCAGCTGATTTAATAAATCAAATTATTTAAATCAAATGTCAAATCCCCTAAATTCCTCCAAGTTAATTAATTCTGGATTAATTAAAGTCTCTTAATCCTAATTACCCATTCTCTAGCTTTTGACTCAACCTTGGTCAAACTCAACCCTTGAATAAGCCACCCACTTGCACATGAAAATCAATTCTTTTAATTATCCAATTCCTCATTTATCCTCTCAAAAGCATATTCTAGGGAATATTCCTTCATTAACTCCCTTTATTTGAATTTCTTACCCAAATAATTTCCCTCTAAAATAATCATTCAATGCCTCTTACAAATGCATTAATCTCTCTTACACCCCTCTTACATCTCAACCACATGCATTAAGTATGCACATTCTCCAAAATGTGCTCCAACTTCACCCATTATATTTGTGACAAGTATCACAATCTCATTGGCTCTCCTTTAGTCCCATATTCCTCCCATCTCTCCATTCTTCAACCCTTCAATCTATAAATAGAAGCCACTTCTATCCACAATCCATCCACAATCTTATGCATTTGCACTATAGACACTCATATCCAATTGCTATCATTATCTTTGAGGGAAATTGGACATACATTTCATCTTGCATTGTATCACATTTGGCTCATTGGAAGCTTATCAAGAGGGTGGGAAAGGGAATTCTTTCCACATCAAAGGAGCGTCACTCCACTATGGGGTAGCAGGAGGGATTTCGTTTGCACAAAGAACTTGCAAAAATAAAGCGTAAGAAACAATCTTTGGAGAATTTTTGAGTTGAAAGTGGGCCTTGAACTTGAACTTCAAAAATCATTTTTAAATGCTTATTATAATAGTCTATAACATCCAATTGTTTCTTTTATTTTTTGTTTTAGGCCAACTAGATCAATTTGGGTTTAAAATTAATCTTTGATTTTATTTTTTTCAAAGTTGGGCTAAAATTGAACAATAGAAACTCATTAGACTTTGATTTTGGGATAAAATTGAATAAACAACTTCACACTTGGTTTTTGGTGCTTAAAACGAACTTGTGCTTTCATTATATTGTAATTTTTTTTGCAATTGGTGTCATTTGAATGCGTATGCACTTCTCTCACACTTTCCAGTGATCTTGAGAATCAAAAGCATTCTAGTGACATTGGTTGTCTAAAAAATTACCCACACATTTCAAATTTGGATTTAAAATTGAACAATCATGCTAATGTGAGAAAGAGACATTGTGTGTGTTCCCTCCTTGCGCTTTACATGAACTGGGAAATCAAACTACAAGTATACTCCCTTGCTTTTGTTCACCATATTAGGGGCCTGCCTAAGAACAACTCAAAGGTGACTCCAACTGGTTTTTCACTCGGGCCAGTATATAAATGGATAAGACTAAACTATCAAGTCCTCATGGTATGCAGGCCTTCCTTAGCCATATAATGTCTTTCAGAATGAGGTACTACTATAAAAAGTATAAGATCCTCTAGTAGGATTGATTAAAGCCTTTAGTGGCTTGCTAGATGCTCACAAGTTGCCATGTCCCCGATTACCCGAACTAAGAAGCAATTTGTTTAGAATCCAAAATCCTTACTATTTGTTGGTGCAAGAACGGTTGTTTTGAAGCTACCCCAAATTTTTACTATTCAAAGTAGAAACATAATAAATCTTCAGGGTCAACGGATCTTTAGGATTTTGAGATTTGGTGGTCCTAAGAAGTGTGTGTCATGGAGGGGAGCCAATGTTGCCAAATCTCTAGTTGTTCACTTTGTCTTAGTGTTTGGAGAAATCCAAGTGGGAGCTCAAAATATATTGTCCTTTCTATCCTAGGGTTGTGGAATTTGTGAGTCAATTAAATAATTTTCTTGGATCTAAAACTTTGAAAAAAACATTCAACAAGTCATCAAAATTTCAAACCCTTTGGAAACAACAAATATCCTTGAAGAGTCCAAATTTCACTACTTTTCCCTAAGGATTTTATCCTTATGGGCTTCTATTGATGCCAAAATTTGGCAAGGTAATAGCCTTTTATGGAAAACTCAGTTAATGTGGAACCAATTGCGCTAAATTGAGTGACCTTCAGGTTTTTAAAGAAGCTGACTTCTTCTATAATTAGGGCTTTGGAATGGGAAAAGGAAGTAGTTATAAAAAATAAAGATCTAACTAAGGTGATGCGCTAAGGGGTAGATATAGGCACAATAAATCTACCTTTTGGGATTTGATTTAAGGGCCCAATCAACAATCTGCTATGTTCTAGAATAACAAAAATCAAAGATAAAGACCTGAACAATTCATTTAATGAAATAAAATAATTCTTACACACACTCACTGAAAAGAGGAGTCAAAGACATGATCTAAACTAGCAAACTTGCATTAAAATCATAGAATTTCTGCAAATGAACAATTCAGGACAATAATGGCATAGTATTACTGTTTTATCAAATAGCTTAAGAAAAATAGAAATGCTGAACAATAGCACAGTCTGAGAGTATCATACAATAATTTAAAAGCAATATTAAAGGCTCAATGTCTTTCACTAATTTTTTTGTATCTTCCTAAGAACTTGAATTAGTATATATAGATAAAATCTCACTGCCTAAAGGACCAGTAATAGAAAAGATTTTGTATCTCAAGCAATTATGGTTGCAACAATGATTCCCCTCGGCCATTGTAACAGAAAACATTCGGGCCATAGCACATGGTCATTTCCCAGCCAGATGCATTCCTTGTGAATGATGGCAATGGTCCTAGAAAACCCCATGTCGACAAGTGTCATTCAACCATGAAGACAGCTAGAACATGTGGCAACATGTCACAACTTGTTATTCACTCCATCTTTCATTTCGATAGAATCCCCACCGAGGAGACACATGGAAGCAGGTCACAGCTCGTGGTTCATTTCTCCCTTTCTGTGATGAAATATTTCACTGGGAAGACACATCGCAACAATCTTTACTATCGACGCCGACTATGGGGACTGTACAAAAGTGTATGTGGGTGAAGGCTACATGGCATGCAGACACGACCCAATTAAAGTGAAGGGAAGTAGCCTTGAAGAGCCCACAACTTCGACACGTGGAAGTATGGCGAGAGTCGGTAGAAGAGCAAAGGAAGCAATCACTAAGAAGAGTGCCTAACGGACACGTGGTGACAACTGACTGTGTTTATCAAAAAGAGGCTCGATTAAGAAGTAAAGGGCAACATTCTAAACATATGAGGCATGGTCTGACACTTAGTAAAAACATAACCACTCAAAGGGAGCTCGAGGAATTTTATATTCATAGCTTTTGGAGACTACCAAGGGCTTTTCGCTTGCGAAACAAGGAACACAAAATTTTCTCTGGCTTGAAAACTAGAGTCCCATCCATTTGGCGACAAAGTTAGAGCTTAGAAAGAGCAGTTTGTAGAGGCAGCCAATCAGCCTTGGGTGGTGTTGATATGTCACACAAATTCTCTTATGCTTTGCTTAGATCAAGTATTTCTTTGTAAGGAAATGTCACAAATAAACCAGCCCTGTCCGACTCAAGTTGGAAGAGTAGCCACACAATTTGATGAGTGACACCTTCAATATCTAATGTGGTAGGGGGTTGGCTGAAGCTTTGGAAAGTGGATGTGTCCTACTACTTCTCTTTAATCCTCACCACAATTTGGTCTGTTATGGCCACCGAATCATCTACGAGGAATGGGGAGGGTAGGCCCATCTTAGTTAGCCTGGAGAATTTCTCTCGCATGTTATCCATAGTCTGGCTCAAAGTGATTGCACATGCGCTAGCACAGAAGATAGTCGAGTGGTAGTGGATGAACTTGTTCACCGTTTGGCAGCAACCTTCTAATCCTCGATCCCTGCCTTTGCTAAGTCTTCATCCGAGACCATGTATAACTTAGCAAAAAAATTTCCTCAGGAACCCTCTCTACGATGACCTGTGGGAATTGCTCAATCGCTCCATGAAATTCCTCGCTCAAGCTTGTCGCCTCTGACATAAATTGGAGTGTTGACTGTAGTGTTAGGAAGAAGGCCTTGACCTTTTCCTAGTATGAAACATATAGCTACTAAGCCACTAGAATGAGGTCCATCTGGGCAATAGGGGCTTGGGGAACACTCCTTAGAAGGGAAATCTCTACATCTTTTGAGTTGATATCCTATGTTAGTTCCACAACCTGCTTGTTTGTGGATGCAAGTTTTTCTTGGATGTTTCTTAATTCTTTAGACTAGTTTTCCTTGGCCTGATTCTTGTTTGCTGACTTCATCTCAAGGGAAAGATTCACCTCTTGGAGCTCCTTTTCCAATTGGGCCTTTTGGTTCCCAAAATCTGCATCTTTCTGTTGCATTTGTTGCTTGAATTGAGTGCATTGTCGTTCAAACTCCTCACTCTTTTGTTGCACCGCCTACTCCGCCAAAGCCAACTTGTTCTGATAGTCTTGATTTCTCTGTTGCAACACGTCGACTAGGGTGGGGTCAATGGATTGGAACTTTGCAAGTTCCTCTTGCAGTTTTTTTTTCTCTACCTGTGCTCCATGTGCTCTCTCTGATAACCTCACAATTTATGCTTCCATCGCTTTCTCCTTTGCCACCAGGACATCAACCCTATCCTTCACAAGTTTTAGCTCATCTTCCTTCTTTAGTTGGTGACCAGACTTAAGGAAGTCAGTGGTCAACACCCATTGTGTTTCCTCCATGAGCTTGACTTTGTCCTATGGTCGGGCTATGCTCAGATCGAGTCCTATGGAAAACATGTTGTAGTCATTAGGTTGCATCTCCCCTTGTGGTTTGATGATGTTCAGATACATGGTTACGAAATGGATCAATTTATAAGCTTGACTAAAAATTGTATACACCTGCGGCTCTGTCGGCTTCTTGAAATCCTCAACCTTTCACTTTTGGGCTTTGATAGTCTACACCCCCTTTGTAACATCAGCCTACACCATAAATTGGGGTGGTGATTCAACTAGCTCCCCTACAAAAGGTGCACCGGGAGGTACGACAAAAGGGAACATGAGGGTAGTGGTCTCAGATGTCTTCTTCTTCAGAAGAGTGACTATCTACAGGGAGAAAGGAGGGATATACCAAAGCTCAGTTTGTGACCCAGTAGGAGGACTCATTAGCCATTGTGGCGATGGAAAAGTCATGATAGACTTCATCTGCTAAGGGAACTGAGTTGGGCCTGATGTAGTAGCAACAATAGGGGTATCAATAGCGGTCATAGATGTAAAGGGCGAAGAGATAACATACGTAGAATGGGTAGAGGCAAAAGGTGTAAGAGTTTGCAGAGGTGTCAATACAAATGGTTTCACCTATGAGAACTGGGACAAACCTTTCATGACAATTGTAGCAGAGGTGGAAAAGGAAAGGCCAACACTTGTGGTGAGGGGCTTCACAGACACAGCAGGGGACACTAAAGATTGTGAAGTAAGAGAAGAGGGAGAAAAAATTACCTGATGTCTGGATGATTGTGGTTCCTAGCTTGCCATGGCCTCTTGGCCTGCTACGGGTTCTTGTCAACTCTCCCTAGAAACTACTTCTATGCACTTCCATTTAATAGACGAGGAATCATCTACCTCCATAACCTTTGACTATTGATGTGCAATCATCCTGGTTCTCATGGTGATCCAAATGAGTGTCCACAAGGCTCTCAATATCTTCATCCACACATTTGAAGCAACCTGGCTAGGCCACTCTGTCACCTTCCTCTTTGCTGAGTGGAGGCCAACAACACTTCTGATTCCTTCTCCTTTCCCTTCCCCATATGCATTTCAGAATCCTCACCAGAGTCATTATCCTTGTCAGCACTCACATCAGAATCATTGTGTGCCTCATTCCATAATTTATCAAATTGTTCATCCAACTCCATGCTTCCATAAGGGACCTTGGGTTGTTTGATCTCTAGGCAATACACCCAAAAATCTCTGATTCTTTCCTCTTTCCATCCTTCTTTTCTTGATAACCTACTTCGAAGGTCAACTCCCATTTTGTGCTTCTCATCATACTTCACCTCAGCGAAGTAGAACTTATGTAATGGCGGCCTACTGCCATTTGTAGGAATGTGAATCAAGTCAACCAATAGATCATCCAAATCTTTTAGCAAGTTCCACCTCTTTTCCCAATAAGGCTAGGGGTTGTGCACTACCTTGAAAAATTAATTTGGCAAGTCATTCTCGAGGTTGTAATTCCATTTTTCACAAATCATCACTAACCCTAGATGAGCCAACTTATCCTCCAGCAGCTTGTGCATATTATTTTTGGCCATTACCATTGTTTTAAAGATTAGCAGGCAAACAAAAAATCCCTTCTTGGCTGGTCCTTCGCAAAAGGTGTAGTCGATAATGAATACTTGTCAAAACATTTCGTGGGATAGCACCTGATTTGTGATACATACCGAAAGCTGAAATGGTTCCCTAGTGAAGCCACACATCTGAATGAACGTGAAATCCATTCCAAGAAACCAATCACATTTGGGAGTGAAGTTCTGTATATACCCTATCTGCTCCTTGGTGAGTCAGTCAATACCATCCTCTAGTCTCAAATCTTGTAGAATCAGAGTTAGGAAATAATCTGAGAATGCATAATAGTCATAAATTGAAGAGAGGAGAGGAGTCCATACAAAAATTGTCCTTATTTTCCCCACTTCATCAAATATAGCCAAATTCATATATTTCTTGAAGAAATCAGGGTTTTGATGCAAAAACATATGGCCAAGAAAAGAAGGAAACCTGAACCGACGTTGCATTTGGTAGTCCCTTATTTGCCTTATCATCTCATCAATGAGGAATTGTGAGAAGTCATACCAGAAATAGGAATGTTTCCTATGGAACTAAAATCTTGAACCCAACTAAAACTCTTGAACATGCTTGTCGGTGTCCAGGCTGCAAAGAAATACCATCATTGAGAAGGTTTCTTGCATGTCTGTGGGGAAGGCATTGTGTGGCACCAAAATCTTTGGTGGATTTCTATGATCTTCCTTAGGTTTTTAGGTTTCTTTGTTATAAAAATCCAGAGCCTTTTGTTTGGTTCTCCATATTTCCCCCCCTTTGTTGGATTGAATGGCTCTATGTTTTCTGCTTTGGAGCTTTGGTCAAGGATGCACAACATATTCGAGATAGCTCCCGGGAAAATATTAACCTTCAACTCCTAACCTCGATGGTGTTAGTGCTAGAGTTGAAATGTTTGATGGCCACATCAACTAGTTCTGGGTAATAGTGCACAAACAAAACCATATACTGTGGGAGCCCACTGAACCATAACTTCTACACCAAAGTATCTGGGTTGCTGAATCTCTTCATCCTTTTGTAGGCCACCTCCCCCAAAGACTTAGGGTTCTTTGTGAGGATGGGATCATGAATATTATCCCACTCCTCCTTGATTAAGCTCTAGCCCCTATAATTTTTGGGCTTGTCCACGGGCCGCGTGTTTACCCACTCTGGCTTCTTTGGTATACCAGGCGAAGCATAAGAAACATCTTCAAAGACATAAACAGATGATAATGCACGCATAGCATCAAAAAATATTTGTGTTGGCTCTCCTTGTGCCTCTACTTGTGCCTATGTTTCAGAACTTTCTACCATTTTCCTTTTGTTGGAGACTTCTACTTAGCTCAAATCTTCTGTAATTTTCCTCGACTCTATCTATGCTCAAAACTCTTGCTCTAGGTAGCGTGTTTGAAAATCATTCACAATGTTAGCCTTTTGCATGCAAGACTTAGTTATTTCCTTCTTGGGGTGGCCAAAAATGCTCACCTTTTAGCATTAAATTTAGAATGTACCACTAGTTATTTGCTCATGCAAAATGAATTACTTGCCATTTTGAAATGACAAGAAATCATAATGAACTTTGGTAATGATGTCCTCCAGTGTGATTTCATTGGAACTTGAGCTTATAATTTGAAGGAAGCCTAGGCATTTGTATGTTGTGGCCATTAATATCCCAAATAGAATGATTAAGCCCAAATATGCCATGAATGCCTAAAAAGATTTGCATTCCTTTTTGGAGTTTGAGAAGTGCCTTCAAAATGACACATCAACATCTAGCCTTATAGACTACTGTTGAGGACTACCACCAACTTATGCTAATTAATTATCCCTTATTAATCTTGCATGCATCAAACCATACCTAGCAAACGCAACTAGGTGGGATATTCGAGCAAGCCCTAGTATGATTTTCCAAGTTGGTACTTGATTAGAACCATGCTTATGGTATGCAAATTACCACACATCTCCTAGCTTATTTCTATAAATAGGTGCTTAGGCAATATCGAAATCACACTTAGAAATTTGAGCAGAACTGATAATAGGCAATTAGCTTAAAAATTGGTGTTAGGAAGCTAAGTAAAATTGCATAGAGTTAGGCTTAGGCAGTCTCAATAGAGCTAGTGTCAGATAGTTGCGTAGAGTTGCTACCATGATTACCCCAATTAGGCTAGTATGCAAGAAATCCTAGACAACCTTTCTAGGAAAAATATTGACTAGGTGTCTTAAAAGGATGACCAAGAACAAGCATTCTTTGGCCATTATAGCAATGATATGGGTTCTGGGGCTCAGGAATTTCCTTGAGTATGAGGACAAATACAAGGTTAACACTGATGTGTGCTCTCATTTTGTTGCATCCATGCTTGACATCCAGGTTCCCAAGCCATTGGTTCTTTGTCTGGTGCTTAAGATATTTCCAAAGAAGTACTTGGGAGTTCTTGGAGAGGTGGTGGAAAATGTTGCATTTGGTATAGGCTTGCCAATGGCAAGTGACCTCTAGAAGTACATTGAAGAAGACATAGTAGTACCATGGGTGTTGTTCTTGAGTAGTTTTTGCATCCAATCGCAAGAAGAGCACTGTCAAAGGGTAACCCATGCATGCCACTTCCTTGTTTGCTATTACAATGCGGTGCCCTTCTATGATGTTGACTGCTACACATACTTCAGGAACCTGGTGTTCCCTCTGCTACTCGCCCTTGCTCCTATGGATGCTATTGCTGGTGCCTAGAAAACCTTTCATTCCTTAAGAAACCTTTTGTTTGTTAATATGTTTTGTATATATGCCTGGAAAAAGGATTTCTACCATAGATAGATATGAAAAAAATGTAGAATAAATGAATATACTCTAAAGTCATGGCCTTAGAGCCATTTTGACAATGTACTTATCAAAGTATATAATTAAAATATAACTTATATTAACATTATGTCTCCTTTTTCTTGCGGTTCTGTAATGTGGGCTCTCTTTTCGTTTCCTGCATTTATGTGTTCATTTCAATTTTGCATATGGGTTGCATTTATTTCCCTCTGCTCTTTGCAACAATGGGTTCCATTAGTTTCTACATCCTCGCATTGTAGAATTTAATTATTGAAAGATCGGAAAACAAAAAGTACAAAAGAAAGGTAATTACACTACTCACATATTTACACTGGTAGGATTATTTTGAAGCTTAATTGAACAATTTTAGGTGAATCATGTTAATAGGATTCCCCAATGCTTCTTGCTCCATGTTTTCTGATTCGAATGCATTATGCTAGTTGCATTGAATTATTTTGAAAGGGCCTCCCTAGAGGCTATCAAAAATTTTGTGTTGGCCTAGCTTTGCAGGCCTTTCATTGAATTATAGCACTAAGTCCTCACACTTTAGACCTTGGTCTAAAGCTTTCTTGTTAAACCATCTCTTAACCACCTGCTGGTGGTTGGACATGGCTATCAGGGCCTTTTCCCTTTTTTCCTACACTTCCAACAACTCGGCCAGCCGAACCTCCATGGCGCTATTTTTTTCCACCTCAAGATATTTGAGCAATTGCAGCACTAGAATCTCCATGGAGATAGGCAATAGCACTTATTTTCCACATACTAGATCATATGATGAAGTCTTAAGGACTTTGTTGGGAGTTATGTGGTCCACCTAGAGCACTGCCCGAAGGTTTTTATGCCATTCTCACTAGTGTTTCAACTCAATCCTTTTGATGAGTTGGACTAGATTTTTTAGTGGACTCGGCTAGGTTGTTCCCCTGTGTGTAGTAGTTTGATGATTTTTTTAAGAATATTCCATTCGTGAGTGTGAATTTACATACCTTAAAGCCTAGGAAAGCCTTGGCGTTGTCGGAGATGATGATTTTGGGTAGGCTGAATCTCATCACCAACTCCTCAAGGAAGTCCACTATCTCTGCCTCCTTCACAATATTCAGTCCATCTGGTAAAGTATTATGTGGACATTAGGACCCATTTGTGTCCAACGTTGGAGGCGGGATTGATCATTCCAATGAAATCAAGGCCCCATTGCGCAAATGGCTCATCAACCACTATCGGATTGAGAGGCATTGCAGAATTTTTTCTTCTTCCCACAAAGAATTGACATTCCTTGCAGGATTTCACCAAGGAGTATGAGTTGTTGAATAGCGTAGGCCAAAAGTACCCAACACACATGATTTTGATGGTTGTGGTCTTTGTAGAGAAGTGTCCGCCTGCGGGACTCCCGTGGAAAGTGTCGAGAATCCTCTTTGCTTGTTCTATGGTGACACACCACAATAGAATGCCATTTAAGTTCCTTTTGAAAAGGACCCCTTCGATGAGCGCATATCTGTTGTTCTATAGTTAGTAGAATCCCCTCTTTTGAGAAGGGAGGCTTGGTGGGTATTTTATGGTATGCATGAATCTCACCCTATTTTCCAGCCAGTAGCCTACAGACTTAGGCTCATTTGTTAGAACCATCTTTGGTTTCTCTTCTTCGGTTGTCATTTCTTCGTCATGTGTCAGATACTCGCACAACCCTCTCCCTTGCATAGTCTTTGTAGGCTTGACCTCAATGTTGTATTCAAGGATCTTAGTGATCCAATTAGCTCTCTTTTTGGTGATTTCTCCTTCCATGATGTATTCACGCACACTGGAATACACGACATAAACAATCACCTTATTGAAAGATATTAGGTGTCCAAACTTCTTAAGTACCTTAACTATTGCAAAGGCTTCCAGGAGTGAAATTTTATTGAATGTTCTCCCTTTCCTTCATCGTCTTTCTAAGTTAAGATAGTAGCAACATTTGCTTTATTTTCTATGGAATACATGCATTATGAAGTCCTTTGATAGGTCTAGATTAACCAGCACAGGTTTGAGAAAATAGCATCCTTAACCTTCTCAAAGGCTTCTCTAGCTTCTTTAGTCCATTTGAATAATTGATCCTTTTTCAGCATCAGGGTGATTGGCCTAATTATTCCCACAAAATTTGAAATGAATTTTCTCACAAAATTTACCTTCCCCAGGAAAGATTGGACTCCTTTTTTGTTGATCAGTAGGGGAAGTTCTTTGATTACTTTCACCCATTTGGGATCAATTACAATTCCTTCTTTGGACACTATGTGCCCCAATAGCTTGCCTTGCAATACTCCAAAGACACATTTTTTTAGATTCAGGGATACCCTAAACTCCTGCCATTTTTTGAAAACCATCTCAAGGTGATCGTAATGATCATCCTTATTTTTGGAGAATATAGTCAGATCATCCAAATAGATTAGGATAATCTTGTTAATCAATTCATTGAAAGTGATATTCATTGCCTGCTAGAAAGTGGCTCCCGCATTTGAAAGGCCGAAAGGAATTTTAACATATGCGAATGTTCCCCACTTGATAGTGAATGTCATTTTGTGTTGGTCCTCTACTTTGACCCAAATCTGATTGTAACCGGAGAAACCATCCAACAAAGGAAACATTTATGATCCTACGACTATTTACAAGATTAACTCCATGGAAGGCAGCAGGTAGTGATCTTTTTGGGATGCTCTGTTCAGGTCCCAAAATTCAATACACAAGCGGATATATTTGTTTTTCTTTCAACCTAGGACCAAGTTGGATACCCATGTGTTGTGCTTGATTAAGAAGAAAATATGAGATTGAATTAGCTTTGTAAGCTCTTGCACCATCAATTCTTCAATCTTTAGATTCACTGGCCTCTACTTCTGGTGGACTAGTTTTGCACCTTTTGTCAACTCTATTATATGTTGGATGATGTTGGGATTGTATCCTTTAAGGTCATCACATGACCAGGCCACCACTCCTTCATACTTTTTACAAAATTTGATGAGCCTCTCCTTATCATGATGCGAAACATCTTTCCCAACTTTGAGCTTACTTCCATCTCCAACCTAAAGGTCCACATAGTCGCTTTTATCTGCTACAAAATTCCTTTTATAATTTCTTGTATCGTCACAATCAAACAAGTTTTTGAGGTGACCAATCCCTTCGGAAGCTTATTCCAGACTTCAACTGGATGATCTATCTGTCATAGGCCTCAACGATCTTCTGTTGGAGTTGATCGACAAACTCTCCCGACTGTTTAATGAACAAGGCGATATGTTCATCACTGTCAAATACTTTCCAACTCTGATCATTATCTAGAATTTCCAATCAGACTATCACTCGTACATAGTATTCAATGTGAATTAGGTCAGAGTCAAGGTCAAACTGAGATCTGACTACGGCCATGCAGTCTGCATCACTATTTTGTTCTCAAGGCATTGTTTGAATGTTCAAGGCTTCAAAACCCTTAATCAGGTCTGAGACCCTATGTCTATAAGATCTCATGCAGAAATTATTTGTAGTGAAAATCCCTCAAACTTGGTTTACAACTAGTTCAGAATCTTCTAACACCATTAATTGCTTGATGCCCATCCACTTCGCAAGGCTTAACCTTGCACTAGGCCTTCATATTCAACTTCATTGTTTGAACAAGTGAACCAGAACCAGAAAGACCTCAGTGTCTTTTCATTATGTGGGGATATCAAACATATCTTGGGTCCTACACTGACTTTGCATCTACCTCTGTCAAAGTGCAACATCCATAGTTCTAAAGTTTGATCACTTTCAGGTTCTTTTATGACCTTCAAAAGTACTTGATCTTCATCATAGATGACATAGGTGCCTAACTCAGTATCATGTATGTTTCTAAAAGGATCAATGTCTATGTATTCACTCAAGAGGACTTCTTCTTGATCGGTCCAACCTCCAGTCACTTTTTCATCTTCTAGCAACTTGGTGCAATATGTCTCCTCCTTAGTGAAAGAGGTATGAGTAGCCTCAAAGTTAGTCATAGCTTCATCGGCCACATGTTATGAATGCAAAGTTTTGGACACTATTTTCATTTTGGCTCTATGCTTGGTCCTTAGTATCAAATGTGACTAGTCCAGAGAAAGATACCCTCCTATCTTTGAATTGAATTCTTGAGATAGGCAGAGACTGAACATTGGGGGAATGTATATGATCATAGTATCTTGCAGAACTTTGATACTAGGGAAGGAGAACAAAGTCAAGGGGAGGTATTTGATGAAACCTACGATTTTGAATTTGTTCCCATCATGCTACATAACCCCTCTCTTTAAAGGTTCATAGTGAAGTCCTAGGGCTTCAGCTATCTGCTTGGGCATGACTATAGTGCTAGCATCGAAGTCGATCATGGCATTATGTAATAATTTCTCCCCCACAATAAGAGTTAGGAAGAAGGGTTTAGGATTCAGTTTATCTCTAACCTCAGTAGAGACTTCCTCTATGCTATTTGTGATAACTTTGGCAAGAGGTGGTAACTCAAGAACCTTTCCTTTGAGCGATTGCTCTGTTGGCTCAATAATTGGATCCTCCTGGAGAGCCTTTTGTAGCAATTTATTTCATTCCAGGATAGCTAATATATCCCAAAGAAACACATTAGTGGATGATTTTTCAATTTCTCCACCACATTAAATGGTGGTAGATTTGTAGGCTTCTGCTCCTTATATCTTGTTATAACAATTTCCCTTTGCAGCAAACATGGTTGTACCACTGCAGAGGTGTTGGGTGCCTAGTCAGAAGCACTTTTGGGATGTGGACTGACTATTTGCAGGATGACTGGTTTTCCTGTGAACCTCATTTTTGAGCGAGTGTTGTAATCAGATTATACTTGTGATGTTTTCGATGTGGATGCATCATTCATAAACACCGCCTCTTCTTCTTCCATCCATGAGAAGAGTGCGTGATCGAGAGTAATATTTGTTTCTTCCTCTAGGGACATCCCTTGTATTTGTGCGGTGAGCATCGTGTTGCCCATTTGCAAAGAGGCATATACATAACCTCCTTGGTCTGATGTTGTGCCTTGGTTGTGCTGCTCTGCCACCTTTTGTTGTAGGTTTCAATGCAAGCAATTTCAAGGAATATGTGAATCGCCACAAGGGAAGCACCAAGGGTTGGTGTCATCAATTAAATTGTTATGCCCCATCGTCAGCTCTCTACTCGAGCTTGGGTTAGCACTTTATAATGGAGAAGACACAGGTACTATTTGATTGGTTGTCTGTCTCTATGGATTTGTGTGAGCGCCTCTTTGGAATTCATTTTATTGGTAAGAAGATCTTCTGCCCTAATAATTCTGATAGGTTGGCTTTAGAGGGGTGCCCTAGTTTCACTTGATGACGGTTAATTCATTGGCCATAGCCCACAACATATCCTTGACATTGCTTATATCATCCTTTGAAGATCTGGATGTAGAAGTGACATTTTGTGGGGCGCTCAGATATGTGTACATGAATTGGGGAGGTGTGAACACACTAGTAGATGGCATCTCCTGAGCAGGAACTGATATTTTTGGAAATATAGGCATGATGGGCTAAGGAAGAAACTTTTTGACGTCTATCAGATTGTTCTCTGCCTTGAATGTGATGTTGTATGCATCTGATAAAGTGGTTCCGCTAAGAGATTGGATCATCATTGAGATGGAATAGTGTTGATAGATTTCAAGTAGAAAATGAATGCCAACTCGGTCAACGAGCAAATAGCAGCTTGGATTCTCTGCCAAGTTGTGTGGAATCGGGCATTGAAGTCAGTCATGGCTTCATGTGGGGCTCGTTTTATGATTTCCAACTGATGATATTGTGAAGACGTATCTCTATCATTAGAGAATCTTTCATAGAAAGGGTCTTTGAACTAATCCCAGGTACCGATAGTATTAGCCTACAGAGTACAATACCAATCTAGCACCATGCCCCTAAAAGAGGCTACAAGAAACCTTAGCGCCACATTTTGGGTGGTGATTCTATGCATCAAACACATGTCTACCACATCTTGTAGATGTTTGGATGGTCATTAGGGGAAATTTACATAAAAAATTGGCCTCCTAAGGCTGACATTATCACCTTTTTGAGTTATCAAAAACCAATTAAAAGATGACATCAACCATTACGGTGACATCATCCAAAATAAAAATAAAATTATTTATTTTATAAAATAAAACTTTCTAAAATCCTATGAATTAACTCATGATGGTTAATTTAACTCTACATATCCTATTCTATCTCATTCATCTTTCTAAATATAAAATATTCTTTTTGTTTTTTAGATTTATATTCTTAAGTTCTATTATAGAAATTATTATGTTTTTTAAAAAATATTTTCATTCTTAAAACAAATATACATATAAAAAGCATTTCAAAAATATTTTTAAAAAACTTTTCTTAAAAATATTTTAAAAATTTGGAATGAAATTAATTTGTAATAAAATTCATTGTGCTTCTTATTTTATAAAATTATTTTTATGAAACAAATTCAGTCCATTTTTCTTTTTTCATTTGTTTTTGCAAGTTCAAGCATCATAAAAATTGGTTTAAAGGGGGCATATCAAAGTGAGGTGATCAGTTCTTTGTTTTTCCAACACAAAAACTTAAAAATATGTTTGCTGCAATTTCATTTTTAAAAAATCAAAATATGTTTGTTGCAATTCATTAAGCAAAAAAAAACCAAAACCCCATTATTGTCTTTTATAAAAACTAAAAAATTAAATTGTAGTCAAAATAGAATAGTAGTAAGATATTAATGAACATAGAATAATATTAAATTGTAGTCAAAATAGTAGTAAGATATTTGGAATGAAATTAATTTCTAAGAAAATTCATCTATGCTTCTTAGTTTTATAAAATTATTTTTATGAAACAAATTTAGTCCATTTTTCATTTTTCATTTGTTTTTGCAGGTTCAAGCATCATAAAAATTGGCTTAAAGGGAGCATATCAAATCACAATATTTGAGGTGAGGTGATCAGTTGTTTGTTTCCAACACAAAAACTAAAAAATATGTTTGTTGCAATTTCATTAAGCAAAGAAACCAAAAGCCCATTATTGTCTTTTATAAAATATGCCAACATATATTTCAATGCAACATATTTACATTGCCTCTTTCCTTCAATTTTGTTTACATGGTCTTTAGATAAATGGGTTTTTCTTCTTTCAAGTGAACTAATTTGGAAGCAATATAATCTTCCCTCCCACTTCAATCCAAGCCCTCAACAACAGACGGTTTGAAGACATTAACTCTAAGTGACATTCAATTACAACTATTCTTAAATATCATCTAGTTAGGTCAATTTTCGCCAATAAAAATATGAGAAATATTTACCACTTATTGGTGTGGATGAAATGTAAAATTACTATTGATTGTTTAACCATTGAGAAAAATAATGTTTATGTAAAGTGTTTAGTTCTTGTACTGGGGGACAACTATTTCCATTTTCATTTTAATTTATCAAATTTTTGAACAACAAAGAAAATTGATATCATGGTATGCTTACATTTCAGCAAAGAACCCAAGTGCATGGTACATTAAAAAAACTTTAAAAGCTTATCCCCAACAATTTTTCATTAGATTTCTTATAATTTTATCCATCATTCCATCATATATCAATTTTTGGATGGCTTAATAATACAATTAGGTAATTGCCAAATGAAATTAAAGAATGGGAAAGCCATGAAATTTAAAAAACATTCATTATGTATTTATAATCATCTAAATCTATACAATTTTCATTTCCAATAAATATACCATATACTGAATGCTTCTCTACAAGCAAGAGAAGCATACAGTCACAATTAAATATTAAACCATAATCACTTAGAGATAGCATATAAATATTGGGGGGGAATGCCATTATTTTAAAAACATGGGGCGGGGATCTTTAAAGATCTGACTATATTTTCAATCATTTGATAAACTTCAATGCATATACACATATTAAGCCTTATTTTGTTTCTCTTTGCCTTATTACTTCTTTGGGATTTGATAAGAAAAATTTCTTTTATCAAAAAACTTAATATTTTTTTATGTAAAAATTAAAAAACTGTGAGTTTACTGGTGTATTTCTTAAATTCTTAGCTTTTGTCAACCAAATTTCAAAATTTTAGGAAAATCCAATGTAATTTATATGATATATCTGAGAAACCTATATAGAAGTTTCCCAATTTTCAAAAGATGCTTCTAGGAGATGTATAACTATAGACATACAAAGAAACTTCATTTGAATTTTTTTCTCTATTTTATAATTACAATTGCCCGATGGCTTAGGAAAGACTCTATTTTTCATTCATAGAGAGAATTGATCCCTTGTTGATGCACCTTATTCTCTTACATCTACCCACCATCGCAACATCCATGTCACCTTTACTATTGTTGACTTGATGTTAGTTGTTCTTGTCAAATTCACCTTTCCACATTAGCCAATCGCTCACCTTTCCCTTCACACAGTCTTTATCTTTTAACTCAATGACTATTTTATTATTTCCTCTTCACTTTTTTCTAGCATGTACAACCATAATTTATACAAATGGTTTTTTAATACATATATAAATGGCTAGATTTTCAGTCCCACACCTTGTTCAGTGTGGAAATATACAAAAATGAATTCATGAAGTAAATTGAAGATTGAACTAAATGTCATTGTGATGGAGAACAAATATTTTATTATCAATATTACCTAGTATATATATAGTTTCAATAACAATCAAAAACACTATTTAATGCATACTCTTTTGATTCTCAAACCATTTTGTGTGTGTTTGGAATTCACTGCACTCCATGAGAGTACATTTCTTTCAGACATTTTACAAAACGGTTCATATGCATTGTCTATGCTTTTACATTTTGGATAGATTATAGCAGTAATCCATTAAAGGGTGTGGAAATCCATTAAAGATTATATTATTCTCTTTTTCTTCTCTTTCATCTTGCATTGACTTCTCTTACAACAACATCAATGCTATTCATATTTGTAAGCTTTTTCTTTTAGTTAAGTCTATAAAGCATGCATCTATAGAACCAATGACTCATTTGGATCAATGGGTTAGATGGTACTAATCCTCCACCATGCTAAGTAGACCTATGATAAGCAATCCTTGCTAGCTTATGAGACTTCTCCATTCCCTATGTATTCCAAATTCTCAAGCTTCCATACTCTTTATCAAACCAAGGACCATGTGCATAGAGATTGTGTTGAAAAACACCAAGAGAAAAGAAAATAATTAGAACCTAATACAAATTACACTAGATTATTTATATAAAACATATAATAAATTAAAAAATCATATGAATTCTTACCATGTAATGAGTGATTTCATTTTCTCCCCATGCTAGAAGAAAATCCTTTGTAAACATTGTTACAACTTAAATAAATTGTGTATCATCACCTTCAGTGATGATACAGTCACATTGGGGTGGGAATGAGAGCACTCATTTTTTCTACGTAAATTTATAAGAAAAAAAATAAATATCAAAAAGGAAATAAAAAATAAAACCAAAAAAACAAATTTGAAAAAACAAAAATAAAAAAAAAAAATTGTTGAAGGAGCAAAGCTAAGAAAATCACATGAACCAAAAAGAGGAAAATAAAAATAAAACCAAATAAGAAATTGGAAAATGGAAACAATTGGAAGGAGAAAAAGTTGGAGAAAATCACCAAAAATATCAAACCAAAAAAAAATGGAAAAATTAAAAAATAAAAATGACGGAAGAAAAAAAAAGTGAGAAAATCAAATAAACTATGGAAAAGAGATATCCCTTGACTACTTTAGATATATATTTTTAAATATAAATATACTAGTATATAAATTTTATATAAAATAAAACATTAAGTATAAAATAAAATATTTAAAGTTACTTTTACTTTACCATTTTTTAAATAAAAACAAATAATCAAAGAAAAGAAAGTGAACTTGAGTTTTTTAATAAATTATAATAGAAATATATGTTAACACTTTTTTTTTAAAATGAACTTGAGTTTAAGATTTTTTAAATAAAAATCAAGAAAAGAAATAATCTAAAATGAAAAGTGAACTTGAGTTTGTCAATAAAAATATATGTTACCACTTTTAAAAAAATAATGGACTTGAGATTTTTAAGGAATTATAATAAAAACATGTGTCCCCACTTGACTCATGTAGTTAAGTAATTTATATTTTTTATATTTAAATAATTTTTATTATTTGAGATAAGTTTTGGGTTTTTAGAGTTCCTTAGTTCAGGCCCATTTTTTATGTAAATTTCCTCTAATGGTTCTTGAGCCATCTCCGATGAACTTAGGTATGGCCTTTAAAGCGGAGACTGGGATAGGGGCCCAAACGGTGGGTGTTATTGGCGCTATGAGAGGACTTCTGACATCTCATGCCATGAAACACCCCTTCAGATGCTAAATGAAGTAGCATTATTCCATGCAATTTTTCTCCACTAACAACAAAATCATCAATGCTCAATTGAAAGTCACTCATAATTTTACAATAGGATTAGGGCAGCATTTTTAATCACTAACTTATTATGAGGCGTGCTGTTAAATACAATGGGTCACTACAATCCTGTAATTGCAAGGAATTGGAAGGTAATACTTCCGCTGCGCTAAATTCAAATATGGATGTATGGCAATTTTCAATGTGCTATGTTGAAACAGTAATAATTGTTAGAATAAGGTTGCCATGTCTAATAATTTATAAACCATAGCGATATATGGAGCATTGATAGACAATTTTAAAAAAATTAAATTTAAATCATTCCTGAAAATAATTTAATTCTATTTCCTGATATAGTAAATCTTGAACAGACCTAAGTTTAATCACAATAGTTTCTGTGTAACTTCAATAGACATCAGATATTGCATTTATATGGCTTACCTTTGGACTGGAAGAGGTCATATTTTCCCTTCTCAACACTTTTATGGCAATGCTTTCTCTAGTTTGTGCCAACCCTTTTCCTCGTGAAGGTTTCTCTCTATATAAAAACTCTTTACTCTTACCTCCCACACAATATACCGTGAAATTTTCTTTTTCTTGTTTTCAATTCCTGTATTTTCTATTTTTGCAAAAAATCCTGAATGAATGATTTTCCCCAAAATTTTCCAAAATAAGAAAATAAGGAAGAGTTCTTTCATTTTTCGATAACAGAGGAACATGTGGCAATTTTCACAAATTTCAATTTACACCCGACAATCATCTTTTACCCTACTTAACCACCTGGAGGAATTTAGAGAATTAAGAAATCTACCCTCCACTAAGGTTTAATTTCATCTACGGGTAAAAATTGCATTCTTAAATTAATATTTTACCCGCTAAGAATGCATTATTACATTAAAATAAATTAAACTAAACTTAAACCTACCCCATTTAACATTTTATCGGGTAAAATTAAATCAACCATTTCATCTCGAGTTTTCTAAAAATATATTTATAATTTTGAATAAATTTCTTAACAACAATTAAATAATTGATATTATTAATTAAATAAATAATATTATTTAATTAACTAATTATAAATTTACATAGCTAAAATTAAAATATTATTTTATTTATAATTAATAAAATTAAATACTGACAATTAAAATAATATTCTTTTTAATTTTACAAACATCATTTAAAAATTTCAAATTAATCTAATATTTTAATCAAATCCTTAGAAATTTCGCAAATCACTTTACCAATTAAGCTTGATACTTAGTTAAATTAATAACCATCACTAAATGGTGATATCACATCCGAATAAAATGATAAACACATCAAAATTTGTGACTTAAAACAAGCAACATGAAACAGTACCATACCATAACAGGACGGAATATTGACAGACAACATCATCAACATTGATGGGATGAAAAACATAGATGAGGACACTTTCTTATCAAATCCTTAAACCATGTCATATCCATTGCGTGGGTGCGGGTGAAGTCGGTGCCCGGTACCTACAACCCTACATAAAACCAAGTGTCAAAACAACATATATATTTAATGCAAAAAACATTGTGAGAGAGAATTTCAATGTGGTAGGGCACTCACAGATGAGCAATGCAACACCATCCCTCTCACCCGAACCTCAAACAATAGCACATCATCATAAATATCATGAAATGAGTATTAAAAAATTTGTGTAGCCACACAATATGGCATAATCAAGTAAAGAAAAACACCATGCATCATTATATCATCAACATCATAAAACAGTAGCATGTGCATCCAAGAAAAACACATAGGTCAAATAGGTGATACAATCACCAACGTAATCACGAGTATGCATCAATCATAATAGTATCATAATAGAGCAGTATCACAAGAGACACTACAAATGCATCAAGCATAAATAGTATCCAAACAGAAACAACCACATGCACAGAAAGGTATCATAGGAGTACAATAACATGAGAGGCACCACATCCTCCCCCCTAGGGCTAGGCTTACTCTTGGAAGCCAGAACACAAAAATGAAAAATTCTCTTGAATGTGAGATACATCCTCCCAACTCAACTACTGATCCATCATATCATAACCATAAATCAATAATTTCATGACCATCAGAGTTAGATAGATTGTCATGCAATCCAATCCAAAATGGTAAAAAAAGCACCAAAAGGGTCTCAAAATACATAATATATTATAATGAGTATCAGTGCAATAAAAGCAATACGAGAAACACTACATCAGTCTCCTATATAGTAGAATTCTCATGAGCTCCCGAGTCAACTACCTATTCATTACTTGCAGTCTCCACATCTATGCCCTGATGCTCTATCTAGCAGTCATCAGCTACTGCAATTGCTATGTAAAATCTATCTGCATCATCCCTTGTTGGCTCTGTGATTGTTAGTCTCTGACTGAACTTAGGTGTGTTCCTCTAAGGACATTTCCTAGCTATGTGGCCTTGTTGGCCACAAGTGAAACATCCTGCATTTCTACCATTTCCTCTACCTCGAGGAGGTGCACTATTCTGCTGAAGTCAACCACTACTAGCTATAGTCTGAGTGCTCTGAGTTGAATGGTCAAGTCAATAAAGTTGGGCTCGCAACCAACTCTAGATTCTCCTAAACAAAACACGACCACCAACCCGGACACCAATCATCCAAGTCTCATCCTCCAAACCAACACTATGACTATGGAGGGTAGGAGAACATTCCCTTAAGAGGTCCATTATAAGTCTCGCTACAGCTAAAACACCTCTTCTCCTAGGGAACCTTTCTCTTTCCCTAACCATTTGTTTATTTCTCTCCTATTATTACATCCTTTCCACAACCCTTTTCAAATCTTCTTTCACTCTACTCTTTTTCATAGATCACGTGATGATAAATAGCAATTCCATGATCATCGTGATCACTTAACAACTTCACTTAACAAATTCACTAGGAAAACATAATGGGCTCAAATGAAACCAAAGTGCCTAGTGTATGAACCTAGGCTTTGACACAAATCATGTAACACGACATCATCACCAACACTATGTCGGAACATTAGTGGGGTGTGGCATCATATCCATTGCATATGTCAGAACGCGTGAGGATACGGTGTATACAATACATATATGAGAATATCAATATGGGGCTACTCGAGCTTCACCTCTCATACAAACAAGGTTGACTAGCTAATGCCAGCTCAACATCCCTATAGACGGCTAGGCATAAACTAACAATCCAATGTTGTTGTACTCAAAACTGTGGGGTTTAGGCTAGCACATGTGGATCAAGTACCTTGATCCATCAAAAGGGAAAGTAGTGAGTATGTTTCCTCAGGATCGATTGAGCTAAGACCGCTCTGCGTTGCATTGTGTGTACGTTGCGTACTCCGCCCAAGAAACTTTGTGACTACTACTACCCATTCACAGATTGAGGGGCTAGAGAACCAAAAGAAAAGAATCTATGAAACTATCTTTTGGCTACTCTTATGTATATATAGATTTTCAACCACATGTGGGTTGGCCCTCAATCAAGTAACACACATACAAACACACAAAATGGTATGGTTAATCCCACACCAAATGCCACATATTCTGAATGGATGGGTACACTGTATCACCATCCCATGAGCCCTGTGGGTTATGGTCCCACAAAACAAGTACAGGGTATTCATAACACTCAACCAATGCATAGTTATTGGTTTCTCACATTTACAGGGGAAAGAAATTACATACACAATTCACTAAGTACACTTATTTCCATCAATAATGTATATATATATGCTTTATCTTGATTTTGGAATATTGTATAACTAGCAGTGGTTGTAAGTTAATATAAATGTCTACGTGATTTATAATTATATATTTTTGCTGCCTTTGGATATCTTCTATTATAAGGCAACAATTAGGTGAAACAATATATATAGTTATGTGTTCATTCATTTATTTATATACATACATATGTGAGTGTGAGTGCGTTGAATTGATGGGGTCCAACTGCAATTTATGAATTTATGTTTATATGTGTAAATATATTAATATATTATATGAATTATAATTAGAAGCAATTGGTTATGTTAAATATGTGTGTATAGGTTGTTCAGTTGTAAATTAGTATGTTGATTGAAAATTTGCATTCTTTTATATCTGTATATTTATGTATGTACGTTTATGAGTAACTTTCTTATAATCTTTGAATATTGTTTTGTAGACAACAAGATGAATTGTTTGGTTCAAAATTACGTGGTATTTTATAATAGGAATATATTCATCTTTGTAACTTAGTGATTTTTATTAGATAGACCAGTGGAGAATTTTCATAGTGAAATTGATTTCTTTATATTCAATTAAGTCATTTATGTCAATCTATCAATGAAGATAAATAAATTAGTTAGCTTATATTGGGGAATAAATGTTACCTTATGATATCTTTTGTTAAATTGGAATTGTAAATCATTGAGTATTGCTAAAAGAATAATATTAATATTTATAGTTATATCGATAGTTTTAATTCTTGATTTTAAAGATAAATATATGTTTATTTGAGTTTAATAGGTGGTTACTTCTCACAAATTTATGGATTTAAGAAATCTAACTTAAATTACCATATTTTATAGTTTAAAGCTTTTCTGCATTGATATAGATAAAAATGTTTTAGTTAAAATAGGGAAATGATCTAAGTAATTAAATAGAATGTATGTGGTAAATAGATGGTAAAGAGTAGAGTTAATTAATTCAAGAATTATATCATCGTGTAATGAAGGCATGTTCTTACCCAGTTAGGTTATTTGTCATTATGGATTTGGCAGGGGGTAAAAATGAGTGTCATGAATATTGGGCAAGTACATATAAATTAGTTTTAATTCCAAGTTATTTAAAGTTAAATTTATTTAAAAATTCTTTACTATTAGATTGTGATTTGCGTATAAATTTTCTATGTTGGATTTAAACTAGATTTATTTAGGGTGGAGTCATCAAATGTAAATGTTAGATTTTAATTAAATTTTATTTAGTTTAAAAGTAAACAAATATACATATTACATTTTAATTAATTAATTTTATTTTTTTTAATCAAATTTATTATTTTGAAGTAACAAAGGTGTAGGTTATATTTAATCATTTCGAGGTAGTCAAATGTATAAGTTAGGGATTTAAAATTAAGAAAAATCCGATGGGTTACATATTCTAGGTTCTCATAGTGCTTATCCATTTAAAAGATATTATGATGAAAATGCATTTAATTATAGTTGATCATCTAATTATGCTTTACACTATCTTTAGTAAGATGGGATTATGCTCCCATTCGAGTGAATCAAATGGTTAATCCTTTCATGTTTTTATTAAGTTAGTTTATTTATCAAATTAAAAAGGAATGTTTAAACAAGTGGAGTGTGCAATATGCTTTCAAGTTTCGTTGCATGAAATGGTGTTAAAGTTTGATTTCTTGTGTTCCCCTGATTGTTTGAATACTACATTGATTTATTTTTTGGTTTGACGAGTTTTTAAGCCAAGCCTTGATGTGACTTCTTTGGGAACCCTAGTATTTGTGTACCCTTCAATTGGGAGTATATGAAAGCTAGTGTCATAGGCTTCCTGAGGCATTGGGTAACAGATTTATGTTGGATTTCTTATATTTTATTTTCAAATGTTTGATTTAATTATTATTTTTTGAACTCTTGTGGATGTTACCTTATTTGGTAGTTTTCCTCTTCTTATGGTTGGTTGGCAAGATGGTCCATGCCTCACATTTGAACTCAGAATGGCAAAGTTTGGTGTTTTATGTTTGGTACACCCCTGATTGTTGTAAATTTTTGTATTAGGACCGTGCAAAGATACTCTCCTGTAGTATCCCCTAATTTTCCTTCATTTTCCTTTGGAAGCAGTCACCTTGTAAGTGGTCATTGAGATTTTTGTATGTTATGTTTTGGTTGACCTTGTGGTTTGGTATTGTGATCATTTTGTTTGTCTATCTTGGTCGTGGGTCCTTTCTTGTCATCTCCTAGCATGGGCGGTTGGGCCTTCAGGTCCACGTGGTTAGGTGGAACGTGCTATGCACCCCATTGGGTTCCCAAGTTGTGTTCATGATGCAGAAGTGGATGCAAGGTTTTCCAAAGCTTCACTTTGTTGAAGACTATTCCTCATTTTGTACCTTATTCTTCATTGATGTATCATTCTTGTACTTGTTGTACTCTTCCCGTTGATATAAGGGAAGCATTATGTAATGTACTATTATATCTTTAATGTGTTGTATCTATGGAAATATGCTTCACAATTGTCTCATGGAACTATGAATTGAATTGGAATAAAATGATGTATCATATTCCTCTCTATTGATTATTAATGGTTGTATGTCATGTTTATGTAATCTTGGTTTTTAGTCACTTTCGTTGATAAAAGTTTATGATTCGTAATGACCATTATGTGTACCCCAGAGGACATAGATGACTTTGTAAATGCATAAATGCTTTTCATGTAATGAATGTACAAATTTATCTTATGCAATGTTTCACTTTCAAAAAAAAAATTGTGCAGTGTTTGTTGTCCTTTGGGGTTCACACGGCAGGGCATTACATACCACATAATTTATGTTAGCAGTTGGCAACATGGCTAGCAGAAGGGGCAGAGGAAGTGAAATGTTCACAATTTGGGTTGTGGCTTGTACTATCCATAGTGGCGGAACTAACAAACCAAGATTATTCACTATTTGGGATCTAGTAACAGGTTGATAGCTCATACACACTCTTTTAATTTAGATTCATTTAAGCAGTCCCACCGAGCATGCCAGAAAAAATAAACTGTTGATGCCAAAAATTGGAAAGGTAACAGCCTTTATGGGAAACTCAGTTAATGGGGAAACAATTGTGCTAAACTGAGTGACCTCTGGGTTTTTAAAGAAATTAGTTTCTTTTGTAATTGGGGTTTTGGAATGGGAAAAGGAAGAAAATATAAAAACTAAAGATCTAACTAAGGCGATGCACCAAGGAGTAGATATAAGCATCGTAAATATACCTTTTGGGATTTGATTTAAGGGCCCGATCAACAATCTACTATGTTCCAAAATAATAGAAATCAAAGATAAAGACCTAAATAATTCATTTAATGACATAAAATAATTCTTACACACATTCACTGAAAAGAGGAGTCAAAGACATGATCTAAACCAACAAACTTGCATTAAAATCATAGAAGTTCTGCAAATGAACATTCTGGACAATAATGGCACAGTATTATGTTTTATCAAATAGCTTAAGAAAAAAAAAAGGCCAAACGATGGCATAGTCTGAGAGTCTCATACAATAATCTAAAATCAATATTAAATGTCTAGTGTCTTTCCCTAATTTTTATGTATCTTCTGAACTCTTCTTGTGAAGAAAGAACCAGTATATATAGCTAAAATCTCACCGCCTGGAGGGCCAGTAACAAAAAAGATTATGTATCTTGAGAAATGATGGCTACAACAATGATTCCCCTTGGCCATTGTAACAAAAAGATTCGGGCCATAGCACATGGCCATTTCTCAGCCAGATGCATTCCCTATGAATGATAGTAGTGGTCCCTGAAAAACCCTATGCCGACAAGTGTCCTTCAACCATGAAGGCAGTTAGAACACGTGGCAGCATGTCGTAGCTTGTTATTCACTTCATCTTTCCCTTCGGTAGAATCCTCCCCGAGGAGACACGTGGCAGCATGTCGCAACCCATGGTTTATTTCTCCCTTTTTGTGATGAAAGCTTGCGCTAGGAAGACACATGGTAGAATTCTTTACTATCAGTGCCAAGTGTGGGTTCCACCAAAAAGTGTATGTGGGTGAAGGCTACATGGCATGTGGATGGGGCCTGATTAAAAAGTGAAGGGAAGCAGTCTTTAAGAGTCCATGACATCGACACGTGAAATCATGGTGAGAGCTAGTAGAAGAGAAAAGAAAGCAATCATTGTGAGGAGTACTCGGTGGACACGTGGTGGCAGTCCACGAAGTTTATCAAAAAGAGGCTCGATTGAGAAGTGAAGGGAAACATTCTAAACATATGAGGCGTGGGCTGGTACTTAGTAAAAACATAACCACCCGAAGGGAGCTCGAGGAATTTTATATTCATGGCTTCTAAATATTTGGGCCCATATCTCAATTTTTTCTCTCTAAAGTCAACCTAGGAAAACTATGCCTTTGATTCCTTTATTTTCACATAATGGACCTTGTGGAATGAAAGGGAATTGAGACAAACATTCAGTTTGAAAACTAAGCAAGAAGTGTTGATGTGGTAAAAAGAATCCATTTAATCAAGATAAAAGATAATTGGACCCCACATATGTGTTTGTTCAAATTATTTCCCACAAAATCAAAATCCTAAAGCCGAAGTCTATCAATCATGATAAACATCCTAGTCTAAAGGCTCTCAAGAAACATCTTTCAACACTTTACAAAGTCAAAGATAGATTGGTCTACAACTTTTACAAACATGCTTCAAGAAATAATCCAAACTTGTATTGCTTCTATTATTTTCAAAATCTGTGTCTTTTCCAACATTTTGAGTTTCTCACATAGGGTTGAAATGTTTTAGAGGTATAGCATGTTCTTCAAAACCTTGATCTTGTAAACAAAAGTTTGCCTAGGTTCATCTAGGATCAAATCAACACCTTCATCCATCCCAAGCATCAATCAAATCCAAACAAATTTTAGAACCTTGGAAAAATCATTCATACTATACTTTTGGTAAATCCTTCAAATCAAAATCAAAATCACCTTGTTTGGCTAAGTGTGTGTTGATGAATTCTTCCTTATGCATTTAGATAAATTATCACCCTTGTGGACAATTTTATTCCAAGATAACATCTAACATCTTGGGATCTATAATTCCATTATCCAAATCAAAATCCAAAAGTCCTAAAGTCTAGTATTCCTCCAAAGTTCTTAAAAGTTCAATCACCCATATCATTCATCCTTCATTTTTCTCATCACCATCATTTGATCCTTAGCATCCTTGAATTTATTTTTGTACCTAAGGTTTAGATCAACCAAGGGAGTTAAAGATTCATCTCCCATATTCCTAAAAGCTGATCCTAATTTTATGGTCCAAACGAGGTCACAACACAAGAAGATTATGGAGTAAAACAAAAAAACATCCACTTCAAGTGATTTGAGTCAAACTAAAATAGAATTCAACCCTGGGATATCTATCGAGCTTCCACTTTATCCTCCTCAAATACCTCAAAATCCTCAAGAGGGAGGTTGCCATGTGGAGGACGTCACCAACAACTACCAAGGAATGTCCTAAGATGAAATAATTGAGCTAGTCCAAAATCTTGAAACACACAAGATTGTCAACATAGTTAGGAGACTCAATCCCACACAATACATGTTAGCATTATCAAAGGAAGGGGATAAACTCCCTTCCAATTTTGATGTGAGCACTATTGTAGAACAACCTCTTGGGAATATGCCATTAGTATCATTCACACCTTCCTTCCCAAACATCATCCAACCCATCATACAAGAAACATCATCTCATGCTCCAATTCAACCCATGATTACCAAGGGGAGTTCATTACTCCAAGCTCTTCAAACACATCCCCTTGTAAACAACCAAAACTTGGAAGCAAAGAAAATCTTGGGTATGCCTAACACTATCCCACAAGACCCAAAACATCCATATGTACCACTCATTTTCCATAATACAAAAAATCCTTCCACCTTTTCTGCATCACCAACATATCTTCTTGATACAAAAGTCTCTCTCCCCATGACATCACAAGGACAAGTGGATCCATTTGGGCAAGTGGGAAATTTTAATGCATCACCTTCACTTTTGCAAGGGAACATACCACAAATCTTCCCATCATTCCCTCTTTTGACATCAACATCCACAACAATCCAAGGTATAGGGAAACCCCCTTTACCCAACATAGCAATCCAAAACCAATAAAATAAAATCAATCCACCAACCAGAAGTCAAATAAGCACGTCAATTGTACTAAATTATCCAAGAATGTCACTAACATCACAACACCAAGTGGAACCAATCCAAACATCTCAACTAATCATCACTCAATCTATAACACCCTAAACTCTCCAAAATGTGGTCTCTCAAGGACCTAGCACATCAACCATACCATCTACCACTCAACCCCTTGTCATCACTCAAACACCTCAACAACCACCCCAAAAAACTCTCATCACACCATCTCACACCATTCCACTGAATCCACCAAATCCAAATATGGCAAGTCAATACAATATCACATTGTAAGCAACCCATCAAGCATATCAAAAGGCACTTCAAAAATTCCAATCTAAAAAAGCCACACAAGCTGCATAGCAAACCATAGAACAAGCCCAGGCACAACAAGCACAACAGGTTTCCCAAGCACAGGTGCAAGCTTTATTGCAAAAACAACGAGCCACACAGGCTGCACAAGTCGTACAAGCCGCACAACAAGCTCAAGCACAATCTCAATACCACGTGCAACAATCCCAAGAACAAGCCTTGTTACAACAACAAACTTATCAACAAGATTTGCAACAATACGAAGCACAACAAAAAATAGCTCAGCTACAAGCCCAACAACAAGCATTATTAGCACAATAGTAGCAAGACCAACAACAAGCGTTGTTGGCATAACAACAACTACAATCATACCAACAAGCATTTCTTGCACAACAAAACTTACAACAACCTACCATGAACACACCACCAAGTTCCTTGAACACGAACACGCAAACCATCCCACCCGTCACTCAAGTAACAATACCACCCCAAAACACATTCATCCCACCGCTAGATCCACAAAATGATTTTTCAACAAAAATTAAACTTCTCTCACAACAAGTGCTAGACATACAATCAAGAAAGAAAATAAAATCACAAGAGAATTTTTGCCCCTATGCATTTGACAGAAGCATTGTGATGGTTCCATTTCCACAAGAATTTGAGATACCAAAATTTCAAAAATATCATGGGACTGGCAATCCTGAAGATCACATTAGGGAATTCCATGTACAGTGTATGGAAGTTGCATATATGATGATTCTTATCTCATGCAACTCTTCCCTCAAAGTTTGGCTAGTCCTGCAATGGAATGGTTCTCCCACCTTCCCCCTGGAATTAAGAAGTCTCAAGAAATTTTGGACTTATTCATACAAAATTACTCATTTAACATAGGCATGGATGTGAGCTTGGAAGAATTATCTAGCCTAAAACAAGCCAAAGGGGAAACATTCGCATCCTTCTTGCAAAAATGGTAATCCAAGGCCAACATGAGCAAATGGGTTATGCTAGAAGAACAAAAAATTGGGACTATCATCTCCAACCTTGAAGGGACCTTGTCCTTCCATTTGAAAATGCAATGCATAACAACATATGACCAATTGATCCCCAAGGCGCTCAACATCGAAAGATCCCTTATAGCACAAGGGGGCATACCCACATATCATGAAATTTGGCCATCAACAAGTTATAATGACAAATCTCACATGTGGGAAAAGAACAAAAATGTCACTAATGATGGTATTGTGGACACCAAAGTTATTATCAATGCCCCAAGATAGAACACACAACAATAAACATACCAACAACTACAAATCAATACCCAAAACAACCCACAAATCAACCCATCATCACAACAACAACCCAACAATCAAACTGTTAGAAACCTAAATGCTCAAGGGGGATCACCCCCAAAGAACAAATATCCCCCTAAATGAAAATACACACCACTTGGGGAACCAATTGAATCTATCATGCAACAACTAGTACAAGAAAATCTCATCAAGATCCCAATCTATGAAAATTATCAAGACCCTCAAGTTAAACCTCCATGGTATAACAAGAAACACCTCTACGATTTTCACAAAAATAAAAGGACACATGATAGCCAACTGCATGCAACTTAAAAATCTGATCCAAGATCTCATTGATGATAAGACCATAAACATTGAACAACCCGTCGGGAATCAAGATCTTAAAATATACACAAATATGATGCCCAACAACAATGATAAAGGAAATTACAACAATGTGAACCATATTTATGACCATGTTGTTGCATCTTTGGATGCATGGGTAAAAATTGTCAATATCAAAGGATATAGAGCTGAGTGTGGAGTCACCACATGTGGCGGCAGGATTACCATCCCCAGACCTTCATTACCACCCAAGGCACTCATTGTGAATCCAAAATCCATCCCTAATGGTTATAATGTCCTAGATCAACTGAAAAATACCCCAGTCCAGATCTCCATCATGGAGTTGCTAAAAATCTCACCCGCACATAGGGACATCCTGTAAAAAGCATTGGTTGCATCCTCTGTCCCCATGGATCTTGATGCAAACCAGTTTCAAGCTATGGTCGGACATATCACTACACCACATCTCCTCACATTCTCTGAGTGGGATCTCCCAACCCAACCATCTCACAACCGTGCACTCCATCTTGAAGTCCTAGTCCATAATAACAAAGTCAAAAGAGTCTTGGTGGATGGAGGTGCGGGTCTAAATATTTGTACTTTGAATTTGGTAAAGAATTTGGGATTCTTTGAAGATGTTATCGAGAAAGATAAAGGTATCACTATCAAGGCTTATGATGATCAAGAATGAGTGTCTCAAGGAACTATTCAACTCCCTATCTAGCTAGGGCCAACAATTATGGAGACTACATGCCAAGTCCCTTATCTTGAGCTCCCATACAACATCCTCCTAGGGCGCCCATGGATCCATGGGATGCAAGTTGTCGCATCCATGTTCCATCAATGTGTGAAACTCTCTTATCAAAACCAAGAAGTCACAATCCATGGTGATCCTAAACCATTCTATTATTTCAAAAATCTAGAGGCCGAGTATTATAAGATTCCCCAAGTCTCAAAGAATGGTGAGGGACCCACAACTCCTTATATAGACCCATACACCCTAACCTCCACTTCTATGACAAAGACATCTCCCATTCAGGACATCCTTGATATTAAGGTTATAATCCAAGATAATGGGTATGGAGACTATAAAATGAAAAAGAGTTCCTTTGTGATAGGAGAGTTACCATAATCTCCTAGAACTCATGGAAAACCACAGCCAATCAACACATCTCAAACCTTCAAAGCAAACACTACCACCTTTAGAAAATGGAGAGACCTAAGCAAAGAGGTGGTAAATGAGAAGGATGTATCAAGCTTACTATATCAAGATAAAAGACCTATACTAGATCTCCCCATGGAGGAAAGCAACATAGGTCTTCAATTAATGCATGGATGGGGCTACAACAAAAATGAAAAGCTCAGGAAAAATGACAATAGCCTGTTAGAACCCATTATTCCTAAAAATTACCTAAAGAATTTTGGCATTGGATGTACCCCTAGAAAGATAACCATTCTTTTCAAAGGTACCCCTATTAAAAATTTAAATATATTCCTCAGTTATCGGTATCCACAGGTCTACCTCTAGATAGCTATACCTTTAATATAACTGATGTGTGTGACAAGGATCCCATCACTAACCTTCCCATGTTATTTGAGGATTCCTCCCTTTCAATGATCACTACTATTTCTTTCAAGCCGAGTAACCAAACCATTGAATTAAAAGTTTTCTACCCCCAATTAATAGACTATGACCAACGAGGACCACCGATCTTAGACACATTCAAAATGATGAGGCTCTCTCAGAATTTATGGGACTACGAGATACTTTACCATATGGAGATCATAAAGCAAGGTTTGATATTGAGTTGGAAACGCATGCATACTATGGGGAAATGATTGAATCTCTTAGTCGCAAAATAGAAAATCTAAGAGTAACATCTAGGTCTCTAAGTGAAAACCACACTGTGGCACTTTCTGACCCAAAAATAGTAAAAAAAAGGATGTATCCAATGGTGAAAACCTCTCTGAGGCACCAAAGGATGAGGGATTCAATATTCCCCTTAGTGCCATCCATCAGGAAAAAATAGCAGTACTGGTAGAAAAATGCAATCCAATCAATCTAGGAATTGAAGAGACACCACACATAACTTTCTATGCAGAATCACTTTTGGCCGAGGAACAAGAAATTTTAGTTGCATTTCTAAGAGAAAGAAAAGTAAATTTTGCATGGACCTATGCTGACATGCCTTGTCTTGATCCAAAGGTAGTAGTCCATCACCTAACAGTTTATCCAGAAGAAAAGCTAGTAAGATAGAAACTAAGAAAGATGCATCCGTAGATCACATTATTGGTCAAACTTGAATTACATAAACTCATTGAAATTGGCTTCATACGACCCATTAATTATCCTAAATGGGTTTCCAACCTTGTACCTATTTCTAAGCTCACTGGGGGCATCTGTATCTACACTTCTTTCAAAGACCTAAGCAAAGCATTCCCTAAAGATGATTTCCCTCTCCCAAACATAGACATGATTGTGGATCTAATGGCAGGGCATGAAATGTTATCATTGATGGATGGGTTTTCAGGATACAATCAAATTATGATAGCCAAGGATGACCAACACAAGACAACCTTTACCTATCCATGGGGCACATACTGTTGGAACATGATGTCATTTAGGTTAAAGAACGTTGGAGCAACATACCAAAGAGCTATGATGTTGATTTTCCATGACATAACTCACAAATATGTAGAAGACTATGTGGACAACATACTAGCCAAATCAAGAAAGTGTTGAGACCACATAGCAACACTAGGATCTATCTTTGATAGACTGGAAGAATATAAGGTACAACTCAATCCTAAGAAATGCATCTTTGGTGTGCAATCGGGAAAAATTCTAGGGTATATTGTATCAATGAGGGGAATCTAGATTGACCCTCCAAAAGTCAAAGAAATTCTTGAAATGGAAGTGCCACGGACATTGAAGCAGTTAAGGGGCTTGTAGGGAAGGCTCCAATCCATTCGCCGATTCATAGCACAGTTAGCAGATAAAGCTATCCCATATTCTCATCTACTCCACAAGGGGGTAACATACAAGTGGGATGAGAAATACGATTAGGCATTCAATAAAATTAAGGAATACTTGCTAACACTACCAGTCCTCATGACGCCAATCCAAAACAAACCATTGATCCTAAACATGTTAGCAATAGAAGCAGCCCTTGGCACTCTTCTCACACAACATGATGAAACAAGGAAAGAAAGATCCATTTACTATATCAACAAAACCTTGGTAGGAAAGGAGCTAAACTATAGTTTCATCGAGAAAGCTTGTCTTGCAATAGTATTTTCCTCACAGAAGTTTAGATGTGCTACATGCTTGCTCATCAAATAAAACTCATCTCCAAAATAGACCCTTTCAAGTATTTACTTTCTAAAGCAATGCTCATAGGGTGGATGGCTAAGTGGGTCATGATCCTAACAGAATATGACATTGAATATGTGGAGCGAAAATCCATCAAGGGATAGGTAATTGCAGATCAACTAATCGAGGCACCTATATATGCAGAGAACCCATTGATATTGGAATTTCCAAATGAGTCCATTTTCAATCTCAATGTAGTAGATCATTGGAAGGTGTACTTTGACAGGTCATATACTTAGCATGGATCAAAATCCAAAGTCTTCTTCAAACCACCACAAGGGGATTGCATCCCAAAGTCCTACAGGCTATCTTTCCCTTGTACAAATAACATTGTGGAATATGAGGCTCTAGTCATAGGACTCCAAATTGCAGTATAGTGACAAATCATGGCACTTAAGGTTTATGGGGACTCATAGTTAATCATCAACCAAGTCAATGATGAATACCAAATAAAGGATGATAAGCTTACCTCGTACAAGAAACTGGTGGAGGATCTCAAGGCATTCTTCACCGACATCACATTTGAGCAAATACAAAGGGTAAACAACAGAGCAGTTGATGCCATGGCAATAATCGAATCATTACTAGATATCCCACGTAACATCCATAAACATGAATTCCTGGTTGAGCAGCTTCTTGTACCAATTTTTGAGGTACCAAATTTTGAGTTCATGTGCGAAATTGTTGGTCCTGGTGATCCTTGGAACCATGACATATTCACTTACCTAAAAATAGGAGTGCTCCCTACTGATATCACCCCAAACCTCAAAAGAACCTTTATTAAGAATTCAACTCATTCATTATTTTAGGTGACACCCTATATCATAGAAGTATCAAAAGAACCCTTTTACGATTCCTTAACCCCAAGGAAGCTTTGACTACTTTAACTAAGGTACATGATGGTATGTGTGGTTCACATTCTAGTGGTATGACCTTGGCCAAGAAACTATTGAGGACTAGGTATTACTAGTCTACAATGGAGAAGGAAGCTCATTATTATGTCCGAAGGTGTTTACAATGTCAACATGGCCCGATCTCATCCATGCACTAGCTCAGGAGTTGCAACCGATTAGAACACCTTTCCCCTTTAACAATGGGGGATTGATCTCATTGGAAAAATCACTCCCACCTCATCTAATGGACACAAGTTCATTATCACTACAATAGAGTACTTTACAAAGTGGGTAGAGGCCATCCCAATTACCTACATCATAGTGAAGTAGATCTCCAAATTCATTCTGAACTACCTCATTTGTCGCTACGGTGTCGCACAAGCCCTTATCTCAAATAACGAGACACCTTTCAAGAACCAGGATGTTTGAGAGCTATGCCAAAAATTCAATAGCCAACATCACTTCTCCACTCCATATTACCCCCAAGGTAACAACCAAGTTGAGGCTACAAATAAAACCATTTTGAAAATCCTTAAGAAAACATTCAATGAAGCTGGTCGTGACTGGCACCTATAGCTAAATCCTGCCTTATGGACCTACCGAATGAGTATCTACACACCTACAGGTGCAACTCCTTTCTCCCTAGTCTACGGATCAAAATCCATCCTTCCCATTGAGATTGATCTCACATCCTTAAGAATATCATTGCAGAATCTCACTACTGAGGAAGAATATCAGGTGTCACAGTTGAAAGAGCTAGAACTATTGGATGAGTGACACATGGATGCTTTGAACCACTTACAGGTCTATCAGAACTGTCTCAAAAGGAGCTATAATAAGAAGATCAAGAATCGATCATTTCAAGTTGGAGATCTCGTGTTCAAAGAAAATCAGAAGAATGTACCAAATCTAGATAGCAAGAGAAAATTTGAACCCAACTAGTTGGGACCCTTCATCATCAAAGAAAGTTATAAATCAGGAGCATATCAACTATCTACACCCGAATGTGAGCCTCTGTAGGAGCCCATCAATACCTCCCATCTCAAAAAAAATTATGCGTAAACTTGCAAGGTATAAATCCAAAAATTCTAAAAATTCTAAAAATCTAAAAATCTAAAAAAAATAGAAAAAGGATTGAAAATAGTAAAGAAAAAAAATTGTCCTCTAGCGAAAACCACTTCAGTGGCACTTTGGGAAAGTACCTTGGTGAAAACCTAGCAAACATGCACCTTGTGTAAATAAGCACTTTCCATCCACCATGATCTCTATGGATTTTTCTGCATCATTCACCCCTCGCATTCCATTAGTCCTTTTGTCACCCATTTGTGTTTGCATCATAGCTTAATCCTAAGTCAGTATCATGTTCCCTCCTAGTACTACTTGGCACATTCCTAGCCTATATCAAAGTATTCTATCGCATCATGTTGGGGGAATGTCCCTATACCTACATTGGATCAAATTCATGTATATTCTTGAAATCTTCTTTAAAATCAAAAAATCCAAAACCATTCATAAAATCAGAAAAAAACCCAAAAAAAATCCAAAACGTGTAAAAAATCCAAAAAAAGGTCAAAAATAGAAAAATTCAAAAAAAAAGTCATCATGTCAAACTACGAGGCTTCTACATGTATAATGTAGGCAAGGTTGATCTTTGATCAACCCCTGAGGCCCCTAGGTTAGGTCCTTTAGGTGTCCGTCATAATAAACTAGCAATCCACACATGTTCATTTCTCATCAATAAACAAGTCAGTGTCAGCCAAACTATGTGGTCTTTGCATGTATAACATAGGCAAGGATAATCTTTGATCAGCCACTGAGGCCCCTAGGATAGGCCCTTAGGTTAGGTTGGTCAAAATCTCAGAAAATAAAACATTGGAAATTTTGAAAATCAAAACATTTGTAAAAAATCTCAAAAAATACCAAAAATAGCCTCAAAACATTTCAAAAATATCAAAAACATTGAAAACATCCAAAATAATCCATCCCACTTCAATGATCACCCACAATAAACATCCGCTCATAATAAATGATCATCACTCCCAACCTTTTGTGAAACAATCAGAAACAAGTATGGAAAATTGAAAGTGAAAACTCAAATGTCAAGGTCTCAAGTCTAGGTCAGTAGGTAAACAAGTTGGTTAACTCTTGGTATCAATAGCCCATCGTCTCGTTAGTATTAAAATCATCTGATAGCATCATGTCCTAGGATGCATCCTTCCTACAATGGAAATCAACATCAAACCTCACCGTAGTTTAGTCTTGGCTAGAGGTATGAAGAACATTGGCTTGTTTGTGTACTTGATCTTTTCTTTTGATTTATCTTATTGCACTCATTCCAATGACCTGTCTAATCAAAATGATTTAGAGAGAAAGGAATGGAGCATTGATCATTATCTTTTTTTTGTTGTGCTCATTGGATATTCTTACAATATAACCTTGGTCATTCTTACTTTGTTTGGTTTGTAGGGAGGGTGTTTTAGATGTCTTGTTGACTATTACATAGGAAGGTTTTTCTTTTCTATGTTTTGGTCCAAGATGTTTGAAATATCTTACCTACATCCTAATAAGGTTTTGTATGCTAGGTGTCAACAAGGATATGCCTATCTGATTGTTGATTCAAATTCCATCTCACTAGGTACAATACCATCCTGGTTTTCTATACCTTGATGCATCGTATCTATGTGTGTAATAAAAAATAAGGAAATTTATGCTCTTTACATCCCTAATACCTAGATAAGCAATACATCATCATCATTCATCATCACATCTAATAAAGTCTCAATGACTCATAGACTTGTTGGACTTGTACATCTTCTTGTAATCAAGGATTGATCCCTCTCATTCTTCTATCCTCTTTCATGCTAACAAGCTATCATGACATGCATCCATCCTGCATTCATAAAACATCAGCATACTCATACATATCATCATAATAGGAAGCATCATTCATCTCATTTGCATAATCATTATCATATAGATTTGTTAGTCTAACCATCCATACATCCATATTGAACCTATTTGTCGTGAGATTGACCCTAAAATCAAAATTTTCACCCGATCTCTTGAGGGGGAAGTGTACCAGCATACTTTTTTCCACTAGGGCAACTTTGGGGCATCCAAAAAAATAAGAAATTTTTGAATTTCGATCTCGACAGTGTTATTCTTTGAACCAACGCAACTAGTGTGATGCTTCAAAGAGAGGAAAAATGTAGACATGCAAATAATCCTAATCAACATTATGCATCTAAATCTGACTAATTAACATCAAATTCTTCTATTAATCAAATAAAGTAATTTATTAGATTAATTCACTAATGTTCATCCAGTTTGATTAAATAAATAAATTTATTTAATCAAAATCCTAAAGTCCTCTCATCTAATTTAATAAATCAAATTATTTAAATCAAATGTCAAATCCCCTAAATTCTTCCAAGTTAATTAATTATAGATTAATTAACTCTAAATCCTAATTACCCATTCTCTATCTTTTGACTCAACCTTGGTCAAACTCAATCCCTAACTAACCTACCCACTTGCACATGAAAATCAATTCTTGTAATTATCTAATTCCTTATTTATCCTCTCAAAAGTATATTCTAGGGAATATTCCTTCATTAAATCCCTTTATTTGACTTTCTTACCCAAACAATTTCCCTCTAAAACATCTCAACCATAATCATTTAATTCCTCTTACAAATGCATTAATATATCTTACAACCCTCTTGCATCTCAACCACAAGCATTAACTATGCACATTCTCCAAAATGTGCTCCAACTTTACCCATTAGATTTGTGACAAGTGTCACAATCTAATTGGCTCTCCTTTAGTCCCATATTTCTCCCATCTCTCCATTCTTCAACCCTTAAAGCTATAAATAGAAGCCACTTCTATCCACAATCTTATGCATTTGTACTAGATAGGCACACTCATATCCAATTGCTATCATTATCTTTGAGAGAAATTGGACATACATTTCATCTTGCATTGTATCACATTTGGCTCATTGAAAGCTTATCAAGGGGGTGGGAAAGGGCATCCTTTCTACATCAAAGGAGCACCACTCCCACTATGGGATAGGTTTGCACATGCTTATATATGTTTACATTTATTTACTTTGATTATATTGTTTTCTTTTTTTAATATGCACCATGTTTAGATATCTCATAGGAATACTTGGTTTGCTTTGTTTAATTTTACTTATATGATAATTTTTGTCAAGGTTCAACATTTGCAGGTTTAGTGTTCACAATTATACTTTCTCATTTTTCATATTTTTGGTGAGCTAAGATAATGATGAAAGGAAATATTTTATTTAATATTTATTCTAGTTTTGTTTAAATTTAAATGATGGGAATTCAAGCCAAATGAATATTAAATATTAATAAAATATCCATGGAGGCATTGAGATTCTCATGGGAGCCATTTTGATTTTTGGAGCTATCTTAGATAGGAATCTATGGTAGTTATGACATGTCATTTTGAGTTATGAAGAGAATCTAGGAAACACTTGGCAATGGAAAATGGTGGGAGTTCCTATGAAAATTTAAATTGTATTTTAACTTCCAAATGGTTGTGGGACTTCTTGAACACCCAATTTGACCCATTTTCTATATATTATTTTCTTGAGACTTTCATTGGATCATTTTTCTAATTTATCTTCTCAAAATCACATCGTATGAACTTTTTCTCTACAATCTTCTTTTGTGGATGGAAACCAATAAGAGAATACATGTGGATGAAAACCCATGGGTTTTAAGGATTAGAGGACAAAATATATTTTATTTTGGAGATAATTCTCACTAAGGGAGTGCATTGGAGCTTCATTGGATTAATTAGTTTAGCTAGTTTGTAGAGTTTGGTATGCAAGTGTGTTCATTGTAATTTTGGTTTTCAAGAGTGTTATAGGAGTGTTTATTGTTGTAGGTGAAGGTTGATGTTGTCTATATCACCTGGGATATTTTTTTCTATAGATTTATTTTTGTGTTATTTGGGTGGATTTTGGTATTGTTAAAATCAATAATGTATAAATCACTTGATTTTGTGTAGAAGAGTGGAACTCTTTTGTTCTAGTTTTTGAGAGTGTTATAGGAGTGGTTGTTGTTGTAGGTCAAGTTTGATGTTGTTTCTAGAAAATTAGATCATTTATTTTATATAATTTTTTTTTTTTTTATGTGGGTGAAATATGATAATGTACTGTTGAAATTGATAATATATAAATCACCCGATTTTGTGTAGAAGTGTGGAACTCTTTTCAAATTTTATTTTATTTTATTTGTGGTTGTTTTGTTGTCATAACAAATCATTATCATGTAATTATTAGTACCATATAATTTATATATTTTTCAAGAGTTTTAGTTGCTTTTTAAGTACATTGGTAGTGTTTTAGGAGTGTTTTGCTAGTGAGATGATTTGACTCCTTATTTGTTTGTATATATTGTTGTATATGTATTTGGAACTATTTTATATATGCAGTTGACTATAATAGCAATCCTTTAGATTTATATTTCTGATTTTTTTAATTTATTTTGGTTCTCAAGTAATCTTAATGAGTACAATACAGTTTTGGTGTTTCCTAGATAGCTTGTTTCGATGATTTTTTAATAAATGCAAAATAATGCAAATAAAGATAATGAAAATAACAATGGATCTAGTGTTTCAGGTGAACCATATAGTGGGAATTGGAAAGAAAAAGAAGTGACTACAAAAATTTTGGGACTTGGATTTGATAATAGAAATCTACATTCTAAATTCACATAGACGGTAGAATATATTCCAAGAGCTAAAACATCACTCCAAGATGACATCTCAAATGTCTATATGTTGGGTATAGAGCACTTGCACCTCAGATTCAAGAGATCTCATCATTGAAAGACTTCATACAAATGAAGAGAAAAAATGGTGGACTTATAAGAGCACAACTAGAGCTTGGTTGCAAAAGTTAGACATGTATGTATCTCTTAAACCAATGTCAGAAGAGGAATCCATTAATTTTTCTATAGCTCACCTTGAGGGTATTGAAAAATAGTGGTGGTATCATAGTTTAATCACTCTAAATCATAACCAAATCAAATCTTATGATGATGTTTACAATAGGTTGATTTTAAGGTTTGATAAAAGAGATTTAGAAGTGAATTTCAGAGAATTGGCTTGCCTGAAACAAAAAGGAAATGTGGAAGAGTATGTTGTTTATTTTTAGAAATTATTTTTCACATGTGGTAACTAGCATATTTGAAAGAAGACTTGTTGTTCCACTCAAAATGGTTATTTGAGAATCTTAGGGGTCATCTAAAGGAATTCAATCCTTCTATGCTTCAATAAACCATCAAGAAGGCCTTTGACTTGGAGAGTATCATACCCCAACAAAAACCCTTTATAAAACATACCTTTTGGAGTAAGCAAAGGGGGAGTTTTCAAAATAATCCATGGGTTTTTCCATCATAAAAATAAATACCTCCAAATTTTTCTAAGAATATTGAAGATGAGACCACAAATAATCTTAAAAGGAAGAAACTTTTTTTTCTTGCAAGGAACCATGGACCCCTAGACATAGATGCCTTGGTAAAGGGAAATCACATTAAATAGAGGTTATTTGTGACAAATAATCTGATTTAGATGATTCTAAATAGTTTCATGACATTGAAATCCTCCCCATGAAGAGGAAGACAATGATGGCACACATGCATCACTTTTAAGATGACATAGATATCATGCATACAAATTTCATGGAGAGATTTTCATACAAAGAGTTACTATGCTAGTTGATAGTTGGGATACCCATAACTTCATAGTTGAAGGCTTGATAAAGAGAAGAGGACTAAAAAATAGAATATTTTGAAGGTTCCAATGTCACTATAGCTGAAGGTTAAAATTCACTACATGCATCAAGAGGATTTAGATGTTGGACATAGCCTTCAAAGATTATATGGTTTGTGATGATTTTTATGTTATTGGTTTGGGTGATCTTGACATGGTTTTATGTGCATAGTGGCTACAATCTTTGGTAGAATAATCTATGAACTATCAAAATATAGAACTCAAGTTCAAATTTGAAGGGAATAATGTAGTCTTGAAGGGGATAGTAAATGGCGCTCCCCAATAGGTCACAACAAGAAGAATGAAAATAATTTTATGGAAGAGAAAATTTTCTTGGGTTTCCAGTTGTTTGGTGATCTCAAAAGATCCTTCCAAGGGTAAGAATGACACATTTCATATTTGATATACAAAATATTTTGAAAAATCATAGTGTGGTTTTTATTGACATGCCTCCAAGATTACCACTGAATAAAGGGTGTCAACACATCATAGAGTTGGAACTTTGGTCAAAGCATGTTATGACCACTCCATACCACCATCTTAGGATGTATAATGAGTAGATAGAGAAGGATATTAAGGAATTATTGGATATGGGATACATTAGACCAAGTTTCATTCCTTTTTCATATTTTTTGATGCTAGTGAAGAAGAAGGATGATACTATGTACATGTGCATAGATTATAGATCCTTGAATAACAAGACCATCAATAACAAGTATCCAATACCCCAGATATATGAGTTGATTGATGAACTAAAAGGTGCTATGTTTTTTTCAAATATTTACTTGAGGTCCAAGTATCATCAAATTCACATGAAAGAGGAAGATATTCAAAAGACTACTTTTTATTGTCACTATGGGAATTTTGAGTTCCTAGTTATTCCTTTTGGTCTTACTAGTGCTCCAATATTTTCCAATCTTGTATGAATCATGTTTTTCTTAAGTACTTGAGATTTTTTTGTTTTCTTTGATGATATTCTGATCTAAAACAAAAATGCGAGAAACATGTGAAGCCTTTGGATATTCTTAAGCAACAAATTTTCTTTGGAATGATGTCCAAATGTGGATTTGGAATGACAAATATCTTATATTTGGCGCATGCAATAAGTGTCAAGGGAGTCCAAGTAGATCAATGGAAGATCCAAGCTATTTTAGATTGGCCACCTCTACAAACTTCACTCAACTAAGAGAATTATTTGGTCTATGTAGCTATTATAGGAGGATTGTTCAAGGTTTTTCACATATTTTTGTACCTCTAAAAAATTTTACCAATAAAGGAGTATCTGAAAGGACTGAAGAGGTACAAGCTACATTTGAGAAGTTGAAGAAGGTAATAACTACTTGTCATGTTCTTGTAATTACATTTTTCTCTTTAATTTGTTATAGAATGTGATACATTAGGAATAGGAGTTGGAGTTATTATATCTCAAAGAGGACATCCCATAACCTTTTAAATTAGAAAGCTTAATTTTTTGAAAAGAGGCTTTCAATTTATGACAAAGAAATGTTGGAAATCATGCATTCTTTGGAGAAATTCAAAAAAGATCATGTATGTGGAAGATTTGTTGTCAAATTTGATCATAATAGTTTAAAGTTCTTCCTTGGTCAACAAGATTTGAATTATAAGAAGAAAAAGTGGGTTATTAAGCTCTAAGAATATGATCTTGACATTGATATTTAAAGGGTACAAGAATATAATGTTGATGCACTTGAACTATGAATCCCACATTTTATCATATTTCTACCATATATGTGGATTAGAAAGTTTCTATTATAGAAAAGCATGCAACAAATTTATTTTCTACTAATATTATTGAAAGAGTGGAGAAGGATGATAGGTACATGGATGAAGATGGGTCGATTTAGTTTAATAATAGAGTATTCATTGTTCTTGAGTCAAAGATGAAGAAAATTATTATAGAAATGTATCATGATGCTCCATGAGTAGGACACCCATGATTCTTTAAGACATATAGGAAAATCAGAGAGATTCTCACAAAGGGGACTTAAGGAGGATGTTCTTGTGTACATAAGAGAATATGTAATATGTCAATAGAATAAGGGAGGCAAGTTCTTAATGTAGAGTTGTTGCAACCTCTTCCCATTCCATAAAAAATTAGGAAATTTGTTCCATGGACTGCATCATTGAGATACCCAAGGTACATGGGGAAGATTGTATATATGTTATAATTGATAATTTTACTAAGTGTACTCGTTTTTATGTTATCACTAAGTATTTCAAGGCCTCCCAAGTTGTTTATTTTTTCTTTAAAGAAGTATTATGTTTACATGGATTTCCAAAGAACATATTTAGTGATAGAGATAATAGGTTTCTCAATTATTTTTGGATGAAGTTATGTATTTTGAAAAACACTAAGCTAACACCAAGAACAAGCTACCATCCCCAAATAGATGGTCAAACAGAGATAGTAAACAAGTGGGTAGAAGGTTATCTAAAGAATTGTGTCTCTAACCAACAATAAACTTGGGTCAAGAGGTTGCATCTTGGAGAATGTTTCTACAAAACTTCCTACCACATGTAAATTGGTATGTCTCCTTTAAAATAATTGTATGGATATGATGATTTGAATTTTCCTTATTTGAGTTTACCAAATAGTAGAGTTTCTACAAAAAATATTTTGTTGAACATAGTCAAGATATTTTGAGGGCATTGAAAGAAAAATTGCAACAAGCTCAAGATCAAAAAAAGATATATGCAAATAGGAAGTGTACAAAGAGATCATTTGAGGTGGATGAAATGGTATTTTTAATGTTGCAACCATTTACATAATATTCATTCAAAAAGAGTGGATCTTTGAAAATCCCAAACCTAATTTTTATGGGCCCTACAAGATAACAAGGAAAGTGGGTAAATTTTCTTATGAGTTGGAGCTTCGTATAGATATCAAAATCCATAATGTCTTCCATGTTTTGTACTTTAAAAAAGCACTTGGTTTTCATATTACTCCTTTAGTTTATTTTCCTCGATTAGATGATGAAGGAAGACTAACCTTGATTCCTAAAGATGTGATTGATAGTAGGATTAAGAAATTGAGAAACATAAGCATAATTGAATATCTCATTAGATGGAATAATTTGCTAGTAGAATATGCTACCTAGGAGGGACCCAAGATTTTAGAGCATCCAAATTTGCATTGCTGAAGGGAAAGAAATTTTGGGGAGGAGGAACTTGTAATGTCCCAAATTAGGTGAAATTTTAATTTATTATACTTTAGCTCATTTTCATATTTTCAATGAGCTAAGGTAGTGATGAAAAAATATTTTATTTAATATTTATTTTTAATGAGCTAGGTTTTTAATGCTTTGCAACACTGAATTTCCTTAAACACTTCAAATTCACTTCCCACTACTTTACTCGCCTTCGAATGATTTTGATGAAATGAATTTTCCTTAGAAAATTTTCTTTTATCTCTTCAATTTGACCTAATTCTATAATAAATGCTTCAATTCATAAAGTTGGAAACCCTAAAATTGTAAGCACAGCCAACTTCTCAAGATCTGTAAATCTCCACATTAGCATATTTCCTTCCACAATATTCTCCAATAGATCAAGCATTCCATTCTTCATTTCATATCTTCATGTTGTAGCTTCAACACCTCTTTCCTAGCAGGGAATATAAGATATCCATTAAATATTCCCCTAATCCATAGATCTAGGTTAGTTTCTAGAGGAAACATCTGCATCGAAGGATGGTATAGATTATTTCTTGTTCTTAGTCTTTTATTTATTTCCCCAAATATTTTCCATTTGTTTCTTTACTTCAATTAGATCAATCTTTTTCACTAGTTCATTCTTCTTTACCAGATTATCCTTCCTTGTGTTTATACTGTTGCAAAACTTAGCAATATGTCTAGGTCTATTACGATTGTGACATACAACATTCCTTTGAACAACATTCCTTCCATTCATTCTAGATCTACATTGATTAGCCTTGTATCCAAATCCATAGCATGTATAATAGTAACCATTAAAAGGTTGAATCATTCTACCATTGTTATATGCATTCATCACTTGACTTTTGCATTCATTTTCCTTATGTCCAAAGTTTTTACATGTAAATCATTGACCAATAAAGGTTGAAATATTCTGATTCATTTTACTTCTACATTCCATTGCTCTATTTCCATATTTATTGCAAGAATAACAAATACCATTGAAATATGGGTACCTTTGAGCATTTTGTTGTCTAACTCGAGGTACTCTAGCATTGTTTCTTTGATTCTAGATCTTACTATTTTTCTTCTTATCTTTAGTCTTCTCTGGTTCATTGATCTTCTTTTCTACATTAGGTGTCTGAAATAATTTGTAGATTTCTCCTTTTTCAATTCCCAAACCACCTTTGTACTTAGATGTTTTCTAAACTACAATCAATTCATCAAGATTGTAGTACTTATCTTGAATTTATCTTCATGACTTCTTCTTTCTCCAGATCTGATCTTAGAGTTACCACTTCTTTCTCAAGCCTCATGTATTCATTAAATTTTCTTTGCACCATTGCATTTAGACATTCCTCAAATATTTTCTTTTCTTCCACTTGCACTTTCAGTCTGGTGATATCTTCATTTGCTTGCTTCAATTGTTCATTGACTTTCTTATGCTTTTCTTTGAACCTTTTGATCTGCTCTCTTAATTTTCGGATGCATTCATTTGCTTCTTTAAGATTTTCCTTCAGATCTTTGTTTTCACCTTCAACTTTGTCAAGATATTCAAGATCAACTTTGAGTTCTCCATCTTTGTCAAGCATGCAATCTTCTATGTATTCAATAGCAAGAGTCTCTTCCTGAGGAATAGGAAATTTTCTATTAGTCGTGTGTTCAATCTCCAAGATCTTCCCAAAGCATTCAAGCTCCTTCTAGGGATCCAAGCCCTGATACCAATTTTTGAACACCTGGAATACTAAGAGGGGGAGTGAATCAATATTCTATTAAACCATTAAAACATTAGCCATCCAATTACTAGAGCACATTCAACTAATATAATCAAAGAAATCATGAAACATCCAAAACATCACATAACACATGAACACCAAGATTTTTATGTGAAAACCCAAAATGGGAAAAACCACAATGAGGGTTACCTCACAATATATTATACATAGATATAGTATATTACAAAAATGCTCACTATAGGTGGACTTACTATTCAATGGACTCACTTCCCACATAGAATAAGATAGAAGATAGACATTGCATTATGTACAACCTATTTGAATTGTTACAATTGCATCTACAGTATGTTGGATTAAAGTTCAATGTGAAAGGAAAGCTTGGTGTGGAAAAACCTTCCAAATGCAAAATTATCAGGAAAGAATTTTAGAAGATTTCATTTAATTTGAGTTACAATCATTAAAATACACAACAAAACAAGAGAATATATAATTTAAACATCACACAAAATTAAATACCATTTTTATGTGGGAAAACCCTTATAGGAGAAAATCCAACACACCAAGAAAAGACACTTTTCATTACAATAAATAGATTACATAGAGTTACAGACTCCACTTTCAAGTGTCAATTCGCATAATCAGTTTCGAAGCATTACATTCACTCTTCATTTAAGAAAATACAAACTCAATGCAATACCATTCATCTCTCCTCTCAATACATTAAAAACATCCCATTTTACCTCACTCATTCTTCAGGTCAGCCTAATCTCTCCATGTCATAGTACTGATTGGCCAACCAATGAGCAATCCGATTTTGTAATTTAATTACATCGTTATCAAGAAATACAGCTATCGACTTCAGTTTGAAAACTTTGGTCCAACGATCATTAATTCACAAGAGCGATGTAGAATCAACAAATGGATTTGTGCCCTGTGTTGACACATCACTTTTCCAACATGGTTGACCATCACACCATTCGGGTTCCACCAGGGAATTCTCCATGAGTTACCGAGTCGCTAGATATACACCACTCAATCTATTCCGTACACCCCCACAAGAGTCAATGAACTTCTATTAAAATTTCAGCAGCATGCCTTTACAACAACTCAACTCTCTCTTGAAAATGAGAGGAGACCCCCTTATTTATAGTGTTCAAAAAGAAAAATGAATGGCCAAGATTGATTTTCATTGTGTGGCCAAGATTCACTACAAACTAGGGTTTCACCTACCCCCAAATATATTACAATTTAAAATTACATCCTTATCTTTTCCCTATTTTTTCCTTTTGTGTCAGCACTATACCTCTTTTTTCTTTTGTTGATTTCCCTTTTTGTTGTAGCTACACTGTAAGGAATTAGTCATCAATCACAGAAATTCCTTCATTCCTCTTCAAGGTAGCGTACTCCACAAATTTGAAGATCAATGCTTGGAGCTTGCTCCATTCCAATATATCTAATTGGATCAACTGAAAATTCACCCTCCATAACTTTTTCGTGATGGTATCCCAGTCCTTGTCAAATTTTTGTGTGTTCTTGATCACCTGCTTAGACTAAGCGTAGGATCAAGCAGCAAAACCCATGAAATCTAGCGTTAGTGCATCCATAGTCCCATTTCCATTTTCTTGTGGAAATATGGTTTTATCTTTTCAGAATCCAACTCAACTACGAACATATCAAAGTCCATCATCAACTTTATGTATTCTTGAAAAACAGCTCAGACTTCATTGATCTCCAATCAATTTATAACTCCACCTCATGGAGCACAAGCTCTAACACCTCCTTTATGTGGTCAAGTCTCAGCTTCCAAGTCTCCATGAGCCAATGATCACCCTTAGCTAGAGAAAACTCCTTTTCCCAAGATCCATCAGGTACTTTGAGGATAGCCTCAAGTTTGGGGTACATGATCTTGTATAACTCAAGGAATTCAGTGCAAAATTTCCTTATTCCCTCGAGCACTCTCTACAACTCCAAGAATTTGTTGGTTGTCCTAATCGTACAGCTTATGCCCATGTTACCATTGTAGAGGACCTTTCTAAACCATTCCTTTGTGGCTTTTGTCCAGTTCTTTCTTTTCTCTAGCTAGTCAATATGGTCCTTGGACAATAGTTGTGGTGGCGCCAAGGATGTGGTGGGGAGCTCTTCCAGTGATGACCATTGTTGAATATAAGCGGTCAAATCAGCCACCTATGCCTTCAATTCCTCCTTGGAGATCTTATCCTTGTGCATTTGATGCATGATGGTGGCAACGAACCCCTATAGATGGTCAATTTTTTGCTTTCTTGTAGCAGTCCCCAGATCAAGGGTGGAGATGTTATAACATATCCCCTCTTCATTCACCACTAGGGTGGCTATTTGCATGGTTCTAGATCTGGATGCATCCATTGTCAAGTGAGCTCTGACTTTAGGTTTCTTTTCTTTCTCCATGCTTATTTGGGCCCGAGCTAGGATTTCCTCTAGCCTTTCCCTTAGATCCTTTGACGTCGGGGTTTTCTTTTCCAATTGTTTCTCAAGCCACTTCGGCGTCTAAGATTCTCCCCTTTGTAATTCATGACCTTCTTCTTCTTCATGGGTGTGTTGGATCTCCATTACCTTATCACCCAGAGCTTCTTGTTTTGTCCTTCCTTCCTCCTCATCAAAATCTTGAATGAACACAATTTCCTTCTATGGGGACTCAGAGGTAGTGTGCTCTTTGAGGCTATCTTCCCCTTCGGTGGTTTTCTTTTCTTCTTCTTCATCATGTTCATGCTCCTTAGGCTATTCCATTTTTGAGCTCTTGTGAACTTAAAACTCTTCTTCAGGTATATCTTCTTCTTTCTTTTCCTCTTCTTCCCATCAAGGTGGCATCTTTTCATCACACTCTAGGTTCTCTTCTTTCTCCGCTTTTTCTTCCTCTTCTTGTTCTTCTGAAAGAAGCATTTCTTCATCATGCTTGGGGATTTTTCATGCTCCCCAATTGGAGGTTCAATATACTCCTCCATTTCCTCTCCTTCATTCTTTTCTTCATCAAATGGATGCCTTTCCACTTCTTCTCCAATATCTTTGAGTTGCCGAGCCAACTCCTCTTCAAGGTTTGGATCAAATGCTTCCACAATGTCTTGGAGCCTAGCTCCTTAGTGTCTTCCTCTGACAATTGTTTTTCTTCTCCCTTGTGCACCACCTTATCAATCGTCAGATGTTGGTACTTGAGGTGCTCATGGTAATCATCTACTTCCTCTTCCATCTCTTTTGTAGCTTCTCTTTCATGTCTCTCCAACTCTTCTGATATCTCCATTGTGGCCTTCATTTTTGGTGGTTTAGTTGGAGGAGTATAGATAGGAAGACTGGCAGAAATTTGTGCCAAGGAAGCTTCAATGGTTGGGTTCATCAACACCCCAAATAGCTCTACTAGAATGTTTTGCATATGGCTGGAGAAGGCCTCTAGAAGAAAGAGAGAGGGCATTGGTATGGTTGTTGCTAGGGGGAGTGATGTTGTCAGAGACATGGAGGAAAACAAAGAGGTGGTGGTAGAAGAGTCTATTACCATTACTTGTGTCATGGGTGGAGTAGAAGCAAGGTGGACAAAGATGTCCACCGCAGGCAAGAAAGCAACAACCATTGCCTAGGAAGTAGGCAGAGGGGCAATAGTAGTAAGAACATCAGTAGCAATAGTGGCAAGAGTGGAGGCAGTAGGTGGAGACTTTGGCTGCTCGACCTCTAATTCCTCTCCTTTGTGGAGAGGGTCCTCTTGGATGGTATCAAGACCTCCCAATGTTTTTGGTTTCTTGGAGGATTCACCCTCTGAAGCTTTTCTTGAGTATACTTTAGGCTTGGGCTGACTTTCAACCGCTTCTTTCCTCTTCCTTGACCTGATGGCTGGAGGAGATTTTGAGGTCTCTCCAATAGCTGCCCCACTGTCAGTTTCACTTGCAGGCTCTTCCTCAAGCTCCTCATAGGTCAAAGTGATCCCTTGTTGCTTCAATTGGGAAATTTTCTCATCAATTCATTCCTTTGTTCTATCCTCGACGGGCTTGGTCAAAATATTGAGGTCATCAACCTCTTTCTCATCCCAATCAATCAGTGGCAGTGGTAGGTTGGCAACTACATTGTACCAAGGATCCATTGTATTTTCATCTTTTGCTACCTAATCCGGTACGAGGAACAAGTTCACCCTCTTCACAAAATATGCAGTTATGCGCATGTAGTGCCTCATTCACACTTCATTTTCATCTTTGCAATTGGCCAAAAAATATTCAGCATGATGCAAATGGGCGTATTCAATTGCAACCATCTTCTTTAGTTTACCATAAGGTTCCATTCTCAGTCGACTAGAGTGGAACTTCAAGTTGTACTCCACGAGCTCTATGTCTAATTTTTTAGAAAACTGGGATGTGTGGAGGTCATATAGCCCCTAGCCAAAAGAGATGGGATAAGGAATACCTGCCTTATGTTTGCTTCTCAATAGGGCATGTGCATGTCACAGCTGTCGAGAGAGTTCTAGCAATATTATCTGGTCATTTGGGTACTGGGGCAACTTGTATGGTTTCTCTAAGAGATCTTCAGCTCGAATGTAGGTAAACTTTGGAAATTGAATGAATAGGAAGGAAAAATGGAAAAGGAAGGAATTCACACTATGGGAGACTCTTCTTTCAAAGTCACCGCCAAGCAATCTGATGATGTGGCCTATGAAGGCATCGTTGACTCTACAATAATCCCTCTTGAAATTCCTGAACTACAATTGAGGGTGCCTAACATAGACCTTTAGCTCTCTCCCTAATTTTGTATCAGGATCTCTGAACAAACCTCTATATTGTGTCTTATTAGCTAGCAAATATACAAGGTAAGATGTCATGTAGAAGCGTGGGGTCTTCTTGACAGCCACAAATTGTTCATGTAGGCAATTGCTGATAATTCCCGCCCAATCAAACTTAGTTTTACCACAAAGGACCTCCTCCAAAAAATACAACATCCACTCTTGGAAGTAAGCCACAGTCGGAAGGCCCATTACTCTACTTAATAGGGTCACCAAGTCATGGTTATCCTCATAAAAGTCATTATGGAAGAGCTCCTCAGGAACCTTGGTTGCACTACCCCTTTTCTCCTTCAACCAGTATTGATTTATGAGCCTTTTACACTTGAGGGGATCTTCATCCCACATCTCCTTGCCATCTTCCTTGGTTTCTTCATCCATCTCCCTGAAGGTAGGGATATGAAAGGTATTTCCTATTGACTTGGTAGAGAAGTCAGCCTGAATGTTTCCATCTCTGTCCACAATTGTCCTGGTCTTTGGTTGATATGCCTCCCTTTAGGCCATCACTAGTTTAGGGGCAATAAGAGCATAAGGGAAGCCTATAGCTTTGGCCAACCCACTACTTCTAATTTTTCTTTCACTCTTTGTTGTAGGGCTGATCTAGACCCTTTGCTTAAATTCATCAATGTCTACATATTTGATGTTTGTATCAGAGACCTCCTTCCAGGCCGAGGTGACCTTGGAGTTAAGAGGTCCCCCCTAGAACTTGTATTTCATTTGGTCCTTGTGTTCTTTACCTCGAGGTGCCTTTGTTGTTTTCTTTCCCTTGTCCTTCTCCATGACCACCTTCAAGGGTCCTACACCTAGTTCCATAAATCCTACAGGCAAGAGGGAGGTAAGCACATTCAAGTTTAAAAATATGGGAAAGTTAGCTAAAATCCTGCAAAACAACATTAGATTAGATAATTCATCATTTAAGAGTCCTAACATATCTTTTGGATTGACACTAACTTTTTGCAGGAAGGAATTTGAGCAATTCAGGTCCAAGGGATTGGACTTCCCCTGATTGATGGTTGTTTTGGAGTTGCTGTAAGAGAGATGGAAATCCATGCATGGCAGCCTGGCTATCCCAACCTGCCTTAAGATTTGGTCCAATGTGAGGGTTCACCACAAAGGTCACTCTATTTTGGCACATGGGTCAAATTCAGTTTGATGATTAGAAGGCATTAAGTTCATCATATGAGCAATCAAAGTCAGGGAATAGTGTGGTTGTTTGGGGTCTTCCTTTGAAATGGAACTAGCAAGACAAAAACCAATGGGTTGAGTTCTGTCAGGTGGGACCTGTGACTTCAACAGAGTTAGCATAATTCATTTGTTGTTCAAGCTTTTTCAGGTCAAAAGGAACAGGCGGCCACTAGGTCATTTCCGTTTGAAACGACTAAAGATACATGGCAGCCCAACAAGGGAAACACGTGGCTTCGGGCCCATGAAAGGCCCTTCGCTCCCCTCATTCATCATTTGAAGGTCTAGTGGCAAAAGGGAGGTCAAGCTCCAGGTAGCTAGTGGACGAGGACAATTTTCTGATGAAAAGAGTGAAACTCGGACGAAATTCTAGTTGTGGCAGTCTAAGGGGAATGGCCCGCTTGAGGTTGATCACTTAGTAATTTTCACAAACATTCAGGATGGGGTCAGAGCCCAAAGGGAAACATTCCTTGCATTATGAGCCATTAGGGATGGCGGGTTCACCACAGTAGCCCGCAGATAGAAGTTCATGGGGCAGGGCCCGAAAAAGAAGTTGTCACTTGGCTGCTTTAGGGTTGGTCATTAGAGGAAAACTCAAGACTCGATGGTCGGGTAGATGGGTCATGAAAGCCACTTGAGACGACGATGCACAGTTAGGCTTCCCTAGGCAGACATCCGTGAGGCGAGACTCGTGGTGGACCAAGGCTTGAGATTTTACAAAGTTTAAACTTTATGGGCTATCAGTAGGGAGGGACCCAGGAACCAGAAAGTTAGGGTTGGAAAGCTGTTCAGAATGGCCGAACATGAAAGGCAGTCTAGAGACAAAATCCCACGAAGGAAAATCTGAATAGGGTGTTTGAGTTTGTGAGTTTTTCTAAGTTTAAGTGGTGAATGAGAGGGGCCATCCCGCTGAGGAGGGCCCGAAGGGGTCTTTTTTGTTTTAAGTTTAACTCCATTGTTAAGGTTGGCGACAACATGGGAGTGTCTAGGTCTGAAGGGGGTGAAAGCCCCGGTTTATGAACAACGACTGAGAATTCAAGTTCCATGATTGACACATGGATCAAGTTTGAGGTTTTATCAAGATTTGAACACATGGGTTTTGTGCGCCTTAGTCTTCTTTAGTTAATTATCAGGTATTTTTTCCAATTAAATTCACCCATTTTGTAAGAAATCAAAGAAAGCATGAAGTAGGGTGCAGGGTGGCAAACTTGCCTCAAGAATCCAATGAATGAGGTCGAGAAATCAATTAGCAGATGCTTTGAATTGGTGATGGCACTCGTCGGGCTCAAAGACGACACTAGAATTTGGCTCTAACTTCTCTCTGATCAACTGACAGGTGAAAATGATAGGTGAAAGTTTCCTATTTATAGAAAATGATGCATTAAATGTGGCCTATTAATGACTATATGGTGAACCAAGAGTTGGTGAGCCATCAAGTGAAAATGGCGGTGGGATCATTGGGACCCGCTAAGTGGGAAGAGGTCGACGCCTGGTCATTGGGAGTGTTTGACAATTAGAAACAACAATTAGTTCATCTTGGGGTGATAGAATCCCACGCAGGGTGGCCTGACAGGGCAGACCCAACAGAGTCCAAGGACACCAATTTTGAAAGGTAAAGGGAAAACAACTAATGGGAACCCGCAAAGGCCTAAAGCCTTGATAATTTGGGGGGGTAAAAACATGGTCAACTCAAGATGAATTATCTAAGGCTCACTGACCACTTAGAACACCAAAACAGGGGGCACGCAAAACTAGACGATGATGAAGCGACCCAACAAGGCGAAAAGGAAGAGGGTCCCCGTTCTGAACTAGGCATGTGTGTTGAAGGCACAAAAAATGGCGACTCTGTTGGGGAATGCTCCTGTGCATTATAAGGGTAAATATTCATTCAAAACCCAAAATCTTTGGTTTCACAGACCAAGGGCTAACTTCCAAAAGTGAACTAGGAAAACTGGATCCTTCGCTGAATCAAACAACAAAAGCATCTCAGAAGCATGTGTGTTCAGTGAATTCATTCCCTTTCCATAGAAACTGTGGCAAGTGGTAGTTAATCGAACCGTGCAAGCTACATGAATTTTCCAACCCCAAAAGTAACCTAGACATTTCCCCATTGCCAATCAGGTGTCCATAGCCCCAACAGAGTTGTTGTTGTGACCCCACGAACATTGCTCTACTACCAGTCGAGCATCCATAACCCTGGTAGAGTTATCTACACACCCATACAGTTGCTTTTTTTCAGCATTTTTCTTTTCTTTTCTTTCTTTCAATACTTCTTTTAACACTTTCTTCTTTTTCTCAATCGTGTAAGCATTGAAGCCTACAATGGGTTTGGGAACCACAGTGGTCACTGGAGCGGACTTGATATTTTTCACTTGCTAAATTGTCATAACAACTATTGTACAGCTCTTTGGAAATAATTAATATGATTTTTTTGTTGGATCTAAGATGTATGTAAAAGGAAGATTCAAACAAGGGTCAGGTTCTAAGTCAAAGTTCAAGCGAGGAAGCCATTCCATGACAACTATCAGAGACCAATAGTTGAAAGTGAATATTTAGCCAAATAACACTAAGAGTGGGAAGCAAAGTGAACTATTCGTTGAACAAGCATGGCCACCGTAGTAAAAACAAAGAACACCCTCATCAAAGAAAAACAGTCGGGAAATGAGCAAAACAAAAGCAACACGACATGATAGAACAAAGCAAACCAAAAGCAACCTAAACTAACCTATATACAAATATTTACAGGAACAAATCCAAAAGAGCTCAAGCTTGGAAGTAATGTTTTAGGTGTTTCCCGTTGACCGAAAATGGGACATCTTCACCAGTTAGAGTCTTTAGTCAGAAAGCATTGTCTTCAAGGATTTCAACAATCTGAAAGGGGCCAAGCCAAAGCTTGTCAAATTTTTCATGTCCCCCTTTCTTCTCATGGGCCTTGTCCCAACATAGGACTAGATCAGTGATTTTGAAGGCCTTGATTTTGGCTTGTCGATCAAACCATCTCTTGACCACGCCCTGATGTTTGGAAAAAATTTCAATAGCACGATCACACACTTCTTCTAGGTATAATAGCTCAACCAAGTGAGCTTCTCTAAGATCCCCTTCTTCGTAAAAGTCATTGATGAACTAGAGGGTGGAGATTTTTAGGTGAATTGGGAATATAGGCTCTAAGCCATAGACAAGATGGAATGGGGAATCACCAAGGGCAACCTTGTGGCATGTACAATCTACCCAAAGGGCAAAGCGGAGTTGGGTATGCTAGTCCTTGGGATTCCTATCAAGTAGTTTTTTTATCATAGTAATGAGATTCTTGTTCATAGATTCTACTAGGCCATTTCCCTGGGGGTAGTAGTTGGAAGAAAACTTGAGGGGAATTCTGTAATCGAACGCCCAACTGGAAAATCTAAGCGAGGAAAAGGTAGGGTCATTATCACACACTAATGCATATGGGCAACCAAAACAATTTAATATAAAGCTTTCAAGAAAATTCATAACTACCTCTATTGTAAATTTCCTACATGCAATGGCTTTTGTCCATCTAGTATAATAATCGAAAGCAGCTAGAATGTACCTATGTCCTGTAGATGACGGTGGGCTTACCGAACCAATGAATTCAATACCCCATTATGTGAACGGTCTCACCTCTAAAACTTGTTGCAACGGGACAACGACATTCTTTTCTCAAGTTGCGGTAATCTGGAAGACATGGCACATGTGGACGTGGTTGTGAGCATCCTTGAAGACCGTTGGCCAATAGTAACCTGCTCATAGGATCTGCTAAGCAGTTGATGGGCCAGACCCATGACGCATGCCAAATTTTTCATGAAATTCTTTCAAGACCCAGTCTGCTTCTTTTTTTCCAAGGCATCTCAGATAGACACCTTCATGATTCTTCTTGTATAGTATTGATCCTTGCAACATATAGCTACTGCTTATCAGATGGATAGAACGCTTCTAAACTCCTTGCAAGTAGGGTGGACACTTGTTATTCAACAAATAATAAAAAATGTCATCGTACTATTCCCCTAGGGAAACGTCTTCAAGATGATATTGTTGAATTGTGAGCTTGGATCTTGCTTCAGCTATTGTCTTGGCTATTGTTGGAGTGAGGGTCTGCCCTCTTACCAACTTCATGGGCTGAATTTCCATGTCATATTCCTACATCAAGGCAACCCACTTGGCTCTTTGTTCTCCTAGCTCATTTTACATGAGCAACATCTTCACTACTAGGTCAGGAACAATGGCGAACACCTTATTCTACAAGATGTTGTGCCAGAACTTCTTAACTCTTCTGACAAGAGCATATGCTTGTTTATCATAGTTCAACATCTTTCAAGGGAGCACTCATGAAGACAATTGGGTGCTTTTTTTCGTCACTATCCTTCTAGGTTAAAATGTTGGCACATGAATGATCTGAAGCAAATGAATAAATGTAGAATGAATTTAGATAGTCCAGGCTAACTAGCATTGGTGCTTCAACAATAGCTTTCTTGATTCCTTTGAAGGCTTTCTTTTCTTCTGGGGTCCACTCAATCTTAGCATCTTTCTTTGACATGGCATTGAGCGGCTTGACAATTTCAGCAAATCCTGTGATGAACTTTCTGACGAAATTGATCTTTTCAAAGAAAGATTTCAGTTCTTTCTTGCTACCTAGTAGCTAAATCTTTAGCAAAGATTGGATGTACTCAAGATCTATAGGAATCCCTCATTTGTAAATAACATGCTCGAGCAACTTGCCTTCTGTAACTCTAAAGATGCATTTCTTCAGATTAAGGGAAACTCCAAATTCTTGGCACCTCTGGAAGACTTTACATAAATCAGAGACATGATCACTCCACTTCTTTGAAAAAACAGTCAAATCATCCATGTAGATGATTATGCACTTTCCAACCAAGTCTTTGAAGGTGATGTCCATTGCACGCTATAAGGTGGTGCCCACGTTGATGAGCCCAAATGACATTCTTCTATAAGCAAAGGTGCCCCAGTTGGTGGTGAATGTTGTTTTGTATCAATCTTCATACTGCACCATCACTTGATTGTACCCAGAGTACCCATTGAGGAAGGACATCATCTATGATCCATTGACAATCTATAATACCTCATCTAATGAAGGCACTAGATAGTTGTCCTTCTCCGAAGCTTTGATCAGATTGCAGAATTCCACGCACAATCTAATTTCTCCGTTTGTTTTCTTAATTGGGACCAAATTGGCCACCCACGTGGAGTGCCTAACTGGAAATATTATTCTAGCTAAAATAAATTTATGCACTTCCTTGTAAATGATAGGCTCCAACAAGGCGTTGATGGGACGTTGTCTTTGTTGAAATGGTCGTGCATTGTGTTTGAGAGGGATTGTATGTGTGATGATGGAGGTATCATAAGTCTTCAAATCTTCATAGCTCCATGATACCACATCGTGATACTTTCATAAAGCATCAATAATTACTTTATTTTCTTCTATAGTGTACATCTTGCCAATGAACACATTTTTGATTTCCTTAGTTGTTCTGAGGTTGTGGGTGTCGCACTAGTTGTCTATGGACTCTTTCTTTGATTGTTGGTCTTGATCTCTGATTTGATCCAAGTCAAATATGTGCTCAAGTTGAACCATACCTCTAGGGATTGTATTGGTTTTGAGGTTGATGACCCCTTCTATATCTAATTTAGCTTCTTTTGGATCAACTTCATCAATTATTTGTGTGGAAAACACGTCAGAACTTGTGATGAAATCGAGGATGTTCTTGTCATCATTGAATACTTGGAAATGAGTGACATTATCAGGTATAGATGGGGTGGAGGTAAACTCAACAATGAATCTTTTGAGACCAGACAAAGAAAGTGGTTGAAGATGTTGGTTGCTTGAGCGAAGGAATCGATAGTATGATTCTTAGAGAAAGGAATCAACTATATTTTAAATGCATTTATACTCTCTAAGAGATCCCAGACTCTATTCCTATAGTTTGCAAGCCTTCTATCATGGCATGAGTACAATTTTCTAACTTGTTTGAATACCAATTCCAAATCACCAAAAACTTGTAGCATTTTAACATTCTTTCTTAGAGCCATTAAAAGACCATACACCAAAGCTTCATATTCTCCTATATTATTGGTACAATAAAATTCAAGCCTAAGGGAAACAACGTAAGTCTTACCCGTGGGGCTGATGAGTTCAAACTCGGCTCCAACTCCTTGCTTGGATTTGGACCCATCAAAGTGTAGCATCCAAAACTTGGAAGGCTCTTTGACTTTAGGACCAATGATGCGTTCATTTCTTTTTGGTTTCATGCTTGCATCTACAACCTTCGAAGTAGATTTTGGTTCAGTATGATTAGGGGAAGGCTACCCTATTGGAATCATGTTTCGAGGAGTAACTAATCCTTTGACATGTTCCACTGTTGTTTGGCACAAGCAACACTCGAACTCTGAATGGGCTACGTTGTGAACTCTACATCAACTTGGTAGCAAGAGGTCTTGGAAGTCCATCCTTGCCCCAAGGCTGAGTTGATCTTGTACACACTTCTCCATGAAGTCTTGGAAGTTGTCCAGTAGTCCTAAATTACCTTCTTCATAAGGATCATCATCCTCTGATTCTACTAACATTTTTGTGCTTTGAGGTGCATAAGTTAGGTTGGTAGGAGGACTACATTGCACCAAGAAGACCTCTGTAGCTAGTTATTCTTCTTCAGGCTCCACTTCTTCTTGATAAGTGAAGGGGAATTAATTACCCAATTCCATTTCAGCAAAGAACACCTCGTTGATGTTGTTATACTCTATGATCATGAACTTCATGCGTGGCTCCTGGTCTATTTGAATCTAGTTTGGCAGCCCCTTCCATGGCAACCATGTGTGAGAGAAGTCTATTGCAGAATACCCATTCAATGCACGGGTGAAGACTCATCCCAAGATAATTCTATATTTATCAGGAATGTCTGCAACTTGGATGTCAAGAACTTGTTGCACCCTTGGGTCTGCAACAATCTGCATTGGGATACGATTGATCTCCCCAACAATGTTGACCTTAGTTTTGTCCAATTGAATGAATTTTCTTCTTTAAGGTGTGGGGGTAATCCCAAGGGATTTGCACACTACTAGAGGAATGACATTGGTTGATGCTCCCGAGTCGATCAGACAATTGTGCAAATTATTTCCAAATACTCTGATTGTGGTGAGGAAGGGTGGCGACATTTCAAACTTTCCTTGGAATAGTCCCATATGCGTGTCAGCTTGGGTCACTTGACCCTTGTCCTTCTCATTGGACTTTTCCTTAGTTTTCATTGGGGTTTGCTCTTTGGCAAGTTGTTTTCTAGCTTGCTAGTTGGTGGAGGCATCCTTCCTTTTTCCTATGATTTCTTGGATTACAGGCTCCTGTCGAGGCTCTACAAAGGTGACTCTCTTGGCAGGTATCTCTTATGTCATCTTAGAGGAAGGGGTTCCATTAATTACCCTAAAAAAGGAATGCTTGACTACAGGAACCTTGAGTAACTCAAAAGCAGACAAGCTGATCTTAACCCTCTTGAATTCTTTAGTGACATATTCCCCCATTTCTTCAATTTCGGGCTCAAAGGATTTTCCTATAGATGAGCTAGCTGGTTGGTCACGCGTTTGATTGGGTTGCTTGTTGTTATTCAAATATTGCTTGGGCACATGGGGATAACCTAGATTATTGCTAGCATTGGGGTCAAGTGGGGTGCTAAAGTTATTGGGTGGAGTGGAAGTAGTGAACAATCCCCCTACTTGTCTATTTCTTAAGTAGTATGGAGTGGCTCTCTGATGAAACATTTGGACCTCATCTTCATGAAACTCCTCCTCATCTACGGGGCCATTATCTATTGAATTAAAGAGCTAATACAAAGCTTTTCCATTGCTTACCTCCTATACTTCTTTGTTTTTGGCATAGGAAGTCTCGATCTCAGGCTCGTTGCTCTCACTCCGCAAGGGGCCTGGTTGAATACAAAGCAAGAGGAATTGTAGGGCTCAGATGGAATGATGTCTCTATAGTTCATAGTTTCAACAACATGTTGGACCTCCACTTGGAAGATTTATGTAGCTGTCTAGAATTTGGGGCAGTCTAATTCGGAATGCATGTTAGTCTTGTGAATCCTGCACCATCTAGATAACGCAACCTCGGCGAGGTACACTCCACTAGTTGTCTTTTCCATGCTACCAGGTTGATCAAGATTAGTGGGAAAACCCCCATTATTTGGCCTTGTATTCCATGTCCTATTCTACCTCTAGGAGGGTCTTCTTTCAAAGTTCTAATTAGAATTTTGTCCTCGTTCATAATTCTACCTAGACGAGGTACTTGCCTCACGATTATCCCTATTATCTCAATTGATATTGGCTTGAATGCTATGTTGAGAATCTTGTAGCTGGCTATTCTGATTTCTCAAGTGGGTCATCTCTATGGAAATCTTTTAGATCATCTATGTCAGCTCATCCAACCAATCTTTCTCTACATTACTTGGTTGCGATATTTGATTCTAGAGGAAGACAAGCTACGCCACTAGTTGATTCTATTGAGTAGGAAGAAATTGAGACCCTTGTAAGTATAGGGGAACTTGAGGCTATTGTGAATATGCTTGTGGCTGCAAGTAATGAGGTACTGGAGGTGCCTGGTTTATGGGTTTCACAGGATGAGGGACTATAGGTAGCAGTGGTACTTGATTCATTAGGGGAGTTTGATGTTGCAATGTTTGAGTGAGCCTTTGTATCTACAGTGGATGGGAAACTTTCCCCAAGGAGGGTAGCGGACCAGAAATGTTTTAACCCAAGTCGGTGCTAACAATAACTGCCTTATATTAAGCATTCACAATCCTAGTTGGAGTTGGTTGCATTCTCTTTACCAATTTAGTTGTGAGGTTATCTAATTTTGCATAATAGACTAGCAAGGCAACAACATCACTAAGCACATACGGGGCTACAACCTTCTGTAGGCTTGGTGGAATAAATCATTGAAGAAGCAAATCGACTCATTGATTTCCCTATTAACTAACATGAATTGTTGATATAACTCCAAAGGGCTTATTGAGATCTTGTACTTCTGCAAGAATGCATTCATCAGCAAATCCCAAGATGTGATGGATCATGTCGTCAAGTTAATATACCAATAGAATGCTTCTTCCCCCAATGAATAAGGGAAAATCCTACATGCCACATCTTCCTGATCGACCTACATGTCTTTCAATGTTGTTTGGAATATTTTGATGTGTTCTTCAACTGTCCTCTGTGGATCCCGAGGATTGAACTTCAAGAAAAAGCTCTTTGGATTCTTAGACATGTCATGGTAAGCATAAAGAACAATGGAGAAGGATTATTCCCTATCCAATCCATGAGGGGAGGTGGGGGTGGTATTTTTTGTTGAATAGTAACTTGGGGCTGCATAGGGACAGTGGCAGTTGGGACTATACCTTAGACTTGGGGGGGCATGGAAGAGGACAACACCCTGGTTGTGGGAAGCAGGCAGCTGAAATGTTGTTTGGGATGGCTAAGTGGAAGAGGTAGAGATGGAAGAGGAAGGGTAAGAATGTGGTTGATGGAAAAGGGATGGAATTAAAAGTGAGGGTGAAGTGGATGAAACAGAAGAGGAAGAAGAGGTTACGTCCTCTCTCTTAGTCCTTCTTTCCCTTGTAGGGGGTTGCAGTTCCTAAAATTCCCCTTTGTCTGATGTCTACCTTAAAACTCTCTAGAATCTCTCAGGGGAGAATGAACCAATTCAATCTAGCTTAGCTCAAGCCCTCCTTCTAGCGCCAATTTTGTTGATGGGTGTTTTAGCACTTTCTCAACACAAGAAGTGCATAGGTACACTACCTCTCTTGAAAGGAAATCTCCAACAACAATTTGTTGAAAATAAACCCAAGGTCAATCGGGTGTCAGGTCATGACGTGCATGGAATTTCTCAATTGGTTCAATGTGATTTTGTTGGTAATCATAGGGAAGAGTTACGAGGTTAAGCTAGAAGGAAGTTGGATCTTAAAATGGAGTTCTTAAGATGGGGAAGTTGGTGTGCAATTGTTGCAGGTTCAAAAAATAGTCTTAAACTCCTATTTCAACTTGAGATTTGGCTTTACAATGTGCAATGAACCTTAGCATAGGTTACTTACTAAAAAAAAGGTGGGGTAGGGAGGAGAAGAAGTACCTAGATTTGAAACAACAATGAATAGTGATCATGGAGGACCTTGTTGTGGACAACTTTCCTGAAAAAAAATTCACTTAACCAAATTACCTCACAGTCTCATGAAATTTGTGCAAGCTTCTAAGGACTAAGGATATTCAACCATTCATTCACCATAAGCATGAATAAAAGATATAAGTTTAGAGTAGCTTTTAGATTATGCCCAAACTAACTTTACACAATTGTTTATCATCAATAAATAGCAAAAAGTATGGTCAAGGAAACTTGCCAGCACACAGAAAAATTCTTCAAAACCAATGAACAACATTAAGTAATCTACTAAAGAAAGCTATATAATGTAAAACAAAAAAGTAAATCTACTCAAAAGAACTAACTATGGGAGAAGAACCATGTAACATGCAACTAAAACTCAAGAATTCACCAAAAGTCAATGAACTTCTATTAAAATTTTAGCACCATGCCCTTACAACAACTCAACTCTCTCTTGAAAATGAGAGGAGACCCCCTATTTATAGTGTTTAAAAAGAAAAATGAATGTCCAAGTTTGATTTGCATTATGCAGCCAAGATTCACTACAAACTAGGGTTTCACCTACCCCCAAATAATCACAATTTAAAATTACATCCTTTTCTTTTCCCTATTTTGTCCTTTTGTGGCAGCATTATATCTCTTTTGTCTTTTGTTGATTTCCCTTTTTGTTGTAGCTACACTGTAAGGAATTCATCATCAATCACAAGAATTCCTCCATTCCTCTTCAAGGTGGCATACTCCACAAATTTTCTGATCAATGCTTGGAGCTTGCTCCATTCCAATATATCTGATTGGATCACCTGAAAATTCAGCCTCCTTGATTTGTTCATGACAGTATCCTAGTCCTTGTCAAATTTATGTGCATTCTTAATCACCTACTCGGACTGAGTGAAGGCTCGAGCAACAAAACCCATCAAATCCTTCCAATAGCTACAAATCTCATGCAAACACTCAACGGTGTGTATTTCTACTTCGGAGGGGGTCTAGGCTCATGGGTAGCACACACTCTCTCTCTCTTACTCCTTCCTATCTACTTGTTCATTTACTACTTAGTGGTATGGGTTCTACTCCTGAAGCGGGTTTTTCTTTCACCACACGCTTTGTCTATTTTTTTACACTCCTTTCCAACTTGGTTGTCTATGGAGGTGGGAACACCAAAATGGGGGTCTGACTAAGGCAAACCTCTCTATAGCCCCGACATTTTCCCCTCATTCTTTTGTGTGTAGATTGCAAAGCAGAGCTTGGAGTGAAGACTTAGACATTTGATTGAAGGTAAGTTTTCTCCAGGTTCTCCTTGTACTTTATTCTAATTTTTTTCTTTTTGTTTGATCATTCTATTTAGAAAACCTTAGATCTGAGTTAGGAGGTGAAGATTTATTATTCCCACTTGAGCACCTAAGCTTTTTGTTGCTCAGGATGCCAACACACCATTTAGATGACAATGTGCCACAGTAGCATCTTGAGTCTGTTCTATTGTCTTTTGGCTGAGAGCTCCTCTATCTAAGGTGGAAATCCAAAAGTTTTTCTCCCTTGGGATCTGAAGTAGTCTTCTCTAAAACATAACTTGAGTATATTTTATTTATCATTTCTTCATTTTGTTTATTGTTGAGGTGGATAAGGGCAGTTCATTCCCTGGTGATCTCTTGAGAACCAAGAGTCTCGTGTGTAGCAAATCCCTCTTATCTCACATTTTTGGTGAGCTCGACGTGAACATGTCGGATCTATTTCTACCATATTTCTATGTTTATGATAATACCTTCTCTAAGGAATATTTTGATATGCGATATGACACTCTAGATGACTTCTTAAAATTTCACTCCTCTATCTGCAAAATTTCTGAGCAAACTTCCTCTCTGCAAGATGGGAAGTCAGGAAATGTAGTTGTGGTCTTTGTGGCTCCTCCAAGCCTTAAGAAACCTGACATTTATGTGACCCCAGTCAGCCCTTCTTCTACGGAGGATCATTCCATCTATAGAATTTCGTGTTGAAATGATTCACTAGAATTATATTCAAGGTTCATAAAAGTTATGAACCCCACTTCTTACAATGTTGTTGGGAGCACATATAATATAAGAAGAAACAAACAAAACTTAGATCAACAACCTGCTATTCCTACGTCTCAACCCACTCAAGTTCCTACTTCTTTACCACCTTCTCAACCAAGGCTTCCTTCAACACCTAAACCTGTGATTAAAGCACTAGGTGATTATGATCTTGTCAAGCAACATCGTGTTACTCTGGCTAATATCTCACTTTGGGATTTGCTTCAAACCTTTTTAGTTTATCAAGAGATGCTTCAAGAAGCCTTGTAGAATATCCTCTTAGCTGCCTCTACTAGGCCTATGGATATTAACGCATTGTTGGCTCATATTCAAGTGGATTCATCAAATATCACATTCCATCCGCAAGAACTCCTGCCTCTAGATGTGCAGAAGCAAGCAGACCCCTTGATGATCATAATTAATGTTAATAATATTGGTATTAGGCGTACTCTCATTGACACTAGTTCAGCTTTCAATGTTTGCAGTATCGACCTACTACCTAAGATTAGAGTTTATTCATCTTCTCTAGCTACTTCTCCCTTGTACATTTGTGGGTTTGATAACATTGGTCATCAAGCTCTAGGCACGATAATACTGCCTTTGTAGCTAGGTCCCATTACCTTACCTACTTTGGTTTATGTGATGCCTAGCCTATTACCTTATAATATTCTTTTGGGGAGACCCTGGATTCATGTTATGTGTGTTGTAACTTCTAATTTACACCATTCTTTAAATTTCATCGCTAATAGTTGGGTGGTCACAATTAAAGATGATCCAGAAGCTTTTCACCTTCATGAGCTAGCAGCTACTAGTCGGGCTTCAGTTGTCTCCACTCTTAAGAATTCTACTCCATCCTTAACCGCTGACACTATGGCATGTTCCTCAACAATACCCTCTATGGAGGTTGTCCCTGAAGTGAACATCGTTAAAGATAAATCATCTAAAGCAGAAAGTCCTAAGTCTTCCCCGTCTTCTCCTTCTTCTTCTTAGTCGAATGCTTTCTTTGGTGATGATTTGGGCTCTCTAGAATTCTCTGAATTCTTCATTGCAGAATACAAAGTGAATCTTTCTTGTATAGATTTTTTGAATGCCTTTGATGTGAAGATGGAAGATACTCTCGTTAAGGAAGGGAAATGTGATCCTAACTAGGATACCAGTCCTTCCTCTACTAAGGAGAGTAGTCCCACTCTTGCGAAGGAGGTCAATGTTTATGAACCAAGCGAAGAAGGTGAAAGTGCTCCCCTAGATGCATTCAATGTTCATTGGTGGAACGAAACCCTCTACGTAGAGCCGTCACTTCCCAAAGTTTTGCAAACTCGTTATGGTTTCTGATATGAACTTGCTTCTCAATATGGCTATGGGTAGAAATTCCTAGGGAGTATCAAGCAAGGAATTCAATTCCCTACCTAGTTTAAGCCACGAAAGTGCTATTTAAGTTTGGGATGCTCTATCAAACAATCTAAGCAAAATCCTTGGTGGAGTGTTAATATGATTTTGGTTGAATCACTAAGTTTGGTCCATCCTAAATTGATAGAGGATAGGGGGCAGGCCAATAAGACCCCTTTAGATGTCTTCTCTTTAGATGAAGCGCTTGAGGAATTCATAGGTTCCTACACCCCTTTGCCTCCCTTTCATCACAAGAGATTATTCACATATCGCCTGCATGAACAAGCGTACTTTAGAGAATTTGTCTTGAGTATCGACGAGGAGGACCCTCTATCCAATGTTGGTAATGATGTTCTAACATCACATTTGAAAGATTGTAGTTCTCTCCTTAAGGGAGATACTACTAAAATTTCTATGGATCCTAAGTCTCCTAAAAAAGTGATTAAGATTTGGAAGTGTCTTTCTTTAGAAGAAGTAGACAAACATTCCAATCTCTTACATTCTCACCCTAATATCTTTGCTTGGATGTATGAGGATATTCCTGGTATCGATGAGTCTATAGTGGTTCATAATATTGTCTTGTGTCCCGATGTTAAGCTAGTTAAGAAAAAAATCTGAAAGATCAATCCCAGGGTGGCATTGATGGTTAAGACTGAGATAGAGAAGTTGTTAAAAGCAGGCTTTATCCGTCCAATTGTCTACTCCCCTTAGATCTTGAATATAGTTGTCATTGGTAAACCTGATGGCCGTATTTGTATATGTATTGACTTTTGTGTTCTTAATAAGGCTTCTCTTAAGGATTTTTTTACGTTGCCTAATATAGATATGATCATGGATTCGACTACAGGCCATGCATTGTTATCTTTTATGGATGGTTTCTCAAGTTACAATCAAATTTGTATTAATCCAGAAGATCAGTACAAGACAACCTTCACTACCCCTTGGGGTACCTTCTATTATGTGGTCATGCCCTTTGGGTTAAAGAATGCTGGAGCAACTTACCAACAGGTGATGACCTATATATTTCTTGATTTTATTCATAAGATTTTAGAGGATTATGTTGATGACATCTTGGTGAAATCTATAACTCATCAAGATCATGTAAAGAACCTTCATCTTATTTTTGAAAGGCTTTGGCTCTATAGGATGAGACTCAATCACCTTAAGTGTGTCTTCAGTGTGGAAGCCAACAAACTTTTGGGATTCATAGTTTCTCACCATGGAATCAAAGTTGACACAAATAAGATAGATGTTATTTTTAATATGCCTTCACCTAGGAATATTACTGAATTGCAAAGCTTACAAGGGAAAATTCAGGCAATTCGTAGATTCATATGTCAATTGGTTGATCGTACTCTTCCCATTACTCGTCTATTAAAGAAAGATGTTCACTTGATATGCGATGAAGCTTTCCATAAAGCTTTTGAATCAATCAAAGCCTATTTGGCCAATCCTCCTATATTGATGACGGTTATGCAAGATAGACCCTTTATGCTTTATCTCACAGTGTCACCATATGCTTTGGCAGCTTTGTTGGCCCAGTATAATGATTTTAGGAAAGAGAGAGTGGTCTACTACATCAGCTGTGTTCTGGTCGACTATGAAACTCATTACTCTTCCATGGAAAAGCAATTCCTTGCTCTTGTCTTTACTACACAAAATTTAAGGCATTACCTTCTCCATGCTAAAATGCATGTCATTGTAAAAAGTGGCCTTCTGAATCATTTATTCTCTAGTGTCAACCTTGCTAGGAGGTTAGTGAAAAGTGTAATGTTACTCTTTGAGTTTGACATAAAGTTCATTACTCAGAAGTTGATAAAGGGTCAAGCAGTTTCCAATCAATTGGCAGATGCTCCCTCATCTCGCTCCTTCTTGGGGTTGGATCTATTTCTTGATGAGAACATTTTTTTTGTTAACCATGACCTTGAATGGAAAATTTACTTTCATGGGTCGAGATGTCAAACTGGTTCCAGGGTGGGTGTGGTTTTGACGTCGCCTGAAGGTAAACCGGTCCCTCTCTCCTTTCGATTGGGCTTTCCTTGCGCTAACAATATCACTAAGCACAAAGCTATCATTGTCGGCTTGTGTGTCATAATTTCACTAAAGATAAAACATCTTCGTATACTGGGTGATTCTAAACTCATTGTGAACCAAATTACAGGAGCCTATCAAGCTAAGAAAAGTAAGTTGTTTTGATATCGAGACCTTTCCTTTTCCTTGCTCAATCAGTTCTCTTCTTTCATGATAGACAATATCCCTAGAAGGGAGAATAGACATGTGGATTCCATGGAAGGTGTTGCTTCCTTGGTACCCTCAGATGAAGATACAAAAGAATACCACTTCATGGGTCAGGTCCTGTGAACCCCAGTGGTTTCTTATTAACCTGAATCTAATGCCTTTATGTGTTCTTATCTAGACTCAGGAGAATGGTTCTCTAATATTTACAATTACCTAAAGACAAGAAGCCCATTCAAGCTCTGGGGGTGGAAAATTTGGAGGTAAATCCCTGGTGAGGAAACTAATACACATGGGGTACTATTGAAAAATGATGGAACAAGATTCCTTCGATTTTGTTAAAAAGTGCCTTCAATGCCAACAACATAGTCATCTTATTCATGCACCTACATAAGAGTTGCAGAATCAAACCTCTCCTTGTCCATTCACAAAATGGGGGTTAGATATTATTGGAAAAATATCACCTCCTTCTTTTAAGGGACATACCTTTATTATTACTGCTACAGATTACTTCACGAAATGGGTCGAGGCCATTCCACTTCGATCCATGAAAATTGAAGCTATCTATAGTTTTCTTCTGAACAACATTATTTCTCATTTTGGATTTCCTGCTACACTTGTTTCTGACAATTTTACACCATTCAAGAACAAGTAAAGAAGTTCTTAGAGAGATTTCACATTCAACATAGATTTTCTACTTTGTACTATCTACAATCTAATGGACAAGCAGAAGCATCTAATAAAACTCTTGAGATCATTCTTCATAAAATAGTTAATAAGCACGGTAAGGATTGGCACATTCAACTAACATACGCTTTATGGGCCTATCGCACGTTTTTTTGTACAGTGATGGGAATGATGCCTTACAACTTCGTGTATGGTGTCAAAGCTATCATGCTCATGCCTTTGTAGTTGGAAATTCCATCTTTACAGGTTTCCCTTAAGGGGTTAATTAATGATGAAACTTATTGAGATAATTATTTACATTAGCTAGATATGCTCAATGAGCATCGATTACAAGGCCTTGACCATCTTAAAGCTTATCAATGATCATTATCAAGATAGTATAATCAAAGTGTGCTTCCTAGGACCTTTAAAATGGGAGATCTGGTTCTCTAGGAGAATCAGAGAAATGTAAATACGCTACCTAATTAGAGAGGGAAATTTATTCCTAACTAGTTAGGCCCTTACATTGTCATCTATGTATATGGTTCGGGTGCCTATGGATTATCATCTATGGATGGAACGCCTCTAAAAGATCTCATTAATGTGATGCATCTTCATCGATACTATGTGTAGTGTCCAATGTGTCATGTGTGGTGTTCTCTCTTTAAGGGTAGCAACGTTGTATATGTTGACATTATTCATTAACACATTATGAAATTATTTTGTTTATGATATGACCATGTGTGTGTGTGAGAACAACATATATACATGTGTCTTGCTATGCTATGTATCCATGCATGACATTACATCTTTTAAGGAAATTAGATCATCATTGTATTTAATTAACATACAACCATGTGTGTTCATTAAATCATATTAGCATCTAATGTAAACATACATCCATATAAGCATATAATATCCATTGTATCAACATATACATAAAAAATACACAATTTCATGATGTCGAAACTAGTATATATATATATATATATATATATATATATATATTTGTATGTATCAAATTTCATGTACATGTATTAGGCCACTATTGTAAAAAATGAGTGGCTACTGAATATATCTCTATACAAATGATCTGCAAAAAATGTATATCTTGCTACAAAACTAGTGTACAAAATGAGGAGTTCCTATGGCTGCAACACATGGCTTCTAGAGCCCTCTAGCTCTAGCTACTATTGTTGTGGTCTGGGGAGAGGTTGCATAGTGGTCATGGATCGAGATTGATGTGAGCGCGATGTAGATAGAGCTACCTACATCCCCCTGATCTCTCCCTCAAGGGAGCATATCATCATTTGTACCTAACTCAGCTCATCCTGCAACTGTTGAACATCTATCAGGATCATGGCTATCAACTACCTATCGAGGTCATCAAGGTGGCTCTGAAGGGTGTCATGCACCTACTTGGCAGTGTCAGCCCTTGTCACAACTATGTCTTACTTGTCAAGCTTTGTCTACAGCTCCCCCAACAGCTGGTTGTGCTGCCCTCGGATGATAGGTACCTCTTTAGTGAGTTGTACAATCTCTACTCCCCACTCCTCGTAAGTAGTCCTTAGACGCACTACCAACTCGAAGATGTGGGAATGTCACTCCACAAATGCTAATCGGTAAGCCTCGAGAATCATCCCCTGAATCGGCACGTTAGGAGTCACCTCTAATATGCACTGAGCCATCAGCCTAGTCCATCCCTATGCATTCTCTGCAACCACAAAAAGAAAGAGAAATCAATATCACACGAAATATGTGTGAATAATCATAAACAAAGAAAATTGAAAGTATTAAAATATAAACAATATGCTTGGTATACCTAGGTCCCCTGGCTGCCATGTGGGTCAGGGTGAGCAGGGACATTGGGACCTACACCGCCAGCACTGGTAGCTACTTCTAGTGCCACCAAGGCTATTGCCGTTGTAGCTATAGGTATTGGTGGAACTGATAAGACAGGGGTAGTTGATGGAGGGTCTGATCTCCTCCACTACCTCAGCCTCTGTGATGCTACCTCCTCCTCTTGTGGTCTCTCCTCCTCCTCGGCCTACTGCCACCCCCTCTGCTTATCATGTGGTGTCGATGAGGGAACATCCCCCTGTGGGCTTGGATCCCATCTAGGGCTACCCCTATCGAACAGAGGACAAGGATGATGCCTATCCCACCACCCTCTAAAATTTATAGCAATCCTAACATTATCTACCGGTGCTATGGGCAATAGATCCTAATCAGGCTCATCATCATCTTAAGGGACAAGATCAATGGTGGTGAGGCAGGGGTGATCCCTGGGTCTAGTTGTGATCCCGTAAGCTCTAGTGTATATGGGTATGTCTAGAGGAATGGTTTGTACATGGCCATGTTGTCGCATGACCCAAATCTAGTAGTATGGTACAATGATATGATCACAACGACCTATGAGAAAATAGTCCCACTGCAAGTTCCTGAGATGCCTACCATGGTCTAGCCATCTGAAAAATAGATAGGGTCTCCATCTAACCCGGTCTACAACAAGAGTATCAAACTATAAGTGCCAAAACTATAAATTTCCATGCCTTCACTGCCCCGTAATATCATACCAATGGGCCATGGGGACATGATATGGTCATCGTTGGGGAAGACCAAATAGCATCATGCACATGATGTGGGCGAAGGCCCACACCTACAAAAGTGTGTATGATGTAAGACTGCAGTACTCATAATGGACGTACCACCCCAACCCCTAGTATAGATGTGCTAACATACTGCACCCCAAGTAAAAACTATGGACTATGCTCTATCATCTCCCTAATGGTATGGACAAGGCCCCCGTGCAGGTGAGAGCCTCGCCCATCTATCATGATCTAGAATGCAATAGTCACGACCATCACTAATTGTAGCAGCAGTGCAGTGGTTTGTGCATGGTCATAATAATGCGTGTAAATGTGACATGTGTTGTCATTGTCATATGTCTGCCCTAAGCAGTACAGGACTCCCTCCACCCACTCCTGTGTTGATCAAGTGTCAACAATAGCCACCCATCATCTACAAATGGGTAGTCCAATGATCTGATATGCATCCTCTACTGTGATCTTCATCTCCCCAATAAGCAACTAGAAAGATGATGTGGTGGCATCCCACCACTCCATCAGGGTTGTAAGCATCCTCTCATGGTAACACATATTTAGCATGGTGAATGCATGCCAGAGACAGACCTACTCCAAAAGTGTGACCTCATTTCCAGTGAGGTAGTCCCTCTACTCACACACTAGTCGATAAGCTCACCCTCCAGGATGCTCTTGGACCTCCGAATAGTCCTGTAAAAAGTAGAAAAAATTATAAGTCAGAACATGGAATTTCAATTTGAAAACAAAAAATTTACTAAGACGTCTCTGCATCGTGCAGATGTCTGCATGTCGCACATATGTCCCTGTCCACCATTGATGCCCCGAGGACACCAGCGCATCCTTGGGACGCTAGCGCAAAGATGGGACTCCAATGCGGATTCTAGGTGCCAACGTGTTTTTTGCATGACAGTGCCAAAAAAGGATGCCTGTGCAACTCTATGAGGAAAAAATTGCTAAAAAAGTACTTAAATTCACAAAAAAGAGGTTTCAAAACCTACCCGTTCCACCTCGTGACCCTCGGCAATATCGTCCCTTAGCTGCTCCAATCTAGGTGTCTCGTACTCCGTCCTGCTCGACATTTTTCTGACTTTTCTCTCACAAAAGTCAACAATTTGCTCGTAGTGAATAGTGAAAATGACCCTTCTAGGGGCCCACCTAGGTATATATAGGCCCCCCGAGGCCCATTTTTCTTGGAGTTTGTGGTTCCTCAATTTCTCTTGAATTTACCCCACCTAGCTAGGGGGAAACTCAGTTGGGGGCATATAGTCACCTCTTGATTATATTTTTCTTCTGAATCAATGACTTTTTCTTGATCATTCTTCTCGATGTTGTAGCTTCTTCCAATTTTTGAATGTGACCTAAACTTTGAGTTTTGCGGGTTAAAGTTTTGTGCAAATTTTCACAACCGTTCTATTGCTATTTGTTGAGCTTGGTTGCTTGGGGCACCTTTGGTACCAGTTAGCTCGACTTTGGTGGCCTTTGAGGTCCCTTCTTCCTTGGTACACAAATCCATAAAATTCAAAATTTGGGTGAAATTTTTCTTCTCTACTTTAGTGTGGCTGGTTTTTCCCAAAATTAAGCCCACTAAAGTGGGGGCAAAATGTAATGTTGTAGAATTGCACCTAAGGGAATTCCACATTTTTGCGCTTTTTCCTATCATTTATGACACCTTAGTGCATTAATGAAAAAACTCCCATGAGTCATAATTTCATAATTTTGACCCCATGTGGACTAGTGGTAGAGCAACAAAAGCCTAACGACACATTTCCTAAAAATATAGGCCTTGGATGCCTGCACGATGCACTGACATCTGCATGGCGCACTAGCATCTTGGTTTCTTGACTCTCTCAACATGTGTCCTAACAGTCAAATTTTGGATGTAATGGCTCTTTATTGCCCTTGCATGTATTAAAACCCCTCATTTACTCTCATTTTTTGGTTCAAGTCATTCAATCAAGCTCTCTACACACTTTTCACTCTTGAGTTCTCTTCATTCTTGATAGAAACTCTCTCACAAGTGAAGCCATGTTGGACTGAGGTCCTTCCAGCAGCTATAGCTCTCAAGCAAGCACTCAACAATGCATCTATGTGCTCTAGAGAGGGTCTAGGCCCATCGGTAACACTCTCTCTCTCTCTTACTCCTTCCTATCTACTTGTTCATTTACTACTTAGTGGTGTGGGTTCTACTCCTAAAGTAGGTTTTGCTTTCACCACATGCTTTATCTATTTCATTTACACTCCTTTCCAACTTGGTTGTTTGTGGAGGTGGGAACACCAAAATGAGGTTCTGACTGAGGCAGACCCCTATATAGCTCCAACCTTTTCCCCTCGTTCTTCTATGTGAAGGTTGCAAAGCAGAGCTTGGAGTGAAGACCCAAACGTTCAGTTGAAGGTAATTTTTCTCCAAGTTCTCCTTGTGCTTTATTCTAAGTTTCCACTTTTGTTTGATCATTTTGTTCAGAAGACCTTAGATATGAGCTAGGAGGTGAAGCTTTATTATGCTCGTCTAAGCACCTAAGATTTATGTTGCTTAGGATGCCAGCGCACCATTTAGATGATAATATGTTGTGCTAGCGTCCTGAATCTGTTCTACTGTCCTTTGGCTGAGAGCTCCTCTGTCTTAGGTAGAAATCTAGAAGTTTTGCTCCCTCAAGATCTGAAATAGTCTTCTCTAAAACATAACTTGAGTACATTTTCTTTACCATTTCTTCATTCTATTTATTATTGAGGTGGATAAGGTAAATTCGTCCCCTAGTGATCTCTTGAGAATGAAGAGACCCATGTGTAGAAAATCCCTCTTATCTCACAATACCAAATCCCAGGTTTCATTCTTTTCAATGATGCCATTTCCTTATTCATGGCTTCCAACCAAGAATCTGAATCAGACATATTAATAGCCTCTTTTATAGTCCTAGGCTCATCAGTTATAGTAATCAAGGCATAGGTACAACTCAAATCCAACAAGGAATAGCCATACCTTTCAGGTTGTCACTTCTCACGTGTATACCTCTTCACTGGATGAGGCTAATGTTGTGGTTATTCTTCTTGTTCAAAATTGTCAGAGTTGCTAGCTCACTCTCTTTAGTTTTAGGTACACTTTGAATTTGTAGTTCCTCTTTATCTTGATTTTGAGGAATTTCAGCTACATCATCCTTCTTTTCTTTTTTTTTTTGTCTCTTACTGTAGATCAACTACAAAAGATTTCAATTCCCAAAAGATAACACTTTTTTTGCACGCAACCTTCTTAGTAACAAGATTCCAAAGCTTGTATCCTTTCACACCAATGTCGTAGCTGATGGAGATACATTTTATAGGTTTTTTTCCAACTTAGATATTTTCTCATTCAACACATAAATATATGCTTCACAACCAAAAACACGAATATGTCTCAGAGAGGGCTTCTTACCAGACGACACTTCCATCGGCATTTTGTCAACAAGAGCTAAACTAGGTGGACGATTAACCAACATGTTGTAGCCACAACCTTAGCCCAAAAATTCTACTCCAAACCAGCACTACTCAACATACTTCTCACTTTTTCCATCAACGTCCTGTTTAACTTCTCAACAACTCCATTCTGCTATGAAGTATAAGGCATAGTTTTATGCCTTTTAATTCCATGATCTTTGCAATACCTTTCAAAATATGCTAAATAAAATTGACTGCCATTATTCATCCTTAATCATTTAATTTTCCTTCAAGTCTAATTTTCTAGCAAGTTTTTAAACTCTTTAAACTGACTGAATACTTCAGATTTACTTTTAAGAAAGTACGCAAATTCCCTTCTCGAATAATCATCAATAAAAGAAACATAATATTTAGAATTTGATAATGAAGGAAAATTCACTGGACCAAATACATCAGAGTGAACATAATCCAATAGGCCAGAAGACTTATGAGGAATGGAATAAAATGAAACACAGTGTTCCTTTCCATAAATGCAATGTTTTCAAAAATTGAACTCAAGGTTACAATCATCAAGCCCTTCTACTAGGTTTTTATTTTTTAAGGCTTTTAAGCCTTTTTCTCCTATTTGACCAAGTCTATGTTGTCACAACATGGTTTATTTGCTAGGAGTTTCACCTCCATAAAGTTTACACTCAAAGGAACTTCATTCTCCTTCTCTACACGAGCAGCTTTGGTTGACTTTACAAAGACGTTGTTACATTGAATAGGGCATGCATCGAGCTTGTACAGAGTGCCCATGTGTGCACCCATAGCCAACACCATTGAACCTCTAGTAACTTTGCAACCTCCACTCGAGAAAGAAGCATGCACACCAACATCATTTAGCTTACTAATAGAAATCAAATTACAAGCCAAACCTGGTATGCGCATTACACCATCAATTCCTTTGATTCTTCCGTCAGGAAATTGGATTCTGACTCTTCCACAGCCAACAATCTCAAGAGATGAATCACTTTCCAAGCACACCTTTCCACCAACATACATTTCATACCTCGTGAACCAATCTTTGTGAGATGTCATGTGAAAAGATGTGCTTGATTCAATCATCTAGACATCATCTAATGTCTGAGTTCCCAAGGTTGCAATGAAGGCATCTACATCACTTTGAGAAGAGTCATTGTCTAAAGAGTTCTTCTTCTTCTTCTTATTTTTATCCTCTTTACAATCCTTTCATATATGACTAGTCTGCCCACAATTCTAGCATTTCACCTTCAAACTCTTGCCTGGAGACTTTGATCTCCCTTCAGATTTGGATTTAGACCTCTTTTCCTTCTTCTTTCCTCTCTCCTTTGATCTACCCCAAATAGCAAGGGACTCCTTGGCCATCTTAGAAGATCTCCTCCATATTTCTTCTAACAACAGTGAAGCAACCACATCTTATGTCTTTAAAGTGGTTGTTGTACTTCCAATAACTATCACCAAATGATCCCATGTGTCAAGTAAGGAACACAACAAAAGCATACAATGATCCTCCTCCTCTATCTTCACACCCACAAAGGCCAATTGAGAAACAATCATGTTAAATGAATTTAGATGGTCTGCAACAAATGCACCTTCTTCCATCATCAAGGAGTATAACTTATTCCTCAAGAATAACTTGTTTTCCAGATATTTTCCTTGATAGATCTCACCAAGTTTCTTCCATAAAGAAGATGCAATCTTCTCCTCATGGATGTTCAAGAGAACAAAATCAGCAAGACAAAGTCTTATCAACCATTTGGATTTTCTATCTATGAGATCCCAATCTTCTTGCTTCATGCCTAAGGGTTTAGTTCCAGACACAACAATCCAAAGATCTCTTTCCACCAATAGATATTCCATTTTGAGTTTCCACAACTCAAAATTTTCACCATTGAACTTTTCAATTTCTACTCTTCTTGATGTGCTTTCCATCTCAATCCGTAACCAAGATAATCATTTTTTTGTGCAAGACTCCCATTGAACAAAATTAGCACAAAAAACCAGCCCTATTCATAAGGATAACACAACTATTCAGGCTTTGATACCACTTGAAAGGAAAGCTCAGTGCAGAAACACCTTCCAAATGCAAAATTCTTAGGAAAGAATTGTAGAAGATTTTATTTAATTTGAGTTATAGTCATTAGGATAAACAACAACGGAACAAGAGAATAGACAATTTAAACATCACACAGAATTAAATACAAGTTTTACATTACACTAAATAGACTACTTACAGAGTTACAAAATCCACTTTTAGGTGTCAATTTGCAGAATCAGTTCGACAACATTACATTCACTCTTTCTTTGAGCAAACACCAACTCAATGCAATACCATTCATCTCTCCTCTCAATACATTATAGACATCCCATTTTATCTCACTCATTCTTCATGCTAGCCTAATCTCTCCATGTCATAGTATCAATTGGCCAACCAATGAGCAATCTAATTTTGTAATTGAATTACATCGTTATCAAGGAATATAGCTATCGACTTCAATTTGAAAACTTCGGTCCAATGATCATTGATTCACAATAGCAATGTAGAATCAAAAAATGGATATGTGCCACATGTTGACACATCACTTGTCCAACACTGTTGACCATCACACCATTCAGGTTCCACCAGGGAATTCTTCATGAGTTACCGAGTCGACAAATGTACACTACTCAATCTATTTCGTACACCCCCACAAGAGTCTTTTGGTACCCATCACAAGGGCCACAAAGTTAGTGGGAACCATTGGATTATTATAATCACAACTGTTGATTAACTGCCACCATGATGTCATGTCATCACCGCTAACCAATCCTTCACACCCTGCAAGAGTCTATCGAGACCCACCACAAGAGACGCAAGGTTAGCGGGCACCATTGGATCAAACTTATCACAACCATAGATCAAGTTATATTATCACATCGTCATGGTGCCCACTACCACTATGACATCCAAATCACACCAACAAGAGTCACCAACATGCTCACCCAACCCATTGGTCTATGGCGGAAACTCAACCCAGAGTCCCACTGATAACACATTGTCCCTCTGAAATAGTCATGTTGGAGTATTAGGGAAACAACTTAGAAAGTCTCGCCGAAGTGACCAACTCCCACCAATAGAACACACCATGTTGAATAGAATGTCATCGGTCCATCGATGGGACTAAGTAAAAGGTCCCATCGATAAAGAACTGTCCGATCACTAAAGAAACAAACACAACTGATGCAAGAAGTCGATCAAGCCAATAAATCTAAGGCACCTTTTCCAACACAATGAAATACAAAATCAATCTTTGCACTAATCTGGATCAATGCTCTGCTCTACTCTAAATTCGCACAATTCGCACAACTCTGATCATATTTGTATCACACATGTAAGTGGGACACAATACATGTCATCTATTGCTCACTACTCACACATCATACCAAAACACCAAAATCAATCCACTATGTCTATCCACATCAAGTGTAACATCAATTAGGTTAGCCTAATTGGATATAACACACAAAATTAAACTTGTCATCCTCAAAACATTTCATCTAACCTTCATGCCTTAGTTCAAAATTAAAATCTTCTCAAGAAAGGTCAGGATGGATCTAATATAGATCCTATATAAGATAAAATTACTTATTCATCCTTCACAAAACATCAAACGTTTTAGGTCGGTCCCAAATAAGACCTAAACACAAAAAACCTTCATCTATTTACCCAATTCGCAATGTGAGGAACTCAAAACATGATGCCATCTGGAATTCCTATTCAACTAGCATCTAGTAGCTTATCTTCAATATGGCAACACAAAATATTCATTCTCAGTGGAGTGCAGAATCTCCCACACTGACGTACTATACTGGAAAAGACTATGATTAAACCAAACGAAATAATGTCATTCACATCTTCTAGGATACTTCACCAAAAAATAAAAACTCTTGGATTTAGATGCATTTGATGTTCACCAAGTTGTACTATTAGAATCATAGAGTGATATCTCTATCTACGAAAGAGTGCAGACCCAAAAATTGATGCACAAAACCATTGTACTAGCATGTTTGATACTTAGGTGCAAATTTCTAAGTAGCTATAATTTATGGAACAACTTATATTGTACAAATGTCTTTCACAACACTTCTAAATCATGCTAGGATGATCCACAAAAATTTTGAAATCAATGAAAACACTGGATCATGCATTATGTACATACCATGCTCATGTTTCCAAACTACATCATCAATGACAATCTCCTCAAACTACCAACATGAGTGTGGGAGGAGATCATGCCATAAAGGCAAGGTTTTCCCTCACACTCCAAAGGGATGATTTGAGGGGAATACATGAATTTTAAATTCCTTTTATGAAACCAAGGGAAGGGAAAATGCATTTTTAATTCCCTATGGAAGGTTTTGGAAGAAACTCCCTCTTATGATGTGTTTTTTTATTTCAAAAGGGGAAAGTGCTAATGAAGGGGGACAAAGGGTAGTTGGCCATTTAAGGGAAAGAGTTGACCTCTATGTCCAATCATGGAATTAGGAATGTGCAAGTGAATAAGGGGGGATTATATGAGTATTAGATTAGAACAAGTGGGAGATATGGAGGATGTGGCATGTGAGAGGAATTAAACAAATAATAGAAGAAAGAGAATAAAAATGATTAAATAATTAGGAATAATTATTTACCTTAGGTTAGATTTTAGGGGAAATAGAAGAAATAAATTTAGATGAATATAAGGATGGTGAATATTAATTAAATAATAAAAATATTATTTCATTAATATAGGGATCAAGGATAAGACAAATTAGGGTAAATTGACCAAATATAATGGTCAATTTTAGGTGTCTACAATGGCTACCTTAGGAAGAAATTTTGAAATCATCCATATTATACCATACACTATTTAAATGAAGCATCTCACCTATTGAATAATTTATGGTTGTCACCCAATGGTCTTCCATCCTAACCACTATTGGTTCTCTGACTTCAACTCCAAGAAGCTTTACCTCCTCTCCCTTGGGTTTCAACTTTGTAATGAACTCTCCCATGATATAGAATTTTTTGCATTTAATGTACATCCATCTACTATGTTGGTGAGACATCTGTTGTAGCCACTTTTTTTTTCTTATCCACATCAGTCTATGACTTCTCTCCATGGAAAAAAATTTCCACTAGCATTACCATTTAAGAATATCCTCTCAAAATTTATCAATCTAGTGTTGTCTATAACTTGAAACATCAAAACTAGCACTATAAAAATAATGTAACCACTTTGAGTACGATAGAACTGTGTGAAAATCATTCATCTGATCATTGAAGGAGTAGTAAATAACCAAATACATATTGAAAAATCTCCACTAGAATTCACCAACTATAAATTGATCTTCCCCATGTAGCTAGGATTCCCTACAAAACCACTTGTGTGAATGCCAATGAAGTAATGGAGTGATAGTTAACAATCAAGGAAATAGTGTTAGGATTGGATATTAGGTCCATTGTTGTCTTGGGAGTTCTTTCATTGTGATAAATAGATACCACCTTATACATCAACCTCCCTATCTTTACTAGAGATCAATCATACCATCTTACTCATGCCACATCACCCTAACACACATCAAAACTTATCCTTGGAATCTTCTTGTGGTTCCTCTAGCTATTTCAATGGAAACATAATGTCTCCTCAACTCATGATGATACCTTCTACTCAATGTAAATTCTTCATTTAATATCAAAATTCTTGGGATGAATAGATCTATTTGGACTTCAAGTGTAGTGAGTGAACACTTGGTGAATTATTCCATTGTTCTTTAATGCCATGTTGGATCCTCATAGATTTATAATGCACAAAACAAAAATATCATTTTCATGACCACAAACTAATCCATTAGAAATTTCATCAATCTTGGAGCAAAGGAAATTGAATGTTTCTTGGTCAACCTCTATGAAGTCGATGTGTATCATCACGGAGTTTCCTTCTCTCATGTCAACAATTCCCAAAAGTTCAAAGGAGTTGGAAATTGTGTGGTCCATTTTGGGAAACCCTCTATCATGGTTCAAATATTCATCAAGAATCCTATAAGCATGAGATATCTCATCATGAGGATGTGTCAAAAAGTTACTCCCAACAAATAAATCACCACATCTCTAATGTTTTCTCATGGTCAAGCTAAATTGTTGTCCCATCTATTGAATGGAAAATTTGTAGCCAATGGTGATCTAGTATATATCCAGGTCAAATAAATAGACTCCTCTTAAGATATATTCTACAACAACTTCCACATTTGATACTTTAAGAATTGAATCAACATATTTTTTGGCATGCCTTTTAGTTTTTTTGGTCAATGATAAAACTTTCTTCCTACATGATAAACTATCATTTCCTATTACCCATTGGTATTTCTTCCACTTGACCATACCCTCCCTTTTAAATATTAAATCAGCATTCACATTAGAACCTTATGCATATTTTTATTGTTGTTGTAGCTAGCAAGGCTCAAAAAATTCCCTTTGGGTTCTCTAGTTTAAGTTTGACCTTATTTTCCCTATTGTTAATGGTTCCATCAAGAAAACTAAATATGAATTTTTCAAGTGTGGTTATTCGCTCCCACCATTGATCTATAATCATGAACATAGATCCTTCACAATGTGGTTAGAACACGCAATGAACCCTATGTGAAATCTCATTTAAGCCTCCTTTCATTTTGAATGCAAGGGATGGAGATTTCAAAAGCGATGCCAACATGCCTCTATCATTTTTTACCCTTAACATATCACCTAGATTCCATATGAAAAAATAATTTAAAACTTGGAACAAAGTGTCCACATGCCCCATATTGTAAGTCGGATCCCTTACTATATCACCCATTTTTTCATTATTTCTATGATGACCAAAATTTTGTAATGAAATAGGAAGTAGAAAATCTGAAACATCATCATACCTTTGGACGAAAATGGTCTTCTCATCCCTATTTTTCCAAATAATTATCTAATATATCCTCAACACCTCAATTTTTATGACTCTAAACTCTCATATTAGGGTCAGGAATGTTCCTCTGTAATGCATATCCATTGATAATTCTACCTAGGAAGTTATTCAATGGCTCATATTTTGGAAGCTTGAAAGATCTTGCATGACTTGGCACATCCCCTTTCAACTTGAACTCTTCACATTCATAAAGTGGTGCCTATTCCTCCTTAACTTTAACTTGTATGGTGGGGTCCTTTTGCTCTTGCTTAATGGGTTGTTACATGGTTTTGATTCTTCTACTCCCTAAGCCCATGTTTTACTTCATTCTCATTTGGAAGTTGCGGCTCATGTGTAACTATCGTTGGCTCTTCTTCCACCATCTTCATTTCTAGCTCTTCACCCAACATTTTTGCTTCCTTTCTCAAGCATGATTCTTCTAGTTCCTACTCCTAGTATCCTTCTTAGCAACTTTTCAGTTTTCCTCTTCTTCTCTCCTTTTGATGTAGTCATAAATATCTCTTTTATTTGGATGAAAACTCAAATAATCAAAGGAAAATATAGTTTCAAATTTGTCAATCAATTTTTGGTACTAAATAAAACTTTTGGAGGCTTCAATTCTATACCTTTCTTCAATCTCCTCCAACATTCTTCTATATTTTTTAGTATCTACTAGTATTTTTTATAGCTGGCATTATATTTATAAATAGTAGACTCATGTTCATATTTACAATAAATAATATTTTATGCCCATCTCTTTGTAGTTGATCTTCCACAACCCTTCAAACTAGATCATCGTGTCATACATTTTTCCTTAATGCTTTTAGAGTTTTAAAGTCACTACAATGTTGCTTCAAAAAAATTGTTTAAGATCTATGTCTTTTTTCCTTACTTAAGAACCCAAGTCGCAAATCCATATTCTTTCTCCGAAGCACCCCTTCACAAAATCATACTTGCAGGTTGGCAAGATCTTGACTCTAATACCACTGTAATGTCCCCTTCCAGATTTCTTAATAAAATAATATATTTACTTGACTTAAAAGATAATCTCAAAAAAATATATTCAAAAAACAACAATTAATCATACTCAAACAAAACCAATAACTAGATAAACAAGCACATAGACTTGCATAAAATGAATTAAAATCTAGTAATGACTTATATTGATTAAATATTATCTCTACAATAAGGGATTGTCGTGATAGTTGTTATAATAGAAACACACAACTATAAATCTACAACAAAAATACAAAAACCAAACAACCAAACTTTTATAAAAATCCTTGAAGCTTCAATGCACTCTCTGAGTGAGAATTCCCTTATGAACCAATCGGTTTTCTTCCTCTAATCCTAGAAAACCAATGGGATTTTTATCCACCAATCACTCTCTCCTATGGGTTTTTTTCCATATAAAATATCTTGAACACAATGTGCTCTAGAAGAGAAAATGGCATAATATGGATGATTAAAATTGAAATGTTTTTCTAGTTTTATATGCTACCCATCCAAAAAATCAATAAGTCATCCTAGACCCAAGTTGGTGCCAAGGCCCAAATTTGAATTCTACATGCTCCATCATAGGTCAATCTTAGTGGGAATTTCGCATGTTACATCACAAGTTGACCTTACAAGCCTTACAAACTTTCTTATCATAGGTTCAAAGTTTCTTCTTCCTTCCAAATTGGCATGCATCAGGCAACAACCATGATCCCCTACCTTCAATAGCTCCTTAGCATGTGTCAGACAACAACTTCAAACCTCGACCTCCAACAGGTCCTTGGTATTCATCAAAAAGCAACTCTAATCCCTAACCTATGAGAGCTCATTGGCATGCATTAGGCAACCTCGATCCCCAACCTTTGCACATGTCCTTGGCATGTGTAAAGCTGCAACCTCCATTCTTGACCTTTGATAATTCCTTGGCATGTGTCGAGCAACAACCTTGATCCCTAACCTTTGATAGATCCTTGACATGTGTCAGGAAACAAACCTAATCCCTAACCTTTGATAGCTCCTTGGAATGTGTTGGGAAACAACCCTAATCCTCAACCTTCAATAGATCCTTACCATGCATCAAGTAGCAACCTCGATCCTCGACCTTCAACATGTTATTGGCATGCATCAGGTAGCGACCTTGATCCTTGACCTCCAATAGTTTCTTGGCATACATAAGGTGAAAACTTTAATCCAAAAACTTTGATTAATCCTTGGCATGAGTCAGACAACAACTCCAATCCTTGAACCCTAGTGACTCCTTGAGGAAACAATATTTCTTTTGATTTTGAAAAAAATGACATGACAACATTTTTCCTATTTGTTCTAATTGGACATTCAAGAAAGAAATTTCATTCAAGTAGCTAATTTTTTCAATGTCACCTAGTTTGTTCTAATTCGAGAGTCAACAAATTTTCTTCAATGTTAAACACATTAGCAAGATCACCATCCTTATAACACTTTCTAATTGTTTTCCATAATTTAGTTGGATTATCTAAATAAATAAATAAAAGATTTGTGCTCAAAACTTTACTATTAATTCCTCTTGTTTGTTTAAGCTTGTTAGTCCAAAATGTCTTTTCTTTTGCATCTTGAGGCTTGACCACTTCCTCATCAACAATCTTCCATAATGACTTTTTTTTAAGGGATTTCTTGACCATAAGCCTCTAGTTTGAAAAGTTACTTCCATCAAAGATAGGCAAACCTCTAATATTGTTAGAACTCATGATGTGAGTGTACAATCTACTATAGAAGGAAGATCTAGCCAAACAATTTAAAAAATTCTTTTGAGTGGTATCTTAATACTTGAACTAAAGAAACCTTTCTATGCTATATTATAGGAGCTTGTCCTTGCCCAACACTCTACTACTAGCTAATTTTGTGAGATAACCAAAGTTCCATACAAATTGCTAGTAATTTGGCGTTTCATATCAAAATAAAATATTTTGAAACTAATGTCTATTACATCTTAGATGTTGTTCAAGATCATGTTCATTTGCAATATTATTTTAGTAATGAACAAACAACTAATATATTCATAATGAGCAGAATGCAAACCAAAGAATTAAAACTATATAGACAACTTGATATGGTAGATGTAAACATCGACAAAAATAATAATATAATGTTCTCCCCTCTTTTATATGTCCTCTTTATTTATGTTTTTTTCTAACCAATCTTAAAGAAAACGTTAATAAAAAATAAAATTGTCTAAAATTCTCTGTTCTTAATAAAACTCTTAAAAAATAGAGCATTGCATATTTTAAGCTTGACCAAAACATTTTCAGATGTAATATTCAACTTAAAAGAAATAAAAATGACTTTCTATTGAGACAGAGAGAACAAAGTAATCATCAACTGAAAATTAGAGTTAGATTGTGGTGTGAATTTATAAATTTTATAAATTGTGCTTCATATTTTTTGTGCAGTGCCCTGTTTTCCCCTGCTTTGGACGTGCTTATGACAATTTTGGTTAAGAATCATTTTGCTAGATTACTGTTAGATATGTAAACACCACTTTTAAATCCCTGGGAGGTTTAGGTGAGAAGAGCACAGGGTAGACAGGAGATTTATTGGTCTCAAACAGACCAAAGTGGCGCTCCCCCTCATCCCCAGCCTTCCGATTCTCGTTGAACAGTGCAAAAATATAAGTCTCAATTGCCGTTCCAGGTCTCTTTGGCGTTCCAGCATTGGACAAAACATGCTTGATTAGATTGTTTATGTATGCCTGAGCATTGTCCACGGTAGCCAGGTCGTTGCCTGCGGAAGGCCACCCGCTTTCAGTTATTACAATTGGAATATTGTAATGTCCCAGCTTTTCCATAGCAGATATAAAGCTGTCGACCATAGCGTCGAACAGGTTCTTATACATTAGACCTCCATCCTTCACGACGGTACTTGTCGATCCGAACAATGCATAGTCTGCAGGAATTGAGCCTCCGGAGTCTATGCAGCTGTAGTATGGATAGACGTGGGCCATGAAAGGGGAGCCGTTATCTGACAGAAACTTAAGTATACCACTCATATTCTCACCAAATGTTCCCTCAGAGGGAGGAAATGACTTGTCTATTTGAAAAAACCATATTTCCCACTGCAATGTATTTGATTTTGACAGAAGGATAAAATGGGTTAATGCTGTCAGTCACCCATGCGTTTGCTGCAACCTAATCACTTGCAATCTTCTTAAGCTCACTGTTGTCAACTCCCACAATCACTTCGATTCCAGAATTGTTCAGGGCCTGCAGCACGTCCAGATTTGCTTTGAATAATCTCACCTTTCCTATGTTGTTTGACTTCAACAGATTCACTACCTCTTTTGGAGAAGGCAAACAGTCTGAAAGCTTTCCATAGCATACTCCTATCTTTCCACCATCTGATAGACATAAAAAAGAAAGGATTTATATGTGTGAATATTAAGAGATTTTATTAACATGAGATCAATACAATTTTTTTTTTATAACAAAATTTAATTTAATTGAATTTAGTTGGTATGAGTTTTCTACCTTTCATCAATTAGAATAGTACAGTTTCTGATTTAAACTGTATATTTTTGGTCGACGTTTTGGATCACATCCAGTGATCTATCATCAAAAAAGAACCAAAAACATGTACTATTCAATTGAATTTTTTAAAGTTAATACATAAGATCTTATTAACAGATTATTTTTATAAACTATTAATACGACAATAAATGAAGAATGTCTAAAGAATGTGTTGTCTTTTAAATATTATCATGCTATTTATGTCAGCTTTAAAACTGTTTTCCTATTCATGTGCTCTTGATAGGGTTCCTTTTTATCTAATCAAAAACATAAAATATCTCTAACCTATAAGATTAAATTAAACCCAACCACAGACTCCTTTCCCTTTTCTCTGAACTATAAGATTAAATTAAACCCAACCACAGGCTCCTTTCACTTTTCTCCTAGTTTCAAAGGATTTGTCTCAAAACTCACATTATCCCCCTTGTCCTCAACATCCATTTCAACGAGAGAGGAAACTTCCATGCAGTGATAACTTTCAAATTTCATTTGAAAAAGATATAAAATCTTGGCAAATTTTTTATTTTTAAAAAAGAAATATTAATTTTTATTGGTGAATCTTATTTTTTTGAAAAAAAAAATAATTAGTTTCAATTTTTTAAAATCATTAATTTTTTTTGTAAAATCTTGACGAAATGAAAAATAGTCAAACACATTAATTACTATGAGAAATCGTTCTTTTTAAAAAAAAATTATGTGGAAAAGTAATGACTCAAGAGTGGTAGTGATTGACTAGTTCTAAGTTTAAGGTGTAGTGCTTGCATTTATAATTCCTTTATATTTTAAATCAAACATTGAATATTTTAAATTGGCCCTAAATTATTTTCACCACCATTGATTTTACTTATAATTTATTGGTTTGGGTTCAATCTTAGACCCCACAGGCATTGGAGCTTTGTGAGTACATTTTGGGTTATTGAATTTAACCCCAACCATTAAATTATAAATAAAATTAATGGTGGTGATTAAAAATTGGTGATATAAACCTAAATTAACCAATAATTATATAATATTATTGGTAAATTAACTTCATTTTCTACTATAACTTATAAAAATTAGGTAAACCTAATCTAATAAGGTATTGAATATTGTGGTGAACTTTTGAGTTTAAGAGTTTAACAAAATAAATTTTCTAATGATTTAACCAAGACTAAAATAAAATTTTGTAAAAATATGGCAATTAGAGTCACCTTATAGCTTGTACTATTAGTCAATTTTTAAATTCTCAATTTCAACTATTAGTCAATTGATGAATATTAGCTTCAAGAAAAATATTTCTTTCATACACAACTGCATCACCTGCTAGCACTTGCATCGAAAGGAGTTGCAATGATTATGCCAATAGAAATTATATAGAATACCTACAAATTTCTTAGGAGGTCTATAAAATTTATAAGCACTTTATTAAAAGAAATGGTACAACATTAGAAATGTGTATTAATGATAATTTTTTAATCCAAAACGTGAAGCAAATTTGCAAATGAAAATGATTTCTAAGTCCAACTAAATTTATATATATCTTCTCTTGTCATTACAAATGAAAACTATAAAGAGATTTTTTTACAAATAAATACTAATTTTAAGATTATTTTCCTCAAATTCCTTAAATGAGTTAAATCATTATCAAACTATCTCAAGCTTAACAATTCATTGACGCCAATCCTAAAGATGAATAGTAATCTTATATTCTTCAAAATCTGGATGTATAAAGAACTACTTTAAGCAAATCTTATTGGTAAGAAACCTTCCACATACTCTGAGATTAAATCAATTGGGCATGCCATGCACCCAATGTTACAACCAATATAATGCAAAATAAATTTAACTCTAACAAATTTGTCAATTTCCTCTCTTACTACAAATAACTAACTCTTTCCATATGATTTGTTTGTGCCTTTAGTCACATTAAATATGAACCATTGACAGAGCAATGTTGTTTGCTATTAATATACATTCAAATTCAAGTCTTTCATTTATAAAACCTTGGAGTAGTGGCTTTATTTCAATATGTTTCCAAATTTTCACAATCATATGCTAGCACATTGGAATTATGTCATGGTTAACACTAATTTATGGCTTATGCTAATAAGAAAACCTCATATCATGTTCAACCTAAATCCTATTCTCACTTGAATGTGTAATTCTACAAAAGTCTAGAAAATGTTTAGATAACATGATTAACAACTATAATGCGTATAATTAAATAAATGAAAAAAAGCGAACACATGTGAATGTTAATATTTAGATTTATCTTTTAAAATAGAATACAAAATAACTTAGCATATGAGATAAATTATTTTTAATTAGAAAGGAAGTTCATAAAATCTAAACAAACTTAAAACTAACCTTATACTTCAACTACAAACAAAATTTACAAATATCTCAATGAGTTGTCTATATATATCTATGATAAATAGTATTATTAGGAATAACAAAAGCAGGGTTTCACCAATTAGTGGTTGTTACCCTACATCTCTAGCCATAAAAAGGCTCTACAGTAGGACCCATTTTATGTCCCCTAACATTCATTTTCTCTCCAAAAACTTAGAATGCAAGCTAAGAAAGTGTTGAGGAGAAGGGAAAAATAAAAGGCACTCCACTTTACAAAGAGGAATTTCTAAATTCTCTTCCACATCATGTCCACGTTGACCAACAGTAATGAAAAAAGAAGTTGTTGTCATAAAATGGCAAGTCAAACCAACTCAACATATATATATTATTCTATGCATGCCTGGAATTTGATGGTCTATTTGATCATTTTTTGCATTTTAGATCATTTATTACAACTTTAAATTCTTTTAGACCATATGAGTTGACTTCCTATATTTTTATATAACCATATATATGACACTTTAAATTATTATTAAAGCGTAAGAATTAATTATAATATATATATAATGTTTATTATAAAAATAGAAATTAGCTTAGAACCTTTTCAAAGATGAAAAATAATTCTTTCTAATTTTTAAAATATTTTTAACAATAAATATAAGATTTTGACATTTTTACTAATAGTTATCATTCATTTATATTAATATATTTGATTTATAATATTTGTTATAAAAATGTATTATTTCAAAATCTTTTCAAATAGAATATAATTTTTTTTAACTTTAAGAATATTTTTAGCAAGATTTATTTTTAATATATAAGATTTTCTAAAAAAATTCATAAATTAATTTTTTTGACAATTTATATTTTTCATAAAACATCAAATAAAAGTCATTTAAATGATCAAACCATCACAAAATTTTATATCATAGATAAGGGTCACCGTCAAATTCCAGTCGTGATTTTATGTATATTAAAAAGACCACTACATGCTTTACACGTTTGGTTCGGGCAGTAGGGGAGAGGGGCCCATAGTGGAGCACCCTAACTTCACCTTTCTCAAAATCCTACGTGGAAATTTCAAATCACTCCCAATTTTGTACAATGGTTTATTTGGCAGCTCACGTGCTTCTATATTTCATTTTAAGGCCATGTCATCAATATGCTTTAAAAAGGTCCAAAAAAAAAGTGAGACCAATAGTGGTGCACTAAGTCATGTTTTATTAGTGTGTTGATGTGGCATCACATGATTTGTCAGTTTGTGTATTTTATGGATAAAAAGTGTTTTGCAGTTGGATATTAAGGTGCTTCACTATGGGACCCACTAAGAACTATTTCTATCCCCAATATTAGAGCCCATGGGCCCCTCTCCCCTATACTCCATTTCCTTGTTCTCATCACCATACATTATTTTCTCTAAGGCTGGAAAAATCTTGCAGTCTAATTTTTGTTCATTGTGAATAGATTGAAGCAGCAATAATAATAGGGACACTCGTCTGGGACATGAAAACAAGTTTTAACTCAGAGCCAATATTTTGGTTTAAGAGGCTACAAAGATCATCTCTCGAGCTGAAGAATCTAGTAAGTCTTAAAAAGTCTAAAACCTCAATATTTTTAGTTTGTTTAGGCGAAAGGGGCCCATAGTGGAGCACCCTAACTTTGTGTTTCTCAAAATCCTACGTGGAAATTTCAAATCACTACAAATTCTATATGGCAGTTTACTTGGCAACTCATGTGCTTCTATATTTCATTTTAGAGCCACATCATCAAATATGATGCCACATGAGCATGCTTTTTGTTGAGGTATCCAAAAAGGCCCAAAAAAAAGGTGACACCAATAGTGGTGCACTAAGTCATGTTTTATTGGTGTGTTGGTGTGGCATCACATGATTTGTCACTTTGTGTACTTTATGGATAAAAAGTGTTTTACAATTAGATATTAAAGTGCTCCACAATGAGATCCATTGAGGACTACTTCTATCCCCACTATTGGACCTTGCTCCATTATAGGCCCCTCTCCCCTATTGTGAATAGATTGAAGCAGCAGTTGTAGGGAGTTTGGTTTTGGTTTGTCTCCTTTATTATCTTCTCACTGAAACCATGGCAAGTGATTTACATCAAGATTCTGCACAAATTGTGTAGCACTATCAACAATGTCGATGAGAAAAACTAGATAGAGTTTACAAAAAAAATTTACAAAACTCTACCACAGCAGAATGTTTTCTAAATAAGATGAACTAAAACCGGTTCAAATAGGGGCTTCGACCTGCCAAATGGGATGGCCAAAAACACAATACTTCAGAGCTCAATTAGGCCAATCTTCCACCTCCCTACTTTAGAAATAATATTGTTAAGAAAACTAATAAACTATCAATTGCATAAAATTTAGAATTCATTGGACTATCTACATTAAAATACTCCCAAAAAATTCACAACACCTATTAAAACATTTTAGAAAGCAACCCTCTATAAGACCACAACCTAACAGATTTCCGTAATTTAAATTAAACTTATATCCAACGTTAGTATACAACTTTATATACCCTGAAAATATACCTTGACTGCGACAATAATGCAAAGTTAAACAACTAGAGAAGAAAGCAATTATAATTTCTTCCCTCTGTGCAACTGAGCGTCTCAAGAAGGGTGAACCTTACCTGCATGGGTTGTGTAGAAAGAAAGGACACTGAAAAGAGCCAAAAGCATAGCAATCCTTATTTCCTTGCCGGGAAGCCATGCTGCTTTCAAGCACCACACAAATGCTCCACGCCCCAACATATAAATGTTAAACATCTTCTGTAATTAGGCTATAGAGAGCAAAACTAATATTCCATAAGTCAGTCAAGTCTGAGTCTTCGGCGGTGGAAGAACGGCAATGAACAGAAGCATTGAAAAAACGCCAAAATCGTCCACTTTCGGGAAAAGGATTCACAGCTGTATAATACGATAAGAAGATCTTCATGGTTCAATTTTTTCCTCGCAGCTTCCGCAGATGTGACTCGAACGCGTATTGGGAGGCAACGAGAAAATCACGGAGATGAATTCAACGTACGCGCTTTATTCTCGTGTTAGTGTTTTTGCTCTCCTCAATAATGAATCAATACAGTCAAATGTATTAGTTATTTTTTCTCTCTTATCTTCGGGATTATAACAATGTGTTAAAAGGTTCATTAATTTCATGTATAGTAATAAATTTCATATAGGAGAGAAGATTTAATAGTTGTGCATTCTAATTTTGTACATCTCAAAATTTAATGTGTTTAGAACAAATGTGTAAATAAATTATAGTGTCTTTCTTAATTAGTTTACTACTTAAATCTAAGGTTTCAAGTAATCATCATCAATTTTGATGTCTCAAAGAAATGATTAAATTGTTTGATACATATAGTGATGTTAGGGTGTAAAGTTGTTATTGATTGTTTGATCAGTGAATTAAATGATATTTGAATAGAGAGAGTAAAATTAATAAGTAACAAATTATAGTGTTCTTTAAGTTTCATATAATGAGTTGGAGGAATATCTCAAGTAAAAATTATCATCCATATTCAAGCTATCTCATCTCTTAAAAATATACGAGGTACTTCAAAATGTGAGTTTATTACTATTCATATTATATTAAATAAAATTACAATATGCTTTAACTAGTTATAGTCTTTGTATTTATTAAGCAATTATGTGTTATAAATTTCACTATTCAAAGTAAGTATCTTTTTTAAATAAACATTCAAACTTTTTAATAAAAAATATTTAAAAATTAATTATTGAGTGCTTATTGACCAAAGAATTTGACATCTTATTACAACCTTCACATCAATTGATGAATTGAGGAGAACTTTGAATTAATAACAATTATTAATGTCTATTTTGATGACCATTAAGTAACTTCAATTTTGGATCCATTAATTTATGGTGATTTGTTTCAAAGCGAATCATTAAATATTTGACAACAACAAAAAATGAGTTACAAACATACATAACATAAATTTTGAGTAAGAAAATTAAGTAATCAAACCTCACATATTAAAGATTACAATCAAATTACATTAGAAGATGGTTATCATTTATTATGATCATCCTTGATAAATCATTTTTCCAATATTAACCCAAGAGAAGAGTAGTGCACTAAAGAAAATTATTTAGTTTTAAACCAAAAATAATATGAACACATATAATAAATGACATTGTTATACCTACAAAAACCATTTTGATAGAAAATATAACCTCCAAATCTTGAACCAACTATTATAAAAAAATATCAACTACAATATAGTTAGGTTCAATCCTTCATAGGAGGTCACACAAATCAATTATATTGGAGATATTTTGACAACATAACATTATAGATGCAATATAGCATATGATAATACCTCTAGTTCAAACACTCAATATATAGGAAATATTAAAACCACAAACCATTAGTTGTTTCTAAAATTGTTTGCTAAAAAACATGGGCTAAATTAGGGGCCCAAATCCATGCAAAAGTATATATTTCCCAAAATACATACTAAGTTAACTAAAATAAAATACAAATTGCCATCACCAATTTGAGAACTCCATTTGATCTTATGGGTGAGTGTAGGATCATGATGGCCCAAATAGTGGTAATAGGAAAAATGTATTTTTACTTAGCCAAAATATCGAAATGGGTATTTAACTATTTGTCTGGGTAAGATTAAAAGTTTATTTTGGTTTGGTAATACTAAACAAAAATATATATATATCCATTAGTAATGAATGCCCATTTTAACAAGATAGATATCTATTAGTATTAAATATCCATTTTAAAACATGAATATCCATTAGTAAAGGATATCCATTTTAACAAAATGAATATATGTTAGTAACATATATCCATTTTAACAAAAAATATAGCCATTATGAAAAATAGATATTAGTTATTGCAAAACAAATATTTGTGATCTAAAATCCCAAAAAACAAACTTCAATAAAATAGGCGTAACTTTTAAATTACTAATCAAAATTTTGATTTTTTACAATTGTTGGAAAGATGATTGAAAGATCTACATAGTGGATCAAGTAATTTTTCTAGAAATTATGCACCTAAAATTAGGTATAACCATTTGATATTCACCCTTCATTTAAGAAACTTCAAATGCTCACAACTTTTGCATACAAAGTCTTTTTCATTATTGATTACTCCTTTAATATTCTACAATGAGAGAGTTCATTTCGCTTGGAAAAAAAATTGATATTTAGAAGGGCATGAATCATTTTGACTTGAAAATATGTATTTGAAAGTATTGTGTGCTGTCAATTTTGATTAAAAAGTTTTCAAATGTGCACACAAATTCATAAAATAAGTTATTTAAGTATACATTATCATGGACTGGTTTATGTAGCCACTTAACAAAAATAGTTTACAATTGAAATTCATGTAAGGGGGTAATGATTTTAGACAATAGAGATTCATATCATATGAAATAATCATTTATGTGCTCATTTGATCATTGGGCACATTTAAATAAATTGGCAAGGGTTACTCTAAGGCTCATGTTACTATTGAATTTTTTAGGAGCACTCTTTTAAAATTATTAAATGTGTGTACATACCCTTGAGGAAGTGGAAATAACTACTCAATAGCATAGTCTTTAAGAGTATGCATAACTAGATTTGTTAATAGTATGCCCATAAAAAAATTCTACACATGTAGCTATAAATGATCACAAATAGGTGTTGGGGTCACCTTTCCATCATACATTGAAAATCATGGTGCCATAAAACCCATGGGTAATAGATATGTAACACTATCAAAAGTTAGGGGTGTATGTCTAGAATTTGAGAATTCCTTATTCTCTTTCCCACTTGGCCTTACATTAACTTTATTTTCTGTTTGATATATTGTGTAAAATAGTACATCTAGGATTAAAGAAGAAATAGTGATATGGGGGTTTGGGAACCACTATGGTGTGTATGAGCATCATCATGGGACATATGAGGGGTGGATAAACTAATTGCTAGCGATAATGAAATGTAAGATTTAAGTTGCTTAAGGGTATTCAATGTATGGGATAAAGTAGTGGATGTGGAAGTTGCTTGAGTGAGTGTGATGCTAGTAGTCCCAATGGTGATCAATTAAAAGGAATAGAAGTATGATAAACCATTTAGGTGATAAGTATAGGTACTAAATGGTGGATCACTAGTGGTAGTCATCCTATAACAAATAATAGTTGTAGAGGTCAATGGTACTTAGTGGGGTAGGATACAAATGTACTTGTCATTATTGAAGAAATCATTCCATAAAATACTTGCAAAATCTCTAATCCAAATATATTACAATTAGAAACATTGTGAAACATATCTACTAGTTGTGTAGGATTTTTAGTATTAGTGAAACTAGAAATTCTATTTACAAAGCCTAGATTTTTTAAATGAGATTTGTGATCATATTCATTAGTGTTCTCAATATGAGCATCAAAATAGATCTCGTTATCATTTCTTTAGGCCATGCTATGGTTTAGAGAAATAAAAACTCAAGGTATGTGTAAAGAAATGGAGAATAAAATGAGGTATGAAGTGGCCACCTTTTTTTTTGGAATTAGGAAAGGAAAATCTTGGATGAGAAACTGAAGATAGTTACACTCAAAATTTAAAGGCTTGACAAGAACAAGAGTTGTAGTGCTTTGAATTTACTTTCTAAACTACTTTTTTTTGGAAAGTGTTGGAGATTAAGTGGTTAAAATAGGGGGCACACAAAATGCTCCTTTTTATCAAAAAAATATAACATAGCATCAAAAAGTAATATACCATGACACAATGATTTAGTAGAAAAATATAGCATAGCATCAAAAACCATTTTAGAAGAAAATCCCCACACTACAGAGAAACTCAATGTACAATTTAGTAATCAATTATTACAATGCACTTGCAAATTCTAAGCCTTCATATTAATATCAACAACAATAAATCTAAAGTGATTCTAGTAATATAACTAAAACCTAATAAACTCACTAAATCAAGCACTTAATAAATAGGAAAATCAATACATGAAACCATTATATGGTAATTAGGAAACAATGAGCTAAAACCACTAAAAAGTGTGCCACCCAAATTCCTAGTTAAAATTCCAACACGCAAATCCCAAGATGAGTTCACAAGCTAAAAATAACACATTCCTTTCACCTATCGAAAGTTCATATTAATACAAAGATTCCTTACAATGTGTTGTGTGTTGGTCAATGAGTATAACACCCTCTTACATGTCTCTTATATATCATAGATATTTTTGTATCTTCAATGTGGGAGGCTTGAATTTTGAAACCCTTAACTTTTGATTGGAAAGGCCATTGTACCCTCTCTTTTTTAATTTTAGAGCTCAAATAGATCCACATACCAGATATACCTAAAAGCAATATCAAACAACTTATAATATTTATTTGAAAAAAGACCTCATGGACTAGAAATTGAGTTTGTCAAATCTATAACCCTTAAAAATATATTTTTACATTCTTAACATTAAGAGCAAGGTTGAGACACCTTTCATAACACTCTTCTACAATAATCATAAAAGAAATTCAAGAGATACTTTGTACTAGATAGTTATGAGTGATCCATTGGTCCACATAGATCACCATGGATAAGTTGTAAAGGGAATTTTCCTCTCCATGCTTGTCTTGAAAGAAACGGATCCTAGAGATTATTTCCTAAAACACAAATTTCACGTACAACTTTATAAATTTGGTATTTTAGTCAAATGTTTAACCATATCATTTATTACCAACTCTTGAAACTCACTATATTTTAAATGCCCAAGTATATCACACCATAATTTTGACATAGAATCCATATGAGTAATTGGGACTTTAGGAATTTCATCACCAAGAAAACCATCAATATTGAAAAGACCAATATTGTGATCAATGATGTCAATAACAACTACAAGGTTAGGGTTTCTTTTCCCTACTATCTTCTCTGTTCTTTGAGAAAAAGTTTGGATGATCACAAAAAAAACCCAAAAATATTTCCTATTTTGCATACTAGTTTGATTAGGTTAATTGTTGAACATTACCAAAATATGCCTGCCCCTGCTAATTTAATTGCCCCTCCTGATTCTGAGGAGGATGATACTGAACCCAGCTGCTCAGGGAATTTTCCTAATCTGAGCCCGGTTAGGATGGTCTTTAGTCCTTCCTCTATCCAAATTGGTAAGAAAAGCCTTAATTCTGTGAAAGCTTGCTCTATGCCTAAGCCAAGAAGTTCTACCTTTAAAACTAGAAGTGTTGGTAAGAACCCACCAGGTAAAAACCTTGTGTCATACTCTGAAGACTCTCCTGAGTCTGAGGACTCTGGTGCTAATAATACTTCATCCTTTGCTGCCTCGTCATTGGATAGAGATGCTAGAATTGGTTCCCTTGTTACCCCTGAACCTGCTAAAACTTGCTTCAACCTTGTAAGGGAACCCTTTGTGGATGTCTTGGGTTTAGCTAGGAACAATGTTGTTGACCATTTCAGAATTTTGAAATGGATCTTTCATGAAATCAACGAGCTAAAAATAAAAAACTAGGCCCTTCAAAGTAAACTGAAAGAAATGGGTGTCAAGGTTACTGCGCTTGGCAAGAATGAGGTAAAGCGAAAAGATCATGGAGCCAGTAAAGAAACCCAAAACCAAGTGGGCATGGACAGAAGGGTTGAAATTAAGTTGGAAAAAATGAAAAATACTATTAAAACTATAGTCGAGCAGAACAATAGGATGGCAAGACACAATTCCATCATAATCAATGCCATGAAAGAAAAATTGGACAAAGCTTAACAAAGGTCTTTGGTGGTTGATCTAGAATAGGTCAATGATAAAAACCAGGATGAGGATGTTGGTATTTCAAAGAGGACCAAGGCTAATTTGAAGAGGAAGGCTCCTCCAACGCCGCAGATGATTCAAACCTTCAAGAAGGGTGTTCAAGACATGCAAAACCTGGAGGCTGAAACCAAGTTTGTTCTGAAGACTCTGGGTTAGTTGCGGTTGGTCTTTTTTCTGGCTTTTCGGCTGGTTTTTTTGTCTAACCCTTCTAGTCTTTTGCAGGTGGTTGTTGCTTTTTCTGGTTTTTTCCTTTTGAGTAGCCTATTTTTTTTGTTGGAAATTTTTTCCTTTCTCTATTGTTGTAAACTTGGTGGTGTCGAGTCCCTGTAAAACTCGTTTTACCCTTTATCAAAAACAACTAATATATTTGATTATTTTCTCTAATGGTAACTTGATTATTTAAAGAAATAAATCCATAGATTTCTTGAACACATTTGTATATTGATAGAAGATTGACCCCTCAACCTTTCACCAACAAATATTTTTAAAGTTTCATTCTTAAATTTCAGACTTCTAAAACCCAAAACAACCATTTTTTCTCCATTTTTAATGGAATTTTATTGACCTATGTTCCTTTAAATAAAACAAACATATAATGATTGATCACTAATCTTATCAAAATATGTGCCTTTCTCTAGAATACATTCTTTGCGACCTAAATCAAAATAATCCTTTGGTGAATGGCTTCATAATTTACCTTAGAGTAACTCATGGTTAGGGTCTCCTTTTCATTAGAGGTAGTTTCCAAAAAATGTTATTCTTAGATTGGCCATCCTTTCTTTTTTCTTTATATCCTTGTTGCACTTTAGGTTTATATTGTTTTCTTTAACCTTGTTTTTTTTTTCAAACAATTATTTTTCACATCATTTTTGGGTATGTGCAAGATCATCATGGAAAAAATAGGCCCTTAAGTGGCAAAAAAATCAGAAAAATCAGTGTTAGGAAACTTGACGTAAAAATTTGAATAAGTTATCTATATTATTTCAAAAATATGTAAGAATAGAATCTGTACAAAATTGAATTTAGTTTCTAAACTACTAGGTTTATTTAAAAATAAATAAAATCTATTTGGTGAAAATTTGAAATTTCAATGCAGTAGTACTTAAATTTCAAGGAAAAAAATCAGAAGTAGATGTCTGTCTGACCACCCTAACCATAATAAAATGATAATATTTTTTTATAAGATTTTATATATAAGTAGAGGACTCATGTACAGATGTGATGCATATTTTTTTGTAATTTTTTTCCAAGTAAATAATTAATTATGAATTTTTTATTACAACTTTTAAAAAATAAAAAACTCATATGTCTGACCACCTTAACTTGGTCAAAACTTCATGAAATTTATTTTTTCTTTTTTTAATCCTATAGTATGTGAAGCATAGAATGTGAGGCATGTTTCAGATTCAAAAAATATGATACCGTTTGAAAGTTATAGATGTTTTTCAATCAACCTATCGATCAGGACTTTAGTCGTAATTCTAATAGAAAATAAATAATAATTATTTATTAAATTCAAATTAAAACATAATTTATATTGGTGGAAAGCTGAGAATCTCCTCTAAAAACCCTTTTTGTTTCATCAATTTTGGGTAAAACAAAAGTCGTCAGCCACATACCCTACAAATACCTATAATATTGCCACTTTTTGGCCCATAATGATCTTGCACATACCCTTTTACCTCTACAATACTCTCAAAAAAATGATTTTCTCCCATCTTACTTTCTTACATCATCATTCCTAAAAATATGTTAAAAACCTTCCAATTTTTCTTTACATCATGAAATGACTTAATATTTTTTTTCTCTACAAAAACTTTGGAGAATTTTTTCCTCTTCAGAACATTAGCACAACTTTCTTAATTTTTCCTTTCTTGATTAATTGAGACTCTTCTTCTAAAAAATTTAGAAAACAACATAGAATATTGTTGGGGATATTGGTATTCAATAGTTCGTCACTCTTTTCTTAGACTATTTAAACAATTTAAAAGCTAAGGTAAGTTTACTCTCGACCATAGCAACTACTACAAAATATCTCTTCTTACAATTTTTCCTTCTTTTTCTAATGGGATATTCAAATAAGAAATTTCATTGAAGTAACCAATTTTTTTCAATATCACATGGTTTTAGATTCAACAAATTTCTTCAATGTTAAACACATTAGCAAGATTACCGTCCTTAAAGCTTTCTTGTATTTTTTTTCCATAATTTAGTTAGTCTATCTAAATCAACACAATTTAGATTTAAGACCAAAGTTTTACCTTTAATTCATCTTTCTTGTTCAAGCTTTGTCAATCCAAAATGCCTTTTCTTTTGTATTTTGAGGCTTGACCACTTCCCCATTAATAATCCTTCATAATGACTTTTTTGTAAGAGCAATTTTTCATCAAAAGCTTTTAGTTTGAAAATTCACTTCCATCAATGATAGGCAAACCTCAAATACTGTTAGAATCCATGATGTGAGTGTAACTTACCAAAGAAGGAATATCTAATGGTCAAGTAATTTTAACAATCTTTTGAGTAGCACCTTAACACTTCTACTAAAGAAATCTTGCTAATATGATATTATGGGAGCTTGGTCTTGCCCAATAATATGTTACCATTATATTTTGTAATAACTAAATTGTTGTACAAATTGCTAATAATTTGGTTTTTCATATGAAAATGAAACATTTAGAAATTGATGTCTATTACATCTAAAATCATGTTCAAGCTAATGTTGTTCATTTTGTAATATTATTTTAGTAATAATCAAACAATTCACATAATCACCATAAACATAATAGAAACCAAATATTTAAAGTTGTAGACTACTTGATATGATAGATATAAACTTTTAAAAAATAGTAATATAATATTCTCTTGTTTTTATATATCCTCTTTATTTGTATTTTATTCTAATCAATCTTAAAATAAATGTTAATAAAAAATAAAATTCTCTAATTTTTTTTATTTTTAATAAAAAATCTTTAAAAAAGAGCATTCCATATTTTTAAAAAATATATTATTAAAAAACTTAAGGTAGTAGTAAATCTTTAAGAGAAATGCTAATAAAAATAAAATTGTCTAATAGATAAAGCACTCCATATTTAAAATGAAGTATTATTAAAAATCTTGAGATATTAGAAGTTTCTAAACCAGAATATTTCTATATGCAATGTTCAACTTTTAAAAGTTTTCGCTTTCTAGGGGAGAGGATCCAGTAATTGTGCACCCTAACTTCGCGCTTCTCAAAATCCTACATGAAAATTTCAAATCACTCACAATTTTTTACAACAGCTTACTTGACAAGTCCCTGCTTATAAATTTCAAATCAATCATCAACTGAAAATAAGAGTTAGATTGTGGTATGAATTTGTAAATAGAAAATTTGGTTTATCATATAAATTAATTCTATATTTGAGATGCTCGTCACAATTTTAGTTCAAAATCATATTTCTAGATTACTGTTAGATATATAAACACCACTTTTAAATTCCTGGAACTTTTAGGTGAGCTGAACTCAGGTGAGAAGAGCACAGGGTAGACAGGAGATTTATTGGTTTCAAACAGGCCAAAATGGCGCTCCTCCTCATCCCCAGTCTTCTGATTCTCATTGAACAGTGAAAAAATATATGTTTCAATTGTCGTTCCACGTCTCTTTGGTGTTCCGGCATTGGACAAAACATGCTTGATGAGATTGTTGTTGTATGTTCGGGCATTGTCCACAATAGCCACGTCGCTGCCTGCAGAAGGCCACCCGCTTTCAGTTATCACAATTGGAATATTGGAATGTCCCAACTTTTCCATAGCAGATATAAAACTGTCGACCATAGCGTCGAACAAGTTCGTATACATTAGACCTCCATCGTTCACGACGATACTTGTCGATCTGAACAATGCATAGTCTGCAGAAACTTTTGCGTTGCTTTTGTAGCTGAAGTATGGATAGACGTGGGCCATGAAAGGGGAGCCGTTATCTGACAGAAACTTAAGTATACCACTCATATCCTCACCAAATGTTCCCTCAGAGGGAGGACATGAGATGTTCAACACGGACGTTGCGTGTGGTGTGGAGACCTTGATGCTGTTCTGCAGATCGGCGTTACTCAATGCCGTCTGAATGTTGCGCATCGCAGGCAGGAGATACGAAATGTATTTTCTGTTTGCAAAAACCTCGTTTCCCACTGCAATGTATTTGATGTTGACAGAAGAATAGAATGGGTTAATGTTGTCAGTCACCCATGCGTTTGCTACATCCTGATCACCTGCAATCTTCTCAAGCTCGGTGTTGCCAACTCCTACAATCACTTCGATTCCAGAATTCTGAAGGGCCTGCAGTGCGCCCTGATTTGCTTCGTATAATCTCACCTTTCCTATGTTGTTCGACTTCAGCAGAGTCACCACCTCGTTAGGAGAAGGCAAATTGTCTGAAAGCATTCCGTAGCAAACTCCTATCATTGCACCCTCTGCTAGACATAAAAAAGAAAGGATTTCTATGAGTGTATGTTAAGCGATTTAATCAACATGAGATCAATACAATTTACTTTCTTTACAACAAAACTTAGTTCAATTTGATTTTTTAAAGTTAATTAGCCGATAGGCTATATTATGTGTGAAGTTTTGACCGGAAACAAGACTCACGCCGAAAATCTAATAGCTCTAAAACCCCACGCTTCTAGATCCACTTTCCGATTGTTGTGAACGATTGAAGCAACAATTGTCGGGAGATTGGTTTTAAAAGAAAATCAATTTTAGTAGGGTTTCGTAATATTTTCCCTGCAAACTCTGCCCATTTTTTCTCATCAGCGTATTTGACAGCACAACACAATTTGTCCACAATCTTGAGGTAAATCACTCGCCATGGTTTCACTAAGTTTTTTTTTGGGGAATCTAAATGAATTGGATCTTTATTTGTTGTGTTTTATTTCATTCTAAAACAATTCTTCTGTTACCTGTTTTAAATGAAGTCATTGGTTCTGTGGTTTCATTTATGACTATTTTCATATATGATATTATTGTAATACCTAGATTCCTATTGTCTCTTCATATAGACATATTTTGAAGTGGAATGAAATTTGAGTTTTTTTAACAGTTTTAGTTTTTATTTATTTATTTATTTTGTTTTTCTTATTCTTAAGGTTATTTTATGACATTTTTTCTAACAGAATTATCAAGTTAGTATTGAAAGGATATCAACTACCGTTAATGTTGTAAATAAAATAGTTGTCAAAGCTATTTTCACATAGAGTAAATAGTAGGGATTAGAACATCTTCATATGTTCAACTTATATTCTTCTTCACAAACCTTATACATTGTATAGCATATTTCTTCACAATTTTGTCTCATTATATTGGCTCTTGTAGTTTAAAGACCAAACAAGGCAACAGATTGGTGTCACTATATTTTTTCAAAATTGCCTTCAATAAGTGGCAAACAACTCAGTTTTCTAGATGGGCACATCCTCTTCCATGGTTGGTACTTGGTTAGGATTCAGTGGTACAATTAGGTATCGATATGCTTTTGATATTATTACTTTCTTTTTTAAAACCACATGTCTATATTACTATCACAAAAACAAGGGTGCTACATTTGAGAGATCATCTTTCTATAGACAAATAGAACTAGCATCTCTGGTTTTGCACAAATTTGCAATGATTCAACATCCTTTTAGAAGCAATTCTAGACATGATTGTGTTTGGTAGATCTCTCCTTTAAAGTATTAGGTTTTTGTAAATGCAATGAAGAATTATCTCTCTAAAAATTTGATTCTAAGTCTTTTGTATGCAAAAAAAGTGTAGTTTGACATTTATCTTTTGTGCTAATCATCCAAATTTCTTGTCCTAGTGTTATTTTTGTAAGGAAAGCTAAGGTGCAGAACTAACTCTCCTAACATCAAAACCTCAGAGAAGAATGCAGAGATACTTTTAAAATTTCAATTATAGTCCAATTAAGATACACTTCAAAGAAATAACAAAAACAGAGAATATAACATACACAGATGAACATCATATTTATGTGGGAAAACCCTTACAGGAGAAAAACCCACCACACTAAGAAAAACCCCTTTGTATTACAATAATGAAATTACATACAGAGTACGGGCTTCACTCTCTCTGATGTCAATTTACAGCAGCATTCACAATGATCAACCTTGTAAAAAATATTCAAGTTACAATACTCTCATAATAGAATTCACACTTATCACACTTCGAACTATTCATCCAACTATTCATACAACCATCGAACTGATCACAATCTTCAATCTTTGAGTATATCCATAACGCCCATGGTCTGTCGAACTTCCTCTCAGTAACGGTCGCTACAGTTCAACTGCTAGCGGTTCCCATTCTGCTCCTTGATTGGTCGAGGACAAACCACATAGGATAGTCATCACTTGGTCAAAGGCGTTCAACCTATATCACATGTCAGTGAGACACTAACCATGTCTCCCCGATACCACAAGACCTAACTGTCGATATCACCAAGAGTCATCACTATTGGCAATAGGTTACACCGAGTTCAGAAAGTTGTCGCTCAAACTTCGCCTTGTCGCCAAGACCTCATACTAATGATCATCACTTGTATCGCTATTCAGAAAGACCATCGTTATTCGATGAGACATCATACCAATGTTCAAAGGTCACATAGATATCAGCTTTCCATTCGGTGAGACTATCGTCCTTTTCCAAGAGATCATACTGAACCTTCATGTTATTCCAAAATGTCCAACAGTCGGCAAGACTTACCGCTATCGCTGAGAGGTAATACTGAATGCTCACACCTTTCGCTGAAGACTTTAGTCGCTAGGAGTCTCACTGAAGACACCCGTTAACAAACACCAATGTCGACAGGACTTACCTCTTTCGCCAAGAGGTTACAATGAAGATGCTAGCTAGTCAGTGAAACCACATCCATCAGCGAGACAATCAACTATCGCCAAGACTTCATATCGAGGCCTTTGTGCTACTCTGATACTCTGAGTGTATACTGTCGGTGAGAGAACCAACAGTCAGCAATAGTTCTTGTCGAGTCTTCATGCCTCTCCCTAAAACCGCTTGTCGCCCAGAGTCTCCCCAACATCCAATAAGAATGGCTTGTCGGCCAGACCAACCCACTCAGCACAGGGTTACAGCAAACGCCACAAGTCACAGCGACAACACCAGTTGGGAAGACAGAAGCATTGTCTCGGAGACTTGTACAAACCACAAGGTTACTAAACTACCAGTCGGCCAGACAGAAGGAATGTCACACTGATTTTTCTCTTTCAGAGGTTTTAGCCTGTGAGATTGAGACACATGTTTCCAACAATCTCCCACTTGACGAAGATCACACAAGCACCTCCATAGCACAACAAAAATACTGACATTCATGGGCACTGAAGCCCATCGAATTGGCACACCACCTGAACTTGTCTATGCTTACTGGCTTTGTCAATGCATCTGCAACATTCTCTAGAGTATCCACTTTTTCTAATCAAACCTTTCCATCCTCCACCATATCCCGTATAAAATGATACTGTACATCTATATGTTTCATCCTGGCATAGAAAGTAGGATTCTTTGCCAAACAGATAGCACTTTGACTATCACAATAAATTTTTATTTGCCCTACATCAAAACCAATGTTAGAACACAAACATTTTAACTAGATTGCTTCTTTACAAGAGTGTGTAGCTACCATGTATTCTTCCTCTATAGTGGACAAAGTGACTACAGCCTACCGCTTACTCATCCAACTCACTGCACCACCATTCAACATGAAAATATATCCACTGTGGATCTTCTGTTGTCAATGTCCCCTGCCCAATCGAATCCACATAGCCAATACTGAGAGTCCTCTGTGATTCAACCAAGTTCCCATGGTAACATAAAGCATATTCTAAAGTGCCCTTCAAATATCTAATACTCTCTTCACAGCATCCCAATGTGTCCTTCAGGATTAGCCATAAAAACTAAGTACTCCCACTGCTTGGGCAATGTCTGGCCTTGTACAGACTATTGCATACATAAGACTTCCAACCGCACTAGCATAAGGTACACTGGTCATGTCCTCCATCTCAGAGGGGAGATTTTGGATAGTCTTCAGATAACTTTGTTCCCTACAAAACTGGAACAACTAGCTGCTTGCAATCATTCATACAAAATATCTCTAGAATCGTCTTAACATACTTACTCGACCGAGCCAAAATTTTCTATTCTTCCTGTCCCTGGTGATTTCCATTCCGAATATACCTTGCTGCACCAAGATCTTTCATTTCAAACTTTGCAGACAACTGAGACTTAAGATCAGAAATCATTAACTTACTATTTCCTATGAACAACATATCATCAACATAGAGAGCAATAATAAGAACTTGATCACTTTCAGCTTTGTAATACACACAATGATCTGATTTTGATCTTACAAATCCCAATGACAAAAAAAGTGTCAAACTTCTGGTACCACATTCTAGGAGACTTTAACCCATACAGATTTATTCAACTTGCAAACCAATCTTTCTTTACCTTTTTCCATAAAGTGCTCAGGCTGGGACATATAAATCTCTTCTTCAAGATCACCATGAAGAAATGTTGTCTTCACATCCATCTATTCAATCTCTAAGTCATACGCAAGTGACAAAAGAAATCTAATGATGTCAACTTAGCTATAGGAGAAAAAATTTCCCCATAATCTATTCCCTCTACCTGGGAATAACCCTTTGCAACCAACCTTGCCTTGTATTTTTCCACACTACCATCGGACCTATTTTCTTTTTAAATACCCATTTGAGCCAACAGCTTTTCTTCCTTTAGGCAAGGGCACCAAACTCCAAGTATCATTCTTTTCTAATGATGCCATTTCTTCATTCATGGCTTCCAACCAAGAGTTTGAATCAGACATTCTAAATGCCTCTTTCACAGTCCTAGGTTCATCAGTGCTAGATATTAAAGCATAGGCACAAGTAGAATCTATCAAAGAAAACCCATACCTATCAAGTTGCTTTCTTTCACGAGTTGACCTCCTCACTTGTTGAGGCTGGGGTTGTTCTTCTTCATTAGAAATCTCATAACTACTTGAGCTCTCAGTTTCAGGTACATTTTGAATTTTCAATTCCTCCTTATCTAGTGTCGGAGGAATTTCAACTACATCCTTTTTGTTTTCTAATTGTGTCTCTAACTGCAGATCCAAGGTAGAAGGCTTCAGCTCATGAAAGATAACACTTCTGTTGTTAAAGCGCCTAGGCTTGCACCCCATATTACCACAATAACATGGGGTGCAAGCCTAAGCTGGATGCACATGTTCAAACAACTCAGTTTTCTAGATGGGCACATCCTCTTCCATGGTTGGTACTTGGTTAGGATTTAGTGGTACAATTAGGTACTGATATCCTTTTGATATTATTACATTCTTTTTTAAAACCACATGTTTATATTACTATCACAAAAACAAGGGTGTTGCATTTGAGAGATCATCTTTCTATAGACAAATAGAACTAGCATCTCTGGTTTTGCACAAATTTACAATGATTCAACATCCTTTTAGAAGCAATTCTAGACATGATTGTGTTTGGTAGATCTCTCCTTTAAAGTATTAGGATTTTGTAAATGCAAAGAATAATTATCTCTCTAAAAAAATTCCATTGCAAGGCACATGAAGGATCTCCTATAATCTACTTTTTGTGCACCCCTAAATAGTTTTAATTGTTTTTCACTAAGGAAAGGTGAACAACATTGTTTCTTCTTAATGCCATTTAACACAATTAATGTTTATGAGAATTAACTTCCTTAGTCTTATCTTGGTTTAGTGTGATGGCCCAATTGTCCTCTACTTGTAGAAATTTACTAATTCTGATGAGAAAAATTCAATCATTGCACTTGGAGAACTCAAGAAGACAATATAATACCTTGAGAAAAAGTGTTACTTTCAATGGTTGCAAAATACCATTGCTATCTACATAGATTGCAAACCATAGGGCCTCGATGGTGGGCAAGAAGATGTTCTTTTATCCCATCTTTGGTAACCATCACAGGTTGTAAGCTAGAAGTGGTTGCAAGATAGATATTATATTTTTATTTTAAAATTTATTGTAAACCATAATACAATGATCAAGTAGGTGGTGTTTTTATAGTAGAATGAGTTTAGCAATTTTTCTTGTATATATAACAAAATCTCATAATCCTCCAATCGAAAGTATTTTTTCAAACATTATAGCTTTGTCGGATCTTGTCTCTATCTAAACAAATTTCATATTGCTTTAGAAAATCCATAGTCATCAATCATGTAGTAGTAGTAGTAGTTGACTCAATTCAAGTCTCAAAAAATCTCATGATTACTCTCTACAAAACCCTTTTTTTGATCTTACTTTATCCTAGAGAATACATAATTTAAAATTAAAATTACATGGAAAAACTCTCAAAGCGCCTAGGCTTGCACCCCATATTACCACAATAACATTAAATATTCAATATTTTTTTAAAAATTGTGTTGGTGGTTACAAAACTACTTGTAAATGATGCAAAGATTTGAATTCAACATGGTGTCTTCCCAATTACAAAACTAGATTTACACTCTATATGATAAACTGCTCATTTAATAAGAGTGATAAGCCACCTTATTTACAACAATAAATATTTACTCCTTAATAGAAATAATTTAAATTTCATGTATAACTTAGTAAAGAAGGGTTCATAGTCATTTTTCACTACTCTTTGTGTTCTCCTTACTTTGTGCAAATAAGTTGTTTGCATAAAAAAAAAATACTATGATCCACTTATAATTTAATTTGCTTACTTTGTGGAAATAAGTCAAATAATATATTATTAGGATAGATATCTTAAATATCTTAAATACATTTATCAACAACCTATTGTAAATAAAAAAATTTAAAAATAAAATAAAATTGAGTATTGATTACTTAGGAAGAGTAATCTCAACCTAACTAGCAATGGGGAATTAAGAATTTGTAGCAACTTTAGACAAGTTAATTTGAATATTTTGTTTACAAAATACAAGTGTAATTATTGATTTGCACATAAAAATTTTGTGTGTACTCTCCATGGGACAACAAAGATTAACTTCCTTTTTTCAATAGATCTTGATATGTAGGTTGGGTAGAATATTTTCCTAGAATTTAATTATTTTATTTTATATTTTTTCAAGTCTCATGCTTGATACATTTGTAACTTAATTCAAAGGTTCGTTGTATCCTTAAAAGTTAGTAATTGTGGACATGCTTAAGAAAAATAATGTGTTCTTGTATAAGGTTCATTTTTTAGAAGGAAAAAAGAGAAACCATAATATATTTATTTTGAAATTTAGAAAATGATTGAAATTTTTAATCTTTATCTGAAGTTGATATAAGTGATTGATTATTTTAAAAATCTTATGGCTTCCACCACTAACCAAAATTAAGATAATTCCAATGGCATGCGTGAAGGATACTTAGTTTATAGTACATTATTGAGTTCTAAGTTGTTGAAATGGTTATGTTTTCTCTTGTTACATTTATGAACTTTTAGTATGGAATTTAGTTCAACAAATATTCAAGATGTATATGCAAATTTATGATAGTATATACTCATATCTAATAAAGATGTGCTTCCTAAAATTCAAGTGGTAGGATTCAATTATGAGGGATGGTTTGAATTGGAAACTATAGATGCCCAAATGTAAATTGAGTCGGGTTCTTAGGTTTCTCAAATGGAAAAGGTAAATGGGATGAGGTATATTGATAGAACTATTAATTACATTTTATCTCGTAAATTGATATTAGCTTTGAAATTGTTATGAATTATCTATAGTCTGAACCAATTTTCCTCTTTTTTGCAACATCTCCAACGACAAGAAGTTCCATTATTTGTAAAAATATAGGGCATTTTCTTTACTTTCATCAACTTTCCTAGCTTTTTAAGGCAACGTCTCTAACCATAAAATAATTCACTATTCTTAAAAATATGGGACATTTTCTTCAATTTCTTTAGCTTAGGCCCCATTAGTTCACCCTTTGTCATTTAATGTTTTTTTATCAAAGACAAAAAAAATTATGTCTCACTTTGCTATATTCTCTTTTAAAATTTTATATTTTGAAGACTTCCTTGATTGACAATAAAAACATATATGCTCTTTTCAAATTTTCCATCAATTGAGAATTAGTTAGGACTCTATCTAGCCACCACAACTTCCAATTTATATTCAAAGAAAATCTATAAATTGTTAGGAATGCATTAAATTTTAAAGTATAAATTCTATATGGTTTCTAATGGTTAATCCAAATCTAAATACACCATTATTATATTGTGATTTTTTTATTTTTTAAGATAAAATTTATTTTTAATTATAATTGTTTGACAACAAGCAAATATACGTTTAAGGTTTGTCAAATTTTATTTGGTGATTAAAGAGTTAGGGTTATAAAATGTGTGTAGTCAAGTATATATATCAAGGTTGCCAAGAGACTAGTAATAGTACAAGAGACTGGTACCGATATTGATATAGCTATTTTCAAAAATAGGAGATAGGGGGTACTTGGAGATGCTATTTTTTAATATAATTTAATAATTTATAGAAAATATCATGACATTGAACTTTCAAAACAAGAATAGTGGTAAATTTTAACAATGAACATTAAATTTAAAGTTTAAATACACAAATGACAAATGGCATTGTGTCAAAGAGTCAAAGAGTTCATAGTTCACACTACATATTTGATATTAGATTTCATATTGAAATTCAAAAATCTTGATAGTTTGGTAGGCTGATACGCAAACAAAAAATAAGAAATCTATCATCTACACTTCTACATCATGATCATCCATATCAAGGTCCTCGGCTATGATAATCTTCAAATAGTCAACACTCTCAAACTAAGGTTCCTTTGTTTGTAGTAGAACTAGGGGAAAATCATTAAGTCCATTTGCTTCAACCACTTCATCAACCATGGTTGTAACTTCTCCATTAGGTGAAATTTGGTCCCATTTTGCAGAAGGACCCTTCTTGTACCCATGATCTACATGAGAGAGAAGATGAAGTAAGATATGAATTTACACCAAGTTCTTTGCTTTCTTTGACCCTAATTGGTTCCTTTTTAAAGGATGAATAAAACCATAAGTACTCCCATTTCTCTCACAAGATGAAGAGATGGATGCTTCTAAGAGAAATCTTATTGCAAATGATTGCAATTTAGAGGTTTCCACCACAATTCTATAGGGTCTTCTTTTTCTTGCATATCATATAAAGCTTCAACATAAGAAAATTCACCATGTCCATGAAAAAACTTATTCCATTGACTCATCATAATTGAAGCATCCTCACCTCAGCCATAATTTTTTTTATTGCAGCCTAAAATCCCTTCATTACCTCTATATCCTCATGTGGAGCCCTCTTATTGGTCACTTGTATATTATGCCATTTAGGATTTAAGGCATAGGAAACACAATGAAGGGGTGTGTTAAGTTTGTTTCATCTTCCATATAATATTTCTTCTATCAAAGGATATAGAGAAAGATCTTTTGCATCTATTATTTTCTTGACTCTTTCACAAATAGAATCTATTTCTTTATAAATTCTCCCAAACATGGCTTGTCTGAATCTACAAATTTGATCACCTCACATATGGGCTTAATAAAACCATAACAATTTTAACATCAACCAAAAAATGCTCATCAAGGACCATACCTCTCACCTCAACTGTAATATTTGATGTAGATTGTGTCCAAGCCACCCATGGATCACTAACTACTAACAAAGCTCCTTTGACTTCACAAAGATGGTCAAGAAGAATAAAAAAAGAAATAAACCATGTATCAGTAGGTTTGAGAACTTCCATCTTGGAAATTTTTTAATAAATGGCTTGTGCATGGGTGATGGTTACATGTGAACACCTGTATTTTTCTACCCTTTTCTATGAGATCTAAAATCCACTAGAACTTGCCAATATCTTTGAGTGCATTATTCAATGCATGCACACAATATGGTGTCCAAAATATATGCTTGTACTTTTTTTGCACCAACATGCCCACTTCTTTACAAACAGTGGCAACATCTATAAAAACTTGGACTACATGTAATACCCCCATCTCCTTAATGTCATCACATAGTTGGTTATAAAGAAACCATGCATTTTTTTCTTGCCCTAAACAATCTATTGCATTCAAAAAATAAGGCCCTTTGCTACATGTTACTATGATATTAAGTAGATGGTGATTTCTAGCATTTGTCCACCCATCCATCACAATATTGCATCATTTTATAGTGCACACTCTTTTCATTGGTGTAGTTTGTTGCTCTAATCAATTTTTTTCTTTATTAATTAGAGTAGTGTGAATCTTTTCATACCTAAGTGGTTTATATCTAGCTAGTCTATAGAAAGGTGAGCGAGCAACATTAAATGGTATTTCATTTGCATAAAAGAAGCGTGCAATAGCTATGTCATCTGCTTCTCGACCTTGCACATCAAATAATCTTCCAATGGGGTTTGAGATGCCAATATGTGGTCTCTTGAAAGAACATTTTGCTAGTACATCTCTAAAATACACATCCACCTCTAACTCTCTATTTTAATTTTGAGTTACAACAATTTCCCTTGTCATTGAAGCATGAGAGCTCAAAATAGAAACTTTCTCATCAAATTTCTCTTGATCCCTCACAACATCATATCATTGTACCTCAGTTGGACAAGGATCAATAACTTTTCCAAGTACGTGAAGGAAATGAGCCCTCACCCTCATGTAAGTACCTTTCCATGATGTTTGAAAAATCTTACATGTGATCTTGGTTGTTCCACCTAAACCCTTTGGCCTTAGAAAACAATTTTAATACTTCCACAATGGGTATAACAAGCCTTATTTTTCCCAACCTTTTTATTTATAAATTAGTTCTTTATTTTCTAGAAGAAGTGGTAATAGGTATGCTATGGCTCTATTTAGCAGCCACTAAATGCATAAGACAACAAATAAATGCTACCAATAGGGATAGTGACAGGAAACAATAATGAAAATTATTTTAAGGAGGTGAAGACTATTCCAAACCAAGTTCTTTCATGTATTTAGAAGGTTTATAATGACATTATCCTATGTTGTGTTAGATTGTATTTTAGGTAAAACAACAACATTTTAATAATAGTTTGTTTATGGCCAATTACTAAAATAATATAATACTATAGTGGGACTATCTACACTCTATCTACCATTATTAAGTTCCTCATTACCAATACATATAGAATCTTAGGCTTTAACATTGGAAATTTATTTAGCAAAATTGCTAGAAAGGTCAAACATAGGGTTTGGCCCTTGAAGCATTTCTTCAATGAGTTACAGACATAATGAATGTCCCACCTCTCAACAAGTCACACTACTCTAATTATTGATAGCTAGTGATTGCAAAGAAGTGTTACAAATAAAGGGAAAATAAAGAAAAAGTGAAAAACTTAAATCATATTTTTTTCTTGTTGTTGAGTTTCTATTTGTACGGGCTTTTTGTCTTCTTACCGTCGATTTTCTCTTCTCAAGATGTCTTTTATTTCCTTGCATTGTCAACTTTTATCTCCTTTGTGCATGTTTTAAGTTTTTAACTTAAATTTTGTTTTTCTTTCTCAGTGAGAGATGTCTCACTTTTCACGAGAGACACAAGGAGACGTCGGGAGACATTTGCAGATATCCCTTGCAAATGGGGGCATCTTTGGGCATGTCCCTAGTATTGGAGATACATCCCAATCCCCAAGATGTATCCATGGGGATCAGAGACACGTCTCCCAATAGCACACACACACACACACATACACATACACATATACATATATACATATACATATACATACATACATATATACATACAAACATATACATATACATACATGCATATATACATACAAACATATACATATACATGCATACATATATACATACAAACACACACACACACACACACACACATATATATATAGTATATTTATGTTATTTTTATTTAGTTTTTTGTTTATTTTAAGGCAACATTTTGATACATGTATATTTTTGATAAGTGACCTAATTTTGTGCAAATTTGACTTTAATATTTTTCCCAATTGTCCACTCTTGTCTTTTATGCACAAAACAAATTGTGCCATCTAATATATTAGCTTACATATAGTTTTTATGTGGATGTGACCATTGCACCTCCTTTAGATGCAAGTGCTAGTATATAGAATTTTATTAACAAGTTCTTTTCATAAACTATTACTAAAAAAATATCTGAAGAATGTCTCAAATTCTCAAAGAATGTCTTTTAACTTTTTTTTTTTTTAATAGCCTCTGAATAATTCTGTAACAGAAATAACCCCTAAATTTCTATTTTATCTAATCAAAAACATAAAATATCTCTAAAATATAAGATTAAACTAGCAATCAATAGTATCCACCAGATAATATTGCAAAACAACCATAGCACTACCAAAATACATTTGGGCAATTGTGAAACTATCGAATGGGCCACTCTCATAGCAGGGGGATCTGTCAATCAGTGATTATAACCCCTAGTATAAACTCCATTGGTTGAAACTGCAACCAATTCTGATTCAGGGAATAACCGGTCCCACTGCCTCATCCAACCCATGAAACTTAAAACCTTGTCACCTTCAACTTTTCAACAGAGGCATTGTGTATACACTAGTAAGTTCCAGGATCCCTGTACTATTTTTTTTAATGACAATACAAATGTGCTGGAATTTTTTCTCTAATGTCTGCATCTTCAGCATTAATTCTTGAATCGTAGCATCTATAGCTTTTATATCAACCTTAAACCCAACCACGGGCTCCTTGCCCTTTTCTCCTTGTGTCAGAGGATTTGTCTGGAAACCCACATTATCCTTGTCCTCAACATCCATTTCAACAGGATGGTGCAGCAAGAGAGCAAGCAAACTTTAATGGACAACTGCATCGCCCATTGCTACCTTCAACTTTCTTAATAAAACATCCATAATGGTGCCCCTCGACTAAACCCATCTGAGCTCAGGATTACTTAAAATAAAATTCAACTTCCCCACACTATGGTAGCTAAATATTTTCTGAAAGCTATGGTCTGTAAACGTCACAGAACAAAACCGGTCTCAAGAACTGCTACCCCCAGCCATTAACATGAAGCCCACAGAATAGCCAAACACAAACTTTTGAAATGCCGGCAACAAAACTAATACACAAAGACAACACATATCAAAACAAAATTTAATCCCATCCTGCCCATGCTAAAACTTACATGCTCCAACCCGAATGTCTAGAGACTGACTGCCAACAAGAACGAAAATAACAAATGCACAAGCGATGGGACAAGACTGGCTTAAGTACCGCTGCCAATTATAACAGAATCATTTCCCCTAGGGTCTTTGACATGCCAAATGGGATGGCCAAAAGCACAAAACCTAACAATAAGGTGGTTGATCATTAGCTAATACATCAGAGCTCAATTAGGCCAAGCTTCCACCTCCCTACTTTCCAAATTAGATATATCCTTTAGATTCACCTTTTAATTTGTCAAGTGGATTATCCCATTCTATGTTAGGAGCCTCTGTGTTTTTTAGTTTGCAGAGGGATTATATTGAGGGTGGAGTTAAAATTTAGGAGATTTTACAGTTAAATTTAAATTCATGCAATAAATTTAAGGATAATTTTTGGAAGAAAAAAAATTCTTATATAACTACCATGTTTTTTGAAAAAATCAGCTGTTAAAAGAAAACTAATAAAACTATCAACAAACTTGCCCATACTAAAGAATTCATTGGACTATCTGCTTTAAAATACTACACACAAATTTCACAACTAGTATTAAAAGCTTTTAGAAAGCCGCCCTCTATAACACCACAAACCTAATAGATTTCCTAGATTAAATTAAACTTATATCTGGAAAAGAAAACTGTTAAAAATATTATACTTCCTTCCTTATAATAAATTAAGGACGTTTGTACAGAACTTTGTATACCCTGAAAATATACCTTTACTGCAACAATAAAGTAAAGTTAAACAAGTAAAGAAATAGCAATTCTAATCTCTTCCTCTATGCACTAAGTGTCTGAATAAGAGTGAATCTCACCTCCATGGGTTGCGTAGAATGAAAGGACAATGAAAAGAGCCAAAGCATAGCAATACTTATTTCCTTGCCGGGAAGCCATGCTGCTTTGCAACACCAGGCAAATACTACAGGCCCAACCATAGAAATATTTACTATCTACGATCTGTAATTAGGTATACAGAGCAAAACTAAGATTCATTCAGTCAGTCAAGTCAGAGTCTTGGCCGGTGGAAGAACGGCAATTGTGCGCAATCAACAGAAGCATTGAAAAGTAAAAGTCGCCAAATTCATCCACTTCGTTCATTCGAGTCAGATTTGACTAGGAACAAAACTAGAGCCGTTTATGCACATTCTCTACAGTACGACAGACACTTGGAGCACAAGGATTCACAGCTATAATACGGTAAGAAGGTCATAACAATTTGATTCAATTTCTTCGTCGCAGCTGTCACAGATATGACTTGAACGCGTGTTGTGGGGGACCGAGCAATCACGGAGATGATTTTGACGTGTGTGGTTTAGTATCTTTTGCTCTCCTCCTGTAAGGACCGTAAAATTTCGGTTAACTGGCAGTTGCATCCATAAAAGGTTCGGGATAGTCTATTGGAAATTAAAGATAAAATTTAATTCACGATCTATTTGAAAATGAAGTTAAAAAAAAAATACAATTAGATATATTTGAAACGAAAAATTCAATGGAATTATTTTAGGAGTCTTTAGGGAGTCCAAACTTGTTTGTAGATATTGTTGTCGTATTTCTTTGATACCTGTGATAGAAAATATATTATCACAATAGAAATAACATTAGAAGTAATTAGAAAAAAAAAATTGATTCTATACATATGACAAAGCATGAATAAGAATTTGAATATCATCTATACCAAACTTGTTTTCATCAAGTAATACATGGTAGTGTGTAGTCTTGGATTTTCCCTACAATAAAATCATCAAAAGAGGAATCAAAGCAACACACAGATGTCCCTTGCATTTTGAGAAACAAAACATTTTGTTAATAGTATGTGATAGCACACAATACTTACAATTGGTCCATTCTATGGGCACAAAAAGAAATCATTTTTCTTTTTATGGCATATTTGTGTATCCACGATAATATCTGCAACCAAGAACGAATACAAAAAAGAAAAAGGAATTTATATCAAAAAATTTATTTCAAATTGATGAGAGCTTTTCTTCATTTACCATTTAATCTGTCAATGACATTATATGTAAATAATTTTTTTTATTTCAATTTGATGAGAGCTTTTCTTCATTTACCATTTAATCTATCAATGACATTATATGTAAATAAACTAGGCTTTTTGTCAGATATGGCAAGAATTTAAAAAATTCTATGTCATAATAAATAGAGCATATTTTACTATGTATACCATGCTCTATATTCAAGAACAAAATAATTAAGAAAAAATAGTAACATGGTTGAACATTTTCGGATTTATTTTCCTAGAAGAGCATAGTACATGATGATACTTTTGGACAATTATCAACGTAACATTTGGACCATAACCATTATCAATATGATTGCATGCCTAATCGTTCACCCAAATAAGCAACTTAATGCATACCAAACTTAAACGAAAAAAAACAATCTCAAAAAGACAACAAATTCCTTTAGACAAAGTAGAACAACCTTTAGTATAGCTTGCAACTCAATGCTCAAGACATGATCAAATAATGAATCACTATAGATTCATCTCTATAAATATCTAAAGAATAACCAATCCTTAACAAACAATATAGATCAAGGACACAACTAAATCACATCCTTAAAGAGAACCAATAATACAAAGCTAGATCAAGAACTCATTTTTCTTTTATGACAACCAATAATAAAAAGCTAGATCAAGAACTTATTTTTCATTTATGACAACCAATGACACAAAGCATTCTTGTTGCTTCATTAATTAGAAGAAAGACTTGATGCCATCTCAATTAGGAAAGTGGAAAAAAATGCAACAAATATAATTACATCAAAACCTTCAATTATATTTATCTTTTTGAGATCAAACACACAACTAAATCAAATCCTCAAAGAGAACCAATCATTTCTTTTTAGTATGAAATTCATTCGACTCATTTGCCACTTATGAGAAATAACACAAAGCATTCTTGTTGCTTCATGAATTAGAAAAAAGATTTAATAACATCTTCATAGTAAAAGTGAAAAATAAATGCAACAAATATAATTATACTAGAACCTTCAATTAGATTTTTCCATTTTAATAAAGATGTAATTATCTTTTTATAGTCACCCCCACTTTAAGTAAAAATGAAAGACACTGGCTATTGTATTTTAAAGAATTAATTTAAATGAAATTATTATTATTATTATTATTATTTTTCATCTATAATTTATGGAATAGATTTGGTGTATGCCACCTATTTACAAGCCATTTAATAAGGAATGTCCCACCTCTATCCTACAATACCATTTTTAGCATGAAATAGGTCAACAACTCACTTTATACATTGGTCTCTTTGCAAGTTTTTTGGACTACAATATGATTCAATAACAGAGTTTGAGAGGTCTCATCGTCTTGTTATATTTGCGATCTAAGATTTATACACAAAAACAAAAAAAAAACATTCTCAACATGAATCTAGGTAGTGAACTATGCCCTCTACACATTCGACTTGGGGGAAGGAATGAAAGAGATGGTATGTACTTACATGATAGTGGTAGACATAGTCGGGCTCATCACTAGCATTGAAGGACGTATAGAACCCATTTAAAGGAGAAATCCACAACAGTGGTCTTCACATACCCAGGTTCTATTTTGAAAACATTCTTCCATCCTCTATCTGATAGAAAGAGCAAAAAAAAAAAGGCAAAGACATAATGCTATAGCACAAAACAAACTATATATTCATTAATTTGATCAATTCCAAAAATACTACAACAACTTGTTTACATAGATACAACATGTAATTGTCTAAAATGGAAGTGAAAGGAAACTTCTAATCATAACTATAAACCATGATGTAATTGTTTACTTAGATTTTGTTTTGTTTTCTCAGTGAGAGATGTCTCACTTTTCACGAGAGACACAAGGAGATGTCGGGAGACATTTGCAAATATCCCTTGCAAATGGGGGCATCTTTGGGCATGTCCCTAGTACTGGAGATACATCCCAGTCCCCAAGATGTATCCAGGGGGGTCAGAGACACGTCTCCCGATAGCACACACACACACATACACATACACATACACATATACATATATACATATACATATACATGCATACATATATACATACAAACATATACATATACATACATACATATATACATACAAACATATACATATACATACATACATATATACATACAAACATATATATAGTATATTTATGTTATTTTTATTTAGTTTTTTGTTTATTTTAAGGTAATATTTTGATACATGTATATTTTTGATAAGTGACCTAATTTTGTGCAAATTTGACTTTAATATTTTTCCCACTTGTCCACTCTTGTCTTTTATGCACAAAACAAATTGTGCCATCTAATATATTAGCTTACATATAGTTTTCTATGAATGTGACCATTGCACCTCCTTTAGATGCAAGTGCTAGTATGTAGAATTTTATTAACAAGTTCTTTTAATAGCCTCTGAATAATTCTGTAACAGAAATAACCCCTGAATTTCCATTTTATCTAATCAAAAACCTAAAATATCTCTAAAACATAAGATTAAACTAGCAATCAATAGTATCCACTAGATAATATTGCAAAACAACCATAGCACTACCAAAATACATTTGGGCAATTGTGAAACTATCGAACGGGCCACTCTCATAGCAGGGGGATCTGTCAATCAGTGATTATAACCCCTAGTATAAACTCCATTGGTTGAAACTGCAACCAATTCTGATTCAGGGAATAACCGGTCCCACTACCTCATCCAACCCATGAAACTTAAAACCTTGTCACCTTCAAATTTTCAACAGAGGCATTGTATATACACTAGTAAGTTCCAGGATCCCTGTACTATTTTTTTTAATGACAATACAAATGTGCTGGAAATTTTTCTCTAATGTCTGCATCTTCAGCATTAATTCCTGAATCGTAGCATCTATAGCTTTTATATCAACCTTAAACCCAACCACGGGCTCCTTGCCCTTTTCTCCTTGTGTCAGAGGATTTGTCTGGAAACCCACATTATCCTTGTCCTCAACATCCATTTCAACAGGATAGTGCACCAAGAGAGCAAGCAAACCTTCATGCACAACTGCATCACCCACTGCCACTTTCAACTCTCTTTAAAAACCATCCATAATGGTTCCCCTCAACCGAACACATATCAAAACCAAATTCAATCCATTCCTGCCTATCATAAACTTACATGCTCCAACCTGAATGTCTAAATATTGATTGCCCACGAGAACAAGATAATAAATGTTGCATAAGCGATGGGACAAGACTGGCTTAAGAATCACTGCCAATTATAACAGAATCATTTCCCCTAGAGGCTTTGACATGCCAAATGGGATGGCCAAAACCACAAAACCTAGCCTTAAGGTGACTCATTATCAGCTAATTGTTCAGAGCTTGATTAGGCCAACCTTCCATCCCCCTACTTTCTAGATAAGATATATCGTTAAGATTCACCTCTTCATTTGTCAAGTATCCCATTCTGCGTTAGGAGCCTCTGTTTTTTTAGTTTGCAGGGGCTTATGTAGGGGATGGAGTACGAAATTTTTCCAGATTTTATAATTAAATTTAGATTTTTCCAATAAATTTAAGAATAATTTTTGAAAGAAAAAATTCTTATTCTATTATCATCTTTTTTTGAAAAAATCAGCTAAATTATTTAGAAAGCCAACCTCTACGAGAATCAATCGAACACATTTTAAACTTATATCCAAAAGAAAATTGCTTAAAATGTTACACTTCCTTCCATAGAATAAATTAACAACGTTAGTATAAAGCTTTATATACCCTGAAAATATATCTTGACTGCCACAATAATGTAAAGTTAAACTAATAAAGAAGATAGCAATTCTTATATCTTCCCTCTATGCAACTGAGCGTCTGAATAAGAGTGAATCTCACCTGCATGGATTGTGTAGAATGAAAGCACAATGAAAAGAGCCAAAACATACCAATCCTTATTTCCTTGCCGGGAAGCCATGCTGCTTTGCAACACCACACAAATACTCCATGCCCAAACATACAAATATTTACTATCTGCGATCTCTAATTATAGAGAGAAAAACTAGAATTCATTGAAAAGAGTCAAGTCTGAGTCTTCAGCGGTGGAGGAACGGCAATCAACAGAAGCATTGAAACAACGCCAAAATCGTCCACTTTCGAGAAAATGATTCACAGCTGTAATATACGATAAGAAGATCTTCATGGTTCAATTTTTTCCTCGCAGCTTCCGCAGATGTGACTCGAGCGCGTATTGTGAGGCAACGAGAAAATCACGGAGATGAATTATTAGGATTCTTATTGACCAAAGAATTTAATATCTTATTGCAACCTTATTGAGGAGAACTGTCAATCAATAACAATTATTAATGTCTATTTTGATGACCATTAAGTCACTCCATTTTTGGATCCATTGATGTATAGAGATTTATTTGAAAATGAATCATTAAATATTGTAAAAAAAAAATTACAAAGTTACATAACATAAATTTTGAGTAAAAAAATAAGTAATCCATTTTATATATTAAAGATTACAATCAAATTATATTAGGAGATGGTTATCATTTATTATGATCGTCCTTGATAAAATATATTTTCACTTTCCAATATTAATTTACGAGAAGAGTAGTGCACTAAAGAAAATTATTTAGTTTTAAACCAAAAATAATATGAACACACATGTAATAAATGACATTGTTATACTTACAAAAACTTTTTTGATAGAAAATCTAACCTCTAAATCCTGAATCAATTATTATAAAAAAAACTCATAGTTAGGCTCAATCCTTCATAGGAGATCACACAAATCAATTATTTTGGAGATATTTTGACAACATAGCAATACATATGCAATTATGACATGATAATACCTCTAATTCAAAAACTCAATACTTAGGAAATATCAAAACCACAAACCATTACTAGTTTCTAAATTTGTTTGTAAAAAAATATAGGCTAAATTAGGGGCCCAAAGCCATGCAAGAATACATATTTCCCAAAATACATGCTAAGTTAACTAAAATAAAATACAAATTTCCATCACCAATTTGAGAACTCTATTTGATCTCATGGTTGAGTGCAGGATCATGATGGGCCAAATAGTGGTAGTAGGAAAAAAAGATGTTTTTACTTAGCCAAAATATTGAAACGTGTATTAGACTTTTTGTATGGGTAAGTTTAAAACATATATCTAATAGTAACGAATATCCCTTTTAACAAAATAGATATTCGTTAGTATCAAATATTCATTTTAACAAAATGAATATCTATTAGTAAAAGATATCCATTTTAACAAAACAAATATCTATTAGTAACAAATGTCCATTTTAACAAAACATATATCCATTATAGAAATGGATACCAATTATTGTAAAACAATATTTGTTACCTAAAAGCCAAAAAAAACACACTTCAATAAAATGGGCATAACTTTTACATTACTAGTCAATTTTTTGATTTTTTACAAGCTTGGAAAGATGATTCAAAGCTCTACACAATGGATCAAGTAATTTTTCTAGAATTATGCACCAAAAATTCAGTATAATCATTTGATATTCATCCGTCATTTTTGATTCTTCAAATACTCACAACTTTTGCATACAAAGTCTTTTTCATTATTGATTACACCTTTAATATTCTAGAATGAAAGAGTTCATTTTACTTAGAATATTTATTTGAATTTTGATATTTAGAAGGGCATGCAGCATTTTGACTAAAAAATATCTATTTGAAAGTATTGTGTGTTATCAATTTGGATTATAAAGTTTTCAAGTGTGCACACAAATCTATAAAAGAAAAGTTATTTAAGTATAGATTATCATGGATTGGTTCACGTTGCCACTTAACAAAAATAGTTTACAATTGAAATTCATGTAAGGGGGTAATCATTTTAAATAATACAGATTCATATCACATGATATAATCATTTATATGTTAATTTTATCATTGAGAACATTTAAATAAATTGGCAAGGGCTACTCTAAAGACCATGCTAATGTTAAATTGATTTAGGAGAACTCTTTTAAAATTATTAATGAGTGTATACACCCTTGAGGAAGTTGAAAGAACCACTCAATAGTATTGACGCAGAGACTTATCCCCTCTTGACAAACAACCAATCACATAATTTTGTAAATTCAATCCACAATACAATAGATGATTGCCAACAACACAATTTCAAATTTTATTCAAATCAATATAAGACTAATTTGTAACAAAAATTTCAACTCTGGCCTTCAATGACCTCTCTTATAAATGACATCCAATTTCGTCTTTCTCTATTCTAGGACAACAAATTCCAATGTTCCTCTAACATCCTATACAACCTCTAGCAAATTTTACCTTCCTTAATCTATGCACACTCCCTTATTTACTCCTACAACTGCATTGATAATCTCTTTTATTTTCTTGTTGCTCTCATTTCAAACTTCTTATGTTACATTTTCTCTCTTCACATACTTTATTTTTTCCAAACACACCTCACTATGGTCTTCTTGTAGCTACACTTCTCTTCACATATTTTTTTTTCTAAAATATGCCGAGCCAAAATTTTTTCAATTTTTCAATTGCAAATTACAATGAACAAGCACCCGTTAAGGTTAGCTCATAAACCAAAACGATGTTGAAAGTAACTCTAACCAGAATGTACACCAGGATCCCGATGTGGGCAAGGTGTGAGCATTGGTCAAAGGATCTTAAAGGAAATGTTGAAACAAGAACTCTAACCAAGAGATGCGTCGGTGAACAATGATCATACGGTCAGAGTATCCCTATCTATTGCAATATTGAAAAATTAACTCAACACCAAGTATGTGCTACTCAATCCATGATGGATAAGAGGTGACCATAAGGTGGAGACTTAAGAAATTATAATGCAAAGCAAGTAAATAGGTGGCAACCCAGCCTCTTCCACTTATTCAGTGGGCAGTTACAAACATAAGATTAACAAAAAATAAGAAAGTTGCTAATAGTACTATTGTTCAACTTACAATGTCAGAAATTTATCTGTTAAGCACAAGATATGAGAGTCTTCAATGTTGCAACAATGTGTAATACTATCCTTAATCCTCTCAATGTCCTTTCCTTCCAAACCCAACTCAAATGATGTGTTTTATGCACGCTGTTATGACAGAGTAAGGACAGAAAACTGTTAACCAGCAATACAATGATTCAATGATATGCTCACAAAACACTCACCACTCACCCAAAATGCATGAAAACTAATGCAAACTACTCCTATTATGATGGTGCCTAAGATGAAGACACAAAATAGACCCCAAATGCTGCTATTTATTTTTTGCACAAATCCCAAGACAACAAGAATGGTACGACTTTATGAGGGGTGATTTTCTTCTCAAAATTCAAGTTCTTCAAAATAAAATCTGGAATTGGTGCAAAGGGGTGCCCAGCCTAGACAAGAAGAAAGGAACAACACCCAGAATGATATCTTTTTGTATTTTTGAAATATGAGTGAAAACTACAATCAGCTATGTTCTCAGCAACTCCAGAAAATAACATGAAAATGCAAATAACTAAACTACAATTGCAACTAACTCACTACAAAGCAATCCTCACTACAAAATGCACTCACAACAAGTAAATCTCTCCACTAGGTGCTGTCTCACAAGCACGAAGTTGAGCCTAGCTAAGAGGCATTCATTCCTCGAAGCAATCCTCTCACCATTTCGGCAGCATAACTTTACTCAAGATGTTGGATGATGAAAATGAAGACCAAGACCTCATTTTATAACTTGTGATGACTTTTCTAGAAGCTTCTAGAAACCCTGCTTTTCAAATTTTGAAGTAACTCCTTTTCCCTCCAAAGATGGCATCCCTTTTGTCTTAAAGCAATTTGACTTTTTAATTTAAAATAATCTCTCACCAAGGAAGGGCGTACCTTTTCAAGCAAGTGATTTTTGAACCTTAGGAAATATAAAATACCTTCATGAGGTGCCACCCCCCTCAAAGTCCCCTTTTTAAGAACAACTTTAAGTTGTTTTCACTAGACCAAGGGGTTACAATATTAAAATATAACTTTAAAATATAACATTTCAAATCAACTAGACAAATCTCACCAAAAAGTGCTTCCCAAGGTCAAGATTGATCAAACCAACTGAAATTTCTGAAGATGAGAGCCAACAGTGCCAAAGCCAACAGGACCACTGCCAGAAAGAGAATTTACTAAAAATAGTAAATTCGTGAAAGTGCTCGGAATGCCAAGAAGAACACATCTCCGAAAAGCTCGTGAAAAACCCAGAAGGAATTCGTAGTTCAATCACCAATCTATGAGCACAAGAAACTAGCAACCAAGAAACCCTAATTTCACCATGGAGAAGCCTACGGGTCTCCAGAATAGGCCAATGGTTAATCAGAAGAAGTCATGTTTGAGAGGGGGACATTACAGTCCACCCTCCCCAAGATTGCTTGTCCTCAAGCAATCGCAAACTCGGATGCTGTAGAATCTCCTCATTTTCCCAAGTCGCATCCTCCATGGGCAAGTTCTTCCACTTCACTAAATACTCTCTAATTGTTCTTTTCCTCAAAGAACGCTCTCTGGAATCAAGAATATCCTCAGGAATCAAAACTAACTGTCCTTCTTCATCCAAATGTGGCAACTGTGATGAAGCAATAATGTTGTGTCCAAGTGCCTTCTTGAGGTGAGACACGTGGAAGACATTGTGCACTTTGCTACTCGAAGGTAGCTCCAACTCATAAGCTACTACTCCCACCTTTTTGATAACCTTGAATGGTCCATAGAAGTGAGGCTTGAGCTTCTCAGCTCCACTCTTCTTGAGAGTAGACTGTCTGTAAGGCTGTAGTCGAAGATAAACCATATCTCCAACCTCAAAAGAGCGCTCAACATGCCGCTGATCAGCGTACATCTTTTGTTGATTCTGTGTAATCTGCAGATTGTTCTTCAAGGATTTCAAGATATCTTGACTCTGCTGTAACATATCCTTGGCTTGAGGGGCTTTGCTATCACCAAACACCAAATCAACAAAGCTAGGGGCCTCGTAACCATAAAGTGCCATGAAAGGTGACATCCTTATTGACATGTGAAAGGAAGAATTGTAGCAATACTCACCTAAGTGAAGCCATTTCACCCATGCTCTTTGCTATTCTGAAACATAGTTCCTCAAATAACCTTCCAACTACTTGTTTACTATCTCTATTTGCCCATTAGTTTGAGGGTGATAACTAGTGCTTGGAGTAAGCACTGTACCACTCATTCTGAAGACCTCTTGCCAAAATGTGCTTAGGAACTTGTTGTCCCTATCACTCAAAATGTTTCTTGGCAACCCATGCAATCTAAACACCTCATGAAAAAACAAATCTGCAACTTGAGCTGCTGAAAATGAGCTAGTAATGGCAAAGAAATGAGCAAATTTTGTCAATCTATCTACTACAACATAGATACAATCTCTTCCTTGAACTTTGGGCAAACCAGTGATGAAGTCCATTGAGATGCTTTCCCACTTTTGATTGGGAATGGGAAGAGGTTGCAGCAGACCAGCTGGTAGTGTATGCTCATTTTTATTCATCTGACAAGTAGGACACTCTTGGATGTAACGTTGAACTTCTCCTTTCAACCCTTTCCAAGAAAATCTTTCTCGGATCTGCCTATATATCTTGAAGAATCCCTGATGACCAGCAAGTGGTATGTCATGAAATGTCAGAAAAATCTTCTTTTTGAGCTTAGAATCAGCCACCAAAAAGATTCTACTCTTGTAGTGTATCAGCCCTTCAACCACCTTGTACCTTTCGTCATGAAAAGTACCCTCCATAATGCTGGTTGCAAACTGATCTTTGGCATAATCAACAAGCAACATGTTCTTCCAATTAGCAGTTAGCTCACATAATGAGCTCAAATGAGGTCTTCTAGATAACGCATCAACCACTATGTTTTTTTTAACTTTGACATACTCAATGTCAAAATCTTAAGCTTGAAGCTTACTCACCCACTTCTGTTGCCTCTTATTCAAATCTTTTTGATGCATGAAATGCTTGAGACTATTGTGATCAGTCTTGACCACAAACTTGCTTCCCACCAAGTACTGTCTGAACTTGGCTAATGCATGCATGATTGCAAGCATTTCCTTGTCATAGATAGAGTAGGTCTTCTCAACTCCTCTTAATTTTCTGCTTTCAAACACGATGGGATGCTTATCTTGCATTAAAACAGTCCCAACACCTTCACTGGATGCATCACACTGCAGCTCGAAGGGCTTGGAAAAATCTAGAATTGCAAGAACAGGACAAGAACTCATTATCTTCTTGAACTTATCAAAAGTACTCTGTGCTTTTTCTGACTAGCAAAAAGCCCCTTTCTTTGTGAGGTTAGTAAGAGGAGCAGCATTCTGAGAGTAACCCTTCACAAACCTTCTAGAAAATCCACAAAGGCCCAAGAACCCTTTCAAGTGAGTCAAGTTCTTAGGAGGTGGCCAATCAACAATAGCCTTGATCTTTTCTGGAAAAAACTTCACACATTCAGCACTGATTATGTGACCAAGGTAAAGTAGCTCCTTCATTCCAAATTCACATTTGGATTCTTTGGAAAACAAGCTCTCTGATTCCAGGATGTTAAGCACTTCCTCCAAGTGCTTGAGATGTTCTTCCCAAGTTTTGCTAAAAATCAAGATGTGGGTATGTGCAGGATCATCATGCAAAAAACAGGCCCTTAAGTGGCAAAAAATTCAGAAAAATTAGTGTTAGGCAACTTGACGTAAATATTTGAATAAGTTATCTATATTATTTCAAAAATATGTAAGAATAGAATTTGTAGAAAATTGAATGTAGTTTCTAAAATACTATGTTTATTTAAAAGTAAATAAAATCTATTTGGTGAAAATTTGAAATTTTAATGCAATAGTACTTAAATTTCAGGGAAAAAATAAGAAGTAGGTGTCTGTCTGACCACCCTAACCATAATAAAATGATAATATTTTTTTTGTAAGATTTTATATATAAGTAGAGGACTCACGTCCGGATGTGATGCATATTTTTTTGTAATTTTTTTCCAAGTAAATACTAATTATGAATTTTTTATTACAACTTTATAAAATAAGTAAAACTCGTCTGGTCTCAATCAATCTTTAACTTGGTCAAACTTCATGAAATTTAATTTTTCTTTTTAATCCTATAGTATGCGGAGCATAGAATGTGACGCATATTTTGATTCAAAAAATATGATACCGTTTGAAAGTTATAGATGTTTTTCAATCAGCCTATCAATTAGGACTTTAGTCGTAATTCTAATAGAAAATGAATAATAATTATTTATTAAATTCAAATTAAATCATAATTTATATTTTTGGAAAGCTGAGAATCTCCTCTAAAAACCCTTTTCGTTTCATTAATTTTGGGTGAAAAAAAAGTCATCAGCCACATACCCTACAAATATTACCACTTTTTGGTGCACCATGATCTTGCACATACCCACGTCATCAAAAAATATTAGCACAAACTTTCTCAACTGCTTCTGAAAGACTCTATTCATGCAAGATTGGAAGGTAGCCGGAGCATTAGTCAACCCAAATGGCATGACTAAGAACTCAAAGTGACCATAATGACATCTGAAGGTTGTCTTCTCCACATCAGACCCCCTCATTCGAATCTGATAGTAGCCCGACCTCAAGTCTATCTTCGAAAAGAACTTAGCTCTATGTAGCTCATCAATGAGCTCATCTATCCTTGGAATAGGATATCAATTTTTGATGGTGCTTTGATTCAAAGCATGGTAATCAACACACATACGAACGGTACCATCCTTCTTCTTCACTAGAACAACTGTTGAAGCAAAGGAACTCTTACTTGGACGAATGAAGCCCATCTCCAAGAGCTCCCTAATGTTCTTTTCGATCTCATCCTTTTGCTTTTTGGGGTACCGATATGGAGTTGTGATTACTGGCTTAGCTCCTTCCTTGAGCTCTATGACATGTTTTGAACCTCGATCAGGAGGCAGTCCAGGAGGTAAATCAGCAAACACTTTACTCTTCTTGGTGAGTAAATACTGAATATCTAGTGGATAATCTCTCTTTGTCTCAACCGGACTAGCTGGAAGAATCATGCACTCCGCAGCCCACTTCACTTGGTCATGACGTATTAGCCTTGCCATTCTCTTGAATGACACAATCCGAGGACCACCATTTGACATTCCTCTTAACACCACCTTCTTTCCATCGGATTGAAATTTGAGTTCCATGGTTTGCAGATTTAAAGAGATCTCTCCAAGAGATCGTAGCCACTGAATGCCAAGGACAGCATTCGTATCTCCAATATTAACCACATAGAAATCATCCTTGACTTCGTAATTGCCCAATTGCATGGAAATGTTTGGAATCTCCTTGGTGCATGAGATGTGAAACCCATTAGCAACCATAAATCTGAAGCCTTCAAAATCTTCAGTTTGCAGCCCTTTCTTTGCCACCACAGCTTCGTCTATGAAGTTATGTGTTGCCCCAGTGTCAATTAGAGCAACTATACGCTGCCCTTTGATCATCCCTCTAACTTTGAAGGACTCATTCTTTTGAAAGCTCGAAAGTTGAGCCAATGTACCTCCACTTCCCCTTTCGCTTTCGGACTCTTTTGGAGCTCCTTCTTCTTCACTGTCCTCAAAATCAATTTGCTAATCAGAAAAATCAGAATTGCTTTCTTCAGCTATATAGAACTCAATTTGATGGATTTTGGCTCCTTTTGGGCAAACATGATCTTGGGACCATTTTTCCCAACAACAGAAACATAACCCCTTTCTTCGAAGTTCATTAATAGTCTCTGGATCCAATCTTGTGCCATGAGGTTTTTGTTGTTTGAACTCCTTATGGCGAGGTTTTTGATGAGGCCTTTTCCCTCTATCTCCTTTGTGAAATGATGGCTTGGAATGGAACTTCACTTTGGGAACAACCCACTCCATGTTTCTAGCTTTCTTCATTGCCTCTTGTAGGGAGGGTCGATCAAAAGCTTTAATCCAACCCTTGATTGGCTCCATCAATCCTTCGCTGAAAAGGATCACCAATCTTCTCTCCGTGATTCCAATGACCATTACTAAAAGTCTTTGAAACTCAGCTATGTAGGCATCAACTGTGCCATACTGCCTCAACTGTGCCAACTCCCTGAAATGCACCTCTGGGTCCTTCTCGAATCTCTCAATGAGTCTATTGGTGAACTCATCATAGGTAGTGATAGACCCATGACCTAAGGTGACTAAGCCATGGTACCACCACTCATGCGCCACCCCATCTAGGTGTAGTGGAGTGAGCTTAATCACTTCTTCTTCAGCCATTGGTCTAAGAGCCAGATAATTGTCTAGCTTTTGTATCCAAGCTCGAACAGAACTATTATCACTTCCATCAAAGTGGGGAAGCATAACCTTGTTGATAGCTTGATACAAGTCTCCTTGTACTGGTGTTCTCCTTTGATCATAATTTCTCCCTTTTCCTCTATTCTTCCTTCTAAACTCCATGTAATCGTTGAAGGACATGTCTAGTTTGACTTCATCAGGAAGAGTTTCATATTCAGTACGACCTATCTCAGCTGCTCCAAAGTTGAAGCATTTTCTTCGGGATCACGATATGGGTTTGCTGGTGCCAAAAACGTGGGTTTGAATGGTCTAGCAAAAATGTATGTGCTACTTGCTGAAGGTTGGACAACATGTCCATTTTGCTAGTTGGAAGCACTATGTTCACCAGCATGCCCTGTATTGTTCTGTGGAGTATTCTGACCCAATCTCCCCAACATGAGAGAAACCATATCCAACAAAGCGTCCATCTTCTTATCGAACCCTTGACCTAGATTGGCCGAATTGTCTATACCTTTCCCACTGTCACCTCTATTGCCAGAACTTCTTTCATTGCCACCAAAAATCCTTTCATTTCTTTCATTGCCACCTAAATTCCTTTCATTATCCCCTATTTTTGTTTCCTGTGAAGGCTCCCAATTAGCCCTCAAAACCTCTGATACTGTCTGACCTTCTGGAACTTGATACAACTGTTTCTGAATGGTATCCCTCTTGTATACCCTTGCCAAGTACCTCTGTTCTCTGTCACTCATAGAAGGCTGATTTCACAGGATGGCAGGATGCATGGCTCTAATACCACTGAAATATGTCGAGCCAATTTTTTTTCAATTTTTTAATTGCAAATTACAATGAACAAGCACCCGTTAAGGTTAGCTCATAAACCAAAATGATGCTGAAAGTAACTCTAACTAGAATGTACACCAGGATCCCGATGTGGGCAAGGTGTGAGCATTGGTCAGAGGATCTTAAAGGAAATACTAAAACAAGAAATCTAACCAAGAGATGCGTCGGCGAACGATGAGCATATGGTCAAAGGATCTCTATCTATTGCAATACTGAAAAATTAACTCAACACCAAGTATGTGCTACTCAATCCATGATTGATAATAGGAGACCATAAGGCGGAGACTTAAGAAATTACAATGCAAAGCAAGTAAATAGGTGGCAACCCAACCTCTTCCACTTATTCAGTGGGCAGTTACAAACATAAGATTAACATAAAATAAGAAAGTTGCTGACAGTACTATTGTTCAGCTTACAATGTTAGAAATTTATCTGTTAAGCACAAGATATGAGAGTCTTCAATGTTGCAACAATGTGTAATACTACCTTTAATCCTCCCAATGTCCTTTCCTTCCAAACCCAACTCAAATGATGTGTTTTATGCACGCTATTATGACAGAGTAAGGATAGAAAACTGTTAACCAGCAATACAGTGATTCAATGATATGCTCACAAAACACTCACCACTCACCCAAAATGCATGAAAACTGATGCAAACTACTCCTATTATGATGGCGCCTAAGATGAAGACACAAAACAGACCCCAAATGCTGCTATTTATTTTCTACAAAAATCCCAAGACAACAAGAATGGTACGACTTTATGAGAGGGGCGATTTTCTTCTCAAAATTCAAGTTCTTCAAAATAAAATTTGGAAATTGGTACAAAGGGGCACCCACCCTAGACAAGAAGAAAGGAATAACACCCAGAATGATATCTTTTTGTATTTTTGAAATATGAGTGAAAACTACAATCAGCTATGTTCTCAGCAACTCCAAAAAATAACAGGAAAATGTAAATAACTGAACTACAATTGCAACTAACTCACTACAAAGCAATCCTCACTACAAAATGCACTCACAACAAGTAAATCTCTCCACTAGGTGCTGTCTCACAAGCACGAAGTTGAGCCTAGCTAGGAGGCATTCATTCCTCGAAGTAATCCTCTCACCATTTCGGCAGCATAACTTTACTCAAGATGTTGGATGATGAAAATGAAGACCAAGACCTCTTTTTATAACTTGTGATGACTTTTCCAGAATCTTCTAGAAACCCTGCTTTTTAAATTTTGAAGTAACTCCTTTTCCCTCCAAAGATGGCGTCCCTTTTGTCTTAAAGCAATTTGACTTTTTAATTTAAAATAATCTCTCACCAAGGAAGGGCATACCTTTTCAAGCAAGTGATTTTTGAACCTTAGGAAATATAAAATACCTTCATGAGGTGCCACCCCCCTCAAAGTCCCATTTTTAAGAACAACTTTAAGTTGTTTTCACTAGACCAAGGGGTTACAATATTAAAATATAACATTTCAAATCAACTGGACAAATCTCACCAAAAAATGCTTCCCAAGGTCAAGATTGATCAAACCAACTGAAATGTCTGAAGATGAGAGCCAACCGTGCTGAAGCCAACAGGACCACTACCAGAAATAGAATTTACTAAAAATAGTAAATTCGTGAAAGTGCTTGGAATGCCAAGAAGAACACATCACCGAAAAGCTCACGAAAAACCTAGAAGGAATCCGCAGTTCAATCACCAATCCGTGAGCACAAGAAACCACCAACCAAGAAACCCTAATTTCACCACGGAGAAGCCTACGCATCTCCAGAATAGGCCAACGGTCAATCAGAAGAAGTCATGTTAGAGAAGGGGACATTACATTTTCCCATGTCTTCTTCACCTCCATGCTACCCCCTTTGTCTTTGCTCTTCAACTTCAAGTTGTAGCTCCTTTCTTATGCATGTGTACCCTATCCAAAGTTCAATTCTCAGTTTTATACTCCATTGGATCTACTACTCTTTTTTCCTATGTAGCCTTTATATATATTTTTGTGTGGCTTTTACCTTAGCCCTCAAATTCCCGAGGTCATGACCCTCTTCCTCATTGTTTTTGTTTCCTTTCACCTTTTGTCATAGTTATGGGAATATCTATGTTTTTATTTTATTTAAATTATTTTACTTCCTTGTGAAGCTGCCTCGTTGCCTCTACAAAATTTTATTCTCTTTTAACATTTATTCTTCACCTTCTTATATCGCGACCTCCTTCTTATATCGTGGGCCTCTACTATTTTTTCATATGCATTTATCCTCCTAAAATGGTGTCCCATCCTCTACAGCTACACAATTTAAAGGAAATGTATTATTTGACTTTGGCATTGTTGGGAGTGTCATAGGTGCCAACAAGCGAAAAATACAAAGTGCCCCATTTGGCCTGAAAATTTTCCCAAATGTGTTTTATGACCCCCTTAAGTCCTTTACAAAAGGATTTTGCTCCAACCCTTATAAATTTTGAAAATTTAAACTTTACATAAACTAGCAACACCCTTTTGGCATTAATTACACAATTTTTTAGTATTAATTTCTCCTAAACAGTGAAAGATATGAATTTGATTATTTTTTCACATTTGACATGGTACCTCCAAGAATTCCCCTGAAAAAGTATTCTACTCTAGCTCATATGGATTTTTTGGAACAAATTTCACAAAACTACCTACGGAGTGTCAAAACTGTGAATCGATGAAAGTTTGATTCTTGCAATGGGTGCTGGCAAGAAGTTGAAGTGTTTATCCTAATTTTCAGAATTTGACACATTTAACCTTACAATTTGAAGCACTTAGAGATGGAATCTTCAAAAAAGTCAATGATCATAAAATGTAGTACTCTGAGTCTAGTTTTCAAATATGTTATTTATTTCAATACCCAAATTGTACAAATTGAGTTTCAATAGGCGTTTCTAAAAATCATTGTTTAAAATTCACTTTTTTTATACCATACCATGCATGTGTACGACATCCATATTTTGACATGAATTATCATATTTTTCTAAATCCTTTTGGGAAACGATTTGTGACTCACTGAAGCTTGTTCTCCATATTTTTTTGTAATTTTTTATTGAATTTTTTTTGGTTAAATTTTTAGTAGGAATATTTGTTGTTTTAAAAAATCGTCCTATACGACACACATAAGATGACCTACACTTATCATTTTTAGGTTTTTTTGAATTAAAATTGAAAATAATTGTCTAAAGTTTGTTCTCATGCAATTTGTTCGTCAAAATGTTATGTTGTTCAAAAGTTATTAAAATATTAAAAAACCCTGATATTTAAAGATTATGGACTAGTTTCATCAAAAATTAATTAAAAAATAGAAAAATAATCTAATTGTAAAAAAATTATATATTTGGAATCTGCATTGTCTCATCTAAAATGGGTTTTAATTTCTCAGAAAATTTTGCAAAAAAAAGTTGTCAGCCATATGTCCAAACTCGATATTTTTCTGTCATTGTTAGGACCTTCAACTTGCAGGTCAAACCAGGCTGAAGGCCTAGGTTCGGATTCCCAAAGCTTTTCCCGAACCAAAATACAAGGCAAAAACCCAACCACAAACCAAATTCAAATTCAATTTTTTCGTAACGGGATCTCGTTTACAAAACGCAGTCCCGTTTTAAAAAAGCAAGATCCCACTTTATAAAATGGGATCTCGTTTTCTAATATTTAATGGCATGACCATTGACAAGGAAACGGTATCCCGCTTTATAAACGGGATCTCTTTCCTTTCTCAATGGTCCCCACATTAAATATCAGGAACGAGATCTCAATTATAATATGTGATCTCGATTATAATACGAGATCTCGTTTATTAATAAATGGGAGGATAAGTGCAAAAAGATGGGGGACCAAAAAGTGGCCACTCCACTTTTTGATCTTGAAAAAGAGAAAACAAGAGGGAGCGATAATGAAAAACGCTCACATTATGGTTTGGCTCACACATAATGTGAATGAATTATAACACACTTGTGTTATGATGCAATACAGAGAGGCCTTTATCAAATCTCAACACAATCCAGGTTGACACAAACAAATTGGAAAGCCTCACAACCCTATCAAAGGTGAACTTCACAACTTCACAATTCCTCTAGTAGGTGTGCATACTCAATTTTTTTGAACTTTTCTTTTCAATAACCTTCACAACCAACAAACTACTTACACTTTTAGAAACCCTTTTGGGAAAACAAAAAAATATCCTATAACATCTATAGGTTACTTTAGACCAACTCATCAAATGCTTCTACATTGTCCTAGACCATCAATTGGGTCTCTTTTACAAAGGAACACCCCTTTATAGTTGTTACAAACACAAAATTCCTTCAAAAAATCTTAGAAAAGGTCTCAAAACCCCTGATTCCACAATTATTTGTCAAGGGAACACTCACTATGCCACCAAAACAAGAAACCCTCATTTTATGCCCTTCCAAGGAGGGTTTATTGAAAAACCATACTTCAGACCTCTAGAAACTCTTCCAAAACCTCAAACCTATCCTATTATGTTTTCACATGCCTAAAACAACTTCACAAATTGTTTCCCTAATGGATTTCATTCATTTCCATCCTAAAACCACTAATTTTCACTCAAAACCTCCATTTTTCATAACTAGGGCTTCAAACCCACACCATCAGAAGACCTTACCGACACATAAAACAACATGGAATCCCTATACAAACCTAATCCTACCTATTTGGTCCATTCCATCAAGCCACAACATGTACAATAGATGGAATGGTCATTTAATGCATTTTAAGCCCTCAAAACCCTTAAGGCTAGTTCACATACCCGTTAACAATATTCCTCCTCCTAGATGATTTATACTTAATGAGATTCCACAAAACTAGTTGCAAATAAAAGCTACAATATTCCTACACTTGATTCAACCACTTTTAGAGAAAAATATTCCTGTACGGATTCATACAGTGTCTTGAATCTACAAGATACAAAGCAAAACATAGAAATTTCTAAGTAAAATAGAGTTTGTATTGATTTTGCTTCACTTACATGATGTCAATCCCTACCTTGACTTATGGGAGGCCTATTTAATATATGATCTGTAACCACTCCAAATTCCTCTCCAACCAACTTGACCATTGGCATTCCCTCCAATTTTCAATTTTTTTACAATTTACAATATTTTGGAATGACAACATTCTACACATTTTGCAAAATTTGCACGCATTGACCTAAATCACCCTAGTTACATCCAATTGGTCTCAATGGACATTATTCATGAAAAAAAGACATAAAAATCCTAATGACCTATCAAATACCCCACTAACTCATATCTTCAAAACTGATGAACATGGTGCTCTGCACCATACACCTGGCCTTGAAACTTTTCCAAGTCTCTTGGAAATTGATCTACAGGTTGTCCACTCTTGAACACTTCACATTTGGATCTCCAAAGCTCCTTTCATTTGGTGAAATTCCTCTGATCTTTCTCTCATAAATTTTGTTGATGCTAACTTGTACTTGATAACTACAAACTCACCATTTCCAATTTTGTCCTTAACTATCTAGTCCTTCCCCCTATTTGTAGACTTGTTCCTCCCAAATGGTTCTTGCCAAACACTCCAATCCACCTCATCTTTTTCCTTCGTCTCTTTCCTCTGACTTATCCTCCTTTCCACCTTTGCTTCATGACTAAACTTACTCATACACCATTGCATCACTTATTTTCCTCTCTTCATCTATGCCTTTAGTTATTTTTCCCTTAAGACCACTATCCTATCAGCCTTTCCTACCTCTATTTTTTCAAAACATGACTTCCCTTTCACCTCTTTTACTGTCAATGGACATATGACCATCCCTACCACAATTCCACCATACTTCCCTTTCTTTTCCTCAAGTAATTCACCTTTGTTCCTCTCTATTTAAAACCTTGACACCAATCCACCTTCTTTTCTTTGCCAAATCAGACTCCTCTTCAAGCTAACTATCTTCACATTCTCTGGTACTAATGCATTTTTTGTCCTAGCATCTACAACTCTTGCAATTCTTGCACACACTTTGTTTCTCTCTTCCTCAAACCTTATCAACTCCTTCTTGCCAAACATGATAATCTTTGTTTACTTACCATTTCCTTCATCACTCTCCTACAATGGTGTTAGTATAAAAGTCTTCACATCCTTTCTAATGGTGTGAGTGTTCTCTCTACCATCATAAAGGGATTTCCTATCAAATTTCCATGGCCTTCCAAGCAATAGATGGCAACAATCCATTGGTAAAATGTCACAAAGTACCTTACTTTGTACCCTCCAATCTCAAACTCAACAAATGCTTGTTCACAAACCAAGATAGATTGACTATCATTCAACCATGAAATCTGATATGGATTTTCATGAGGAAACTTTTTCAACTTCAACTTCTCTATCATTTCATTAGAGACAATGTTTTTAGTGCAATTGGAATCTATAACTACTTTTCATACATTACCCTTGCTTTGACATATGGTCCTGAATAAAGCTCTTAATTGCATTGGTTCCTTCTCTTTGGATATCTTCAATAGTTGTCTTTTCAACATCAATGATTCTCCTACCTCTGCAACAGCAAGATGGCTAGGAGAGTTTTCACCTACACTTTCTTCTTCTTAGATCAATTGCACTCTTTTATCACCTCTTCTTTCACCTCCACCTGATGTAGAACCAAAAATTTTCAGGGAACTTGTATGTTGGGTTCCAAAACTCATTAAAATTGTAGAATCTTCCTGCAAATGTGTTTGAATTTCTTCCACCATCAAATCTGCCTCTAGGACCTCTAAAACCAACTCTAAAATATGTAGCATGTTCTTTTCCCTTGTGCACATCCTATTTGGTCTCACTTGCTTTTTTTGAAGTAGGAAATGATCCTCCACCCCTATAGGTGTCGCCTCTACCTCTATTTGTTTTATCCTTCCTTCTTTATTTGTTTTATCCTACCTTCTTTTCATCTTTTCTTCCACTCTTATTGCCATTTGATAGCATTCTTCAACATTTCTTGGGTTTTCCAAAACTAGTTCATCTTGAATGTTAAATCTTAATCCACCAAGGTACCTCGCAACCTTTTCAACTTCATTCTCATTGTGACCACTTATATTCAACTTATAAAATTCTTCAGTATATGTTTTGACATCCATTTATTTTCGTCGTAAACCTTGTAATTTCTTAAACATTTGAATTTCATAGTCTTTGGGAAAGAACTTACCTTTCATTTTTGCTACCATTTTGTCCCATGAAACAATATTGGACTCACCTTTATTTCTACTCTCTAATTGCTCATAATCCCACCACAAAAGTGCATGACCTTTCAGATTGGTTTTTGCAATCTTCACCCTCTATTCTTCAAGAATATCTTCACACTCAAAGTAATTGTCTAAGGTTGCAATCCAATCGAACAAATCCTCATCATTTAGATTCCCACCATACTTTGGAACATCAATCTTTGCCTTATGTTTGTCACTCTTGACTACCTTTAACAACTTTTCCATTCTTTGGTTTTAGGATCCATTTCTTCATCCACATCTTCAAATTCTTCTTCGTCTTCTTCATCAGAATCACTTTCATCATCCTCGTCTCTTCTCTTCCTTGTCTCCAAAGCAGCCAGCCTTTCTAACACAACATTATGAGACTCCATCAACTTAGCATTCCTTTCTTTTAACTCTTGCAATTCTCTAGCAGTTGCATTATTCTTGGGAGGCATCTTGACCCTCCAAATTCCAACCTCTTCCTTATGCAAACTTCAACTTTTTCCCATAAAAGATCTGGTAACTACACTTTGATACCAATTGATGCAGTATAGGGAGGCCTTTACCAAATCCCAACACAATCCAAGTTGACACAAACAAATTGGAAAACCTCACAACCCTACCAAGGGTGAACTCCTTCACAACTTCATAATTCCTCTAGTAGGTGTGCAGACTCAATTTTTTTGAGATTTTCTTTACAATAACCTTCACAACCAACAAACTAATTACACTTTCAGACACCCTTTTGGGAAAACCAAAATGTATCCTAAAACCTCAATAGGTTATTTTGGACCAACTCATCCAATCACACGCTTCTACGTTGTCCTAGACCATCAATTAGGTCTCTTTTACAAAGGAACACCCCTTTACAGTTTCTGCCAACACAAAATTCCTTCAAAATATCTTAAACAAGGTCTCAAAACCTATGATTCCACAATTATTTTTCAAGGGAGCACTCACTATGCCACCAAAACAAGAAACCCTCATTTTATGCCCTTCCAAGGAGGGTTTATTGAAAAACCATACTCCAGACCTCTAGAAACTCTACCAACACTTCAAACCTTTCCTATTATGTCTTCAAATGCTTAAAAAAACTTCACAAATTTCTACCCCAATGGATTTCATTCATTTCCAACCTAAAACCACTAATTTTCACTTAAAACCTCCATTTTTCATAACTAGGGCTTCTAACCCACACCATCAGAAGACCTTCCCTGCACATAAAACAATATGGACTTCCTAAACACACCTAATCCTACCTATTTGGGCCATTCCATCAAGCCACAACATGTACAACAGATGGAATGGCCATTTAATGCACTTTAAGCCCTCAAAACCCTTAATGTTGGTTCACAGACCTGTTAATAGAATTACTCCTCCTAGATGCTTTATACTCAATGAAACTCCTCAAAAATGGTTGCAAATCAAAGCTACAACAGTCCTACACTTGATCCAACCACTTTTAGAGAAAAATATTCCTGTATGGATTCATACAGTATCTTGAATCTACAGGATACAAAGTAAAACATAGAAATTTCTGAGTAAAACAGAGTTTGTATTGATTTTTCTTCACTTACAAGATGTCTAATCTCTACCTTGACTTATGGGAGGAATATTTAAGCTCCTAAGAACAAAAACATATGACCCAACCTCTCCAAATTCCTCTCCAACTATCTTGATTGTTGGCATTCCCTCCAATTTTTCAATTTTTTTGCACTTTACAATATTTTGGAATGACAACATTTTACACATTTTGCAAAAGTTGTACACATTGACCTAAATCACTCTAATTACATCCAATTGGTCTCAATGGACCTTATTCATCACAAAAAAGACATAAAACTCCTAATGACCTATCAAAGACCCCACTAACTCATATCTTCAAAACTGATGAACATGGTGCTCTGCACCATGTTATGTGAATGCTTTCACAATGAGTGCACATAACTTGAGAACGTTATGTTTTTCATTAGAGAATTTCCTTTCTCATTCAAATTTTTTCTTTCTCTTTCTTTTTCTCCTTCTTTGTTAGTGAAACTATAAACAAGAAATAAATATTTAAGTATAAGTTTGCATTTACATATGGACATATACTTTCTTATACTTGCATATGAACATTTATTCATCAAAAACAAGTGTGTTATAATGTGCTCATGTTATTGTTTGCTTTGAAAATTTCTCTGTCTCTTTATCCTCTGAAAAAACTATATATTTCCATTTATGTATAGACATTTACTTTCTTATACTTTAGACATTTACTTTCTAATACTTTAAGTTATATTTCATGTATATATAGTTTTAGGATGTTTAAGAGTGGTTTCAAATCTCTAGGAGTTATAATGCAAATTCTAGTTTTTGGGTCTTAATTTTTTTTTAAATTGGTCAAATTTCAATAATCAACATGTCACATTTCAATAATCAGGAGGTCAAATTTTAGTAATCAATAAGTTGTATCATATTTCTCTCTCTCGATCTCACTCATTTTTTATCCCTTACGCTCTAAACATCTCTCTCTCACTATCTCCATCCCTTTATCTGACTCTCCCTCCCTTGAGCTCAAGAACTACCTCTCTACATGTCCATCCTTTCTCTCTATCTTTCTCTCTTTCTCCCTCTCCTTCCCTCTTTAATTCTCTCTATCTCACTTCTCTCTCCCTCTCTCCCTCTCTCCCTCCCTCTTTCCCTCTCCACTTCTCTCTCTCCCTCTCTCCTTCCCTCTCTACATCTCTCTATCTCTTCTCTCTCTCTCTCTCTCTCTAAGGAGAAAGAAAGAGAAAGAAAAAAAGACAAACAAAATTCCAATGCAAAACATAACATACTCAAGTTTTGCGAAAGCATTCACATAACATGCTCACATTTTTTGAGAGTGCTCACATAAGCATTTGGAAGCATTCACATAATGCGCTCTCATTTTGTGACAACATTCACATAACACTCTCATGTTTTGTAACAACATTCACATAACGCGAGCATGTTATGACACACTCGCATTTTGTGAATGCATTTAAATTTAACACAAATGTGTTATAACATGCTCACATTTTATCTTGCTTTGGAAATTTCTAATCCTTTGGCTTAGATTTTCCTTGGGCTTACAACCCAAAGGCTTGGAGTGACTTTCCAATGTCCAAAGACATGTTTTTGGAAATTGTAAGAAATATGACAATCTTGAGCATGCTCCCCATTAGGTTTGCACATGTTTCAATGTCAAGTCAAAAAACACCATGGTAATGTTAAACTCTCTCTTAGCTATCTAACCATGTATTTTTTTACGTTTTGAGTATGTTAAGGTTTTCATTTTTAATTTCTTTTGTTAGTATATTCCTTTTTTTGTCAAAAACCAATGTTTGGTATTTTTCACTTTATTTTTTTAACCGTTTGTCAAAATTTCAAATAAATTACATTTTTAGAAACTAGACTCCATTCTACACATTAAAGAAAATGATCTTTGATCAATTTTCAACAATTTTAGGAGGCAACACACTCAAATTTCTACTTTTCAAAAAATTTCCACTTTGGTGCCTGAACACATTTCCAACACTAAGCCAAGTTGCCCAAACTTGGAATCCCCTTCATCTAAAGGCATAAATCAATCCTGTTAAGGGGATGAATAGTCTGAAAATGTGAAAACTTGTAGCTATCCAAGTCTGAAATGGGAAACTCATGGTTTTATTTTTGAAAAATCAATACCCAAGAAGAAGAAGAACTACTACAACACTAAAATTCCTTGGCCAAAATGACATTTCTAATCATTCTCTTGACTGGAAATACCTTCTCAAGTGTCACAAACTCAATAATGTGCTAAACTTGCTCAAGATCTCTCTGCAATCCACTAGTGTGAACACTAATGGACTCATAAGATGATTGTAAAGAGAATAACAACAACATTCCTATCACCTTTTTGATTTGCAACCTCCCAAGGTATGCTTCTCCCATCATCAATAGTTTCCAACAACCTGTTATGATGATCTTGGGAATAGATACTCCAAAAGTGGTTCCACTATCCTGACATTGTGCTAAGTTCCAATCATCATATGAGGTTCATCTAGAGGGAATTTAGGGATGCTTGTAGTTTCAACACCAAGAATTTACACCCCATCATCCCTTAAAATCACAATAGTTTTCCTCTCCTTGTAGTGAAACCACAAGATCAAATATCATGCCATAAACATCCAATCCATCATGATCCATCAAAGGAAACAAACCATCAACGATCTTGGGTGGACTCAGAAGAAAATCAACTGTTTCTACCTCGTAACTAAATACCACACCTGGATCCCATATTGAATATTATTTTCATCACTTGCATTATTAGAATCAAGAAGTGCTTCATCATCCAACTCAAAGAGTGGATTATCAAAAAGTGATTTAGAGTCCATATCAAACAATGAGATATCGACAAGATGAACAATATCTTCATCCTCTATCCCAAACCAATCCTCTTACTAATCTAAACTTTCATTTTCAAGTTTCTTGGAAAAATGTAATAGGCCAAAATCCTCATGTATGCTATCAAGTTCTTCAATCACTTGTTTGATTTCTTTAGCTCTTTTTTCATTCTCTTGCTCCCCGAAAATTTTGGTATCAGCTAGTTTATCTTCTACCTCCATTAGAACTTGAATCTATTTCTCATTGGTGAATAGGAGTTGATTCTTCAATTCACATAACTCTCTAGGTATTTGTTCAACCAAGTGACTTGGTTCTCCATGTAGCAAATATTTTGAAGTATCTTCAGTTTTAGTAGCCATACGATCCTCAAAATTTTATTTTTCCTCACATTCACCTTGATCAAAAGTCTTGGAAAAACCATACTCAAACAATGATTCATTACTAAGTGTTGATTTAAGACCTTCATCAAGCTCCATTTCTTTTTCATGCTCTATAGTCATAATTTATTTCCCAACATGAATTGATAAATAAGGTTTTATTGTTTCTTCACATTGGATGACAACCATTTCAACTAACACATTTTCAATTGTTAATGAGTTTTGGTCATCCTTTCTCATGTTTTCTAATAAAACTGATAAGAGTGGAGGGGGGATATCATCGCTCTCATTAATCATAAAATACACGATTTTTTGCATGTATGTTATAATATTATCATAATGAACCCTTTTGACAGCAACAAAGAAATGGTTGAACATTTGGAGTATCAAATCATCACAACCAAGATCAATCATCAATACACAAGATATAACTTTTGCAATACTTTCTAGAATTCCTACTCTCTTGGAAAAAGAAGGATGCTTAGTATCTTTCATACCACAAAATCCCTCTATCATTTGAAAAAATCCTTCATTATGTCATCATTGTATGAAACTTTGGGAGCTATAATTCTTGTAAACTTGGTGATACAAGAAATAACTACAACTCTAACCTCTTCATCCTGGTATCTCATAAGCTTAGGCTTAACCAACACACTTACAACCAAAGCCATAAAAATCTTCAACTCCATAGATTCTAGCTGATCTATGTTCAAGAAAAAACTCTCCATGGTATGCAAAGTGCATATTATATTCAAAAAACACTAGTACTAGATAGACAATCACATAGAATTGCACAAAATGAATCAAACTCAAATAAAAAATTATATTGATTAAATATGATCTCTATAATAAGGGATTGTTATTAGAGTTGTTACAATATAGCAGCATACAACTATAAATCTGCAACAACAATCCAAAAAACCAAACAACCAAACTTTCCTACAAATCCTTGAAGCTCCAATTCACTCTCTAAGTGAGAATTACCTTAGGAACCAAAGGGTTTTCATCCTTTGATCCCAACAACCAATGGGTTTTTATTCACCAATCACTCTCTCCTATGGATTTTTCTCCATAAAGGATATCTTGAACACAACATGCTCTAGAAGAGAAATTGGCATAATATGAATGATTACAATTGAAATGTTTTTCTAGTTTTATATGCTACCCACCCAAAATATTAACAAGTCATCCTAAACCCAAGTTGGTGTCAAGACCAAAATTTGAATTCTACATGCTGCATCATAGGTCGTACTTAGTGGGAATTTTGCATGTTACATCACAAGTCAAACAAACAAGCCTTACAAAATTTCTTGCCAAAGGTTCAAAGTTTCTCCTTCCTTTTGAATTGGCATGCATCATGCCACAACCCTAATCCTTGATATTTAATAGCTCTTTGACATGCTTTGGGAAACAACCCCAACCTCCAACAGGCCCTTGGCACAAGTCAAGCATCAACCCCGATCCTTGACCTTCGATAGTTCGTTGGAATGCATTAGGCAACAACCCCAATTCCCAACCTCCAATACGTCCTTTGCATGTGTAAAGTTGCAACTTGAATCCTTGACCTCTAATAGTTCCTTGGTATGTGTCAATTAGTAACCTTGATCCCTGATCTTCAATAACTACTTGGCATGCATCAGACAACAACCTTAAACCCTAACCTTGAATAGGCCCTTAGCATGTGTCCGGAAACAACCTCAAGCCCTAAGCTCGAATAGGTTATTGACATGTGTTGGATAGCAACCTCGATCCTTGGCCTCTAACAAGTTCTTGGCATGCGTCTGGTAACAACCCTAATCCCAAACCTTTGATAGATCCTTGGCATGGGTCAGACAACAACTCTAATCCCCAAATTCCAATGACTCCTTGAGCAAATGATCTTTATTTTGATTTTGAAAAAAAGGAAATGATAACTTTTGTCCTATTTGTTCTAATTGGATATTCAAATAAGAAATTTCATTCAAGTAGCTGATTTTTTCAATATCACCTAGTTTGTTCTAATTCAAGATTCAACAAAGTTTCTTCAAAATTAAACACATTAGCAAGATCACCATCATTATAGCCCTCTATAATTTTTTTCCATAATTTAGTTGGATTATCTAAATCAACAAAATTTAGATTTGGGCTCAAAACTTTACTATTAATTCCTTTTATTTGTTCAAGCTTGTTAGTCCAAAATGTCTTTTCTTTTGCATCTTGAGGTTTGATCGCTTCCTCATCAACAATCCTCCATAATGACATTTCTCTAATGGCCTTTTTCACCATAAGCTTCTAGTTTGAAAATTCAATTCCATCAAAGATAGGAAAACCTCTAATATTGTTAGAACTCATGATGTGAGGGTAATATGCTATAGAGGGAAGATCTAGCCAAGTAATTTAAATTATTCTTTTGAGTGGTATCTTAATACTTGAACTAAAGAAACCTCGCTATGATATATTATGGAAGTTTGGCCTTGCCCAACACTCTACTACTACCTAATTTTGTGATAACCAAAGTGTCATACAAATTACTAATAATTTGACTTATTCACAATGAACATAATACAAATCAAAGAATTAAAATCATATAGATTACTTGATATTGTAAATGTAAATATTAAAAAAAAAATAGTAACATAATGTTCTCCCCTCTTTTATATGTCCTCTTTATTTATATCTTTTCCAACCAATCTTAAAGAAAATGTAAATAAAAAATAAAAATGTCTAAAATTTTCTCTACTTAATAAAACTCTTAAAAATAGAGCATTCCATATTTTAAGCTTGACCAATTTTTAGATGCAATATTCAACTTTAAAAAAATGGCTTTCTATTGAGACACGAAGAACAAATTAATCATCAACTGAAAATTAGAAAATTAGAGTTAGATTGTGTTGTGAATTTGTAAACAGAAATCTTTGATTTTTAGTGTAATTTAATTTTATAAATTGTGGTCTATATTTTTTGTGCAGTGCCCTGTTTTCCCCTGATTTGGAGGTCCTTATGACAATTTATAAATTGTGCTCTATTTTTTTTTAATTCAGTGCTCTGTTTTCCCCTGTTTTGCAGGTGCTTTTGACAATTCTAGTTAAAAATCATTTTGCTTTTGATGTTGTTCTGCAGATTGGCATTACTCAATGCTGTCTGAATGTTGCGCATCGCAGGCAGGAGATAGGGAATGAATTTTCTATTTGCAAAAACCAAGTTTCCCACTGCAATGTATTTGATGTTGACAGAAGGATAGAACTGTTTAATGTTGTCAGTTACCCATGTATTTGCTGCATCCTGATCACCTGCAATCTTCTCAAGCTCATTCTTGCGAACTCCCACAATCACTTCGATTCCAGAATTCTTCAGGGCCTCCAGCGCGTCCCGATTTTCTTGGTATAATCTCACCCTTCCTATGTTGTTCGACTTCAACAGATTGACCACCTCGTTGGAAGAAGGCAAACTGTCTGAAACAGTTCCGTAGCACACTCCTATCTTTGCACCATCTGCTAGACATAAAAAAGGAAAGATTTATGTGTGTGAATATAAGAGACTTTATTAACATGAGATCAATACAATTTACTTCCTTCACAACAAAATTTAGTTCAATATGGGGTTTTATCAACAGGTTATTTTCATAAACTATTAATACTAAAATAGATGGGCAATGTCTCGAGTTCTTAAGCAATGTCTTAACATATCTGTGTTATTTTTTGGTCGTTATTGTGCTCTTTATGTCGACTTTAAAACTATTTTTCAGTCGATGTGCTCTTGATTATTCCTTTTAAAGAATTTTGTTTGTAATAGCCTCCTGACTGATTCTGTTACGACCCTAAATTTCCTCTTTTATCTAATCAAAAACATAAAATATCTTTGTAAGATTAAACTAGCAACCAGTAGTTAGCCACCAGATAATACTGCAAAACAAGCATTGCACTACCAAAACACATTAGGGCAATTGTGAAACTATCCAAGGGACCATTCTCATGGTAGGTGGAGCTGTCAATCAGTGATTATAAGCCCTAGTATAAACTCCCTTGATCGAAACTGCAATCAATTCCATTGGGGGAATAATTGGTCCCACAGCCTCGTCCAACCCATGAAGTTTAAAGCCTTTTATCACCTTCAGCCTTCACACCACCCTAACCAGACTATCATTTTCCAATAGAGGCATTTTGTGTCCACTACTAAGTTCCTTAATCCCTGTACAAGATTTTTTCATAAACATACAAATGTCTTGGCACATTTTCTCTAATGTCTGGAAACCCACATTATCCTTGTCCCCAACATCCATTTCAACAGGATAGTGCACAAGTGAGCAAGAAAACTTCCATGCACAACTGCATCACCCACTGCCACTTTCAACATTCTTAGAAAATCATCCACAATGTTGCCCCTCATAAACTTGCATGCTCCAACCCAAACTTCTAGATATTGATTGCCCACAAGAACGAAGCTAAGAAATGTTGCATAAGCGATGGGACAAGACTACCTTAATCACCGCTGCCAATTATAACACAATCATTTTCTCTAGAGGCTTTCACAGGCCAAATGAATGGCCAAAAACACAAACCTAGCCTTAAAAGGTGGCTGATCATAAGCTAATAATTCAGAGCTCAATTAGGCTAATCTTCCACCTCCCTAGCTTCCAAATAAGATATATCCAAGATTCACACCTTTATTTGTAAACCAGTATCCGATTTTGCAGTTAAATTTAGATTCCTATCAACAAATTTAAGGATAATTTTGCGAGGAATTTTTGCTTACTCAACTATCTTCATCTTCCTAAAAAATTCAGTTAAGTTATTTAACAAAACTAATAGAACTACCAACTCTTGAAGCTTAAAATTTTAAGCTTATCCAATAGAGAATTCATTGGACTATCTACTTTAAAATACTAAAAAAAATTCTTTAGCATCTACTAAATTATTTTAGAAAGCCAAACTCTATATTATGAAATCTAATAGATTTTTTTAATTTAAATTAGACTTATATCGAAAAGAAAATTGTTTAGTAGGGAGTATTTTTCACATGTCAAATTGTGATATTTCTATCAAGATTCAACCATATAATTTTACCAATCAAACTCATTCATACTTCCTTCCTTATATAATATCAAGCAACTGAGCGTCTGAATAAGAGTGAAGCTGACCTGCATGGATTGTGTAGAATGAAAGGACAATGAAAAGAGCCAAAGCATAGCAATTATTGTTTCCTTGCCTGGCAGCCATGCTGCTTTGCAATACCAGACAAATACTCCACGCCCAAACATATAAGAGTTTCTATGCAACTAAGCGTCTGAATTAAGAGTGAATCTCACCTCCATGGGTTGTGTAGAATGAAAGCACAATGAAAAGAGCCAAAGCATAGCAATCCTTATTTCCTTGCCGGGAAGCCATGCTGCTTTGCAACTCCACACAAATACTCCACTTCCCAACATATAAATGTTTAACAAACATCCTTTGTAATTATAGAGAGCAAAACTAATATTCATTAAGTCAGCCAAATCTGAGTCTTCGGCGCCGGAAGAACATTGCACGCAATCCACCAGAGTTGACTTAAACGCGCGATGTGTGGGACCGAGGAATCACGGAGATGAATTTGACGTACGTGCTTATCCTCCTGTTAAGATATTTTTCTCTTACCTCCTACTTATCAAGATATTTTTCTCTTAAAATTTCATTTAATTAATGAATGAAGTAAAATGTGTATAATGCGTATCTAGATAGACTTTTTTTACATGACAAAAGTAGGGGGGAAAAGTTTTTAGAGTTGTTTTTGTCTTTTGTGTTGAGCATGAATATAGTGTCTACGTGGATGCACTAACTTTCATTAGTTTCATTCTAACAGTATCTATTTTCATTTTTAATTATAAACTTTATATATCTCAAGTAACATATTGTATGTTCACTTTAACTCCATTAATCTTAAATATATCATGAATTCAACATTCAAAGTTAACTGTTTTTTTAAGATAGTATTACTTGAGTGTAAAATTGATTTTTTTAAGCAAAAGCCCAAAGCTTATATATTATATTTATATCAAAGTAAAAGATTACAATAATAAAAAATTTCAGTTCGGATGACTTTTACAAGTGTCATCATTTTACAGATAGCTTTGAATAAACTTTATAGACCATATTACTACTGTCTGAAAATGTGCCAAAAAAAGGTCAAGACCCCATGATCTACAGTCATGAACACAGATTACGCTAATAAAAAGTGAAGGCATATAGTTCAAAATTCAAACTAGAGCAAAAAAGAAAAACTCACAGACGTAGGGCTTTGAAGCAGTTCATTCCTCCATCTAGCAGACGTCCACCTCGTTTTCATCTTGGTACTCTCTGTCACCAGAATGGCTTGAATGTGCAAAACCTTCACTATTCAGATTCAGAAGGATAACACAACGGGATGGTTCATCAACACGAGCATGGAAATGGGAAGAAGACCCTGTTGTGGCACAAACTGGAACTTAATAATTTGGACGGGATTGCAGGGTTGGGTTTTCGTCATGAGCACGAGAGTGTAGAGACGTCTCTGCTACCACCAAATTTGGAGGGCTATGCTCATGCACTAGTAAAACAACAATTGCATGATACTTCTTTCTGAATTTGAGGATCATTTCTTCCCCAACATCTCTCCTATTTCTTTCTAAGGTAGCATACAATATGCTAGTATCATTACACTCCAAAGAATCCTTGATGGCATTGTAAAGATAAGCAAAGGACCTTCTGTGTAGCAAGAAATGTCTAGGAAATAAACCCCCAACGTAGCCTTGTCCCTGCCATAGGTCATAAGATTGTGTGGCTTTCATCAGGGCATTATTTTGCAGAAAAACATCCTTAACCACCTTTTGTGCAATTAATTCAACAGACTGGTAACACGGAAGCAAATCAAGCAAATTTGACACAAAAATTGATAGAAGTTGGGAGGGAAACATAATTCTTCTTGCCTGTGGATAAATTATCTCTTCCCCAATTACCCACTTGATGCTCTTGGTGATTTGTCTGCCTTGCGCTTGAAGACTTGCTGGAATTGGGAAGAATCCAAACACCCTGTGAATGACAACTCCCATTCCTGTCCCAGAAAGAAAACCTTGTAATTTCTTGGATAGTACTCCATTACCGACCTTTAACAAGCCCTGCAATTACGATTTCTTACCAAGACCTGAATTTCACCTCCACTAGACGCCAAACCTCGAGACATTTATCACCAATGAGATTACAACTTGGATAACCTTTATGCTTGAATGAGGCGACTGGGAAATGATGGCAGCCATGCCCCCACACCACTTAACACTCTGCTACACACACTTGTTTGCAAGATATAGCTTGGAAAAATGTTGTCAATTTACAACCTAGATATCATTTCAAATGCAATGCTTTAAAGTTTGGTACAAGTGGATGATCCTGTTTATCTTTCCCATTAATTCGCATAACAATTACGCTTAATGGTCGGTAAAAAAGTTTCCAAGTGCATCAACAAGTTAGTTAAAAAACACATGCCAAATACTTGACAAGTTGTGTTCCTTCATTGCCTTGAATAAAAAACATTTAAATTTTAAATTGATGAATTTGAGTTCAGGCATGCTATAGATTGACTAACTAAATTTAACGATTTTAACTAGCCATGGATAGCATTTGATCAATTTTCCTTGTTTTCATTCTTAAGAATGTTTCTCAAACAACTAGGGAGATTGCCCCCTTTCATATCATATACCATTTCAAATTAGGGGAGAGGGGTCAGTAGTCGTGCGGGGTCCAATAGTCGTGCACTCAATTATAATTATAATAATCAATCTTACCACATTGTACTATATATTGTAAATAAATAGTCCAAATGTAAATAAAAAAATAACCAAATGTTGATAAAAAATGGACCCATATGAGAACCTCTCAATGTTATATTAAAAAAACATAAATACATTCATGAAGAAGTGAAATAACTATTTTTTTGTCTCAAATAAAATATCACAACTAGGGGAAAACCCCCGATTGCCGTTCATGATCCGATTGTCGTTCACTCCTCATTCACCTGTCCCCCCAATATCCGTTTACATTTTAGTCATTAAAATGTTGTAGTTATGCCAATACAAAATTAGACATTACACCAGTATATGTTCACTACTTAATCTGTAACCAAACCAATCAACAAAAAAAAACAAATTTATACATATATTGGTGCAAGTATGTTTTCAACACAAGTCAACTTGCAAAAAATAAAGTCATTTATGAATTAAATAAGGTACACTGATGTTTACAATAACCACTCCATGCAAGTGGCTTAAAGCTTCTAGTGCATTGTATTGACATGTATACATAAACAGTTAATGGTGCACAATGTCACATAATTTAAAACATTATAAACAGTTAATGGTGCACATTCTGGCATAATACAAAACATTGATCAACTTTATGAGCTATCAGTTGCACAATCACCCACACATCCCTTGACATCTTCATGCATTAACTCCATCTACTTCTGGTACCTGCATAAACAGTTAATGGTGTAAGGCTCCCTAATATACCAAAAAACATAGTATAATTCATATTTCTGACTGAATTTAATAGAGCCGCCTATTTTGACAATTAAACCAAATATAAAATTGATTTCCTAAAGGCCACGACAGAAATGACAGATTGTTTCCCACCAAAAATTCAAATTTGAAACTCAACTACCACAATTCAATGCATTCAATTTACCCATTCAAATGATTTTATAAGAGGGAATTTCCAAGGTCATTTTCATTACAAATTCTCCTATGCTTGCACTGAATATCCTCTGCAGACTTCAAAGCTTACTAAGGCAACTTCTACACATTCCTCTTAAAAGGGAGTTTATTCAGGTCGGTACACCTAGAATAAGTAAGTTCATGTTTTTATTTATCAGTATACTAGATTTACATTTATGTTGTTTATTTCATTATTCAATATTCTCTTCTATATTTATGTACTCAGTGTTTACATTATTTTTAGCCTCTTTTGTCTATTTCAATATTCAATATAATCTTTTATATTTAAGTACTCACTGGTTAGATTATTTTCAGGCATACTATTCTACATTTTTGTTGTTTGTTTCATTATTCAATATACTCTTTTATATATATCAGGCATAATGTTTACTTTTATGTTGTCAATTTCATTGTTCAATATAATCTTTTATATTTATGTACTCAGTGTTTACATTATTTTCAGACATACAAATAATTTTGCTTTCACTTAGCTGTTCAACTTAGCATTATCAAATAATTTTGCTTTCACTCAGCTGTTCAACTTAGCATTATCCATTATTTAATCATATCGTAGTTACATTATATTTATATTTATGTACTCACTGTTTACATTATTTTCAGGCATACCAATAATTTTTCTTTCATTTAGCTGTTCAACCTAGCATTATCCATTATTTAATCATATCATAGTTACATTTTTTTCACCTGCATTCATCATAAATCAAAGATAATAATAGCAGCATTATACCATACATCAAATACAATAACAAGAGCATTACCCATTTTTTAATTATATCACAGTTATATTTTGAATCCCTCTTTAATAATCATGAAGTTGAATGGGTATACAGTTTTGTCCCAACTTATTGACCAATTTTTGGATTACAATTTACAGATAAATATATATATATATATATATATATATATATATATATATATATATATATATATATCATGTTGTGTACCATCATATAGATTATATATATATATATATATATATATATATATATATATATATATATATATATATATATATATATATATATATATATATATATATATATATATATATATATATATATATATATATATAGATAAGAATGTGTAGGGTTTCATCATAGTAGATTGTATATATATATATATATATAATCGATAAGAATGTGTACATCATAGCAGATATATATATATATATATTCATCATATATATATATATATATATATATATATATATATATATATATATATATATATATATATATATATATATATATTAAGAATATATATCATTCTCTAAAATACAATGATATATTCTTAGCAGCATTGTATACATACAGTTTCATCATAGCAAATTATATATATATACAAAATCTGATAAGAATGTGTAGGGTTTCATCATAGTAGATTGTATATATATATATATATATAAAATCTGATAAGAATGTGTACAATTTCATCATAGCAGATTGTATATATATATATATACCTATATAAAAAAATTGATAAGAATGTGTAGGGTTTCATCATAGCAAATTGTATATATATATATATATGTAATCTGATAAGAATTTGTAGGGTTTCATCATAGCAGATTGTATGTATATATATATATATATATATATATATGGTAAGAATATATATAATTCTCTATAAATACAATGATATATTCTTAACAAATTGTATACATACATACATATATATAGTCATGCCATGTATTGTTTACTCATGTCAAGCCTTGTAGAATTTACATGTGACCGGTAGAAATTTGATCCACCTCTCTCACCTACAAGATTGTTTGTTCAACAATGGAATTTTGTTGGGTTTGACGGTGTTTGAGTGCATTTTGGTGTCTTTAAAAATCATTTATGTGTATGGCATTAAGGGTTTGACTGTAATCTTTTCTATTTGCATGTGACTGCCGACTGGTAGAAAAATGAACCCTCATGAATTATTTTGTCTACGTCATCGACTTTTTGACTACTATGCCTTTTTTTGACATTATTCTATAAAGTGATCACATGTAATGTGATTTAAATAGAACATTGACAAAATTTTGACCAAGTATCATCATGAAATTTATTGGGTATATAATAAGATACTTAATCTTCAAAGATTTTTTCATTTAATCTTATATGGAGCTGCATAAAACGTCTCCACCTCTCTTCACCTGCAAGATTGCTTGTTCAACAGTGGGTTTTTTTTGGCATTAAGGGTTTGACTATAATCATTTCTATTTTTGCAGAGAATGATATGTTCTTATCATATTGTATATGTATATATATATATGTCTATGCAGGCAATCATATATTCTTTGTTGCACTAACAAGTTATTCAATTTTTACTATTTGTGCAGGTTAAGTGGAAAATTATGGCACCTGCTAGAAGGACTACAAGGGTTGTAGGAAGAGGAAAATGTGCAATTAGAGTAACTCGTGGGGTGCACTTCGTTGAAACACAGCCTGATGAGGAAGTTCATGCAAATCCCAACCCAGAAGATGTTCTTGACTCTGCAGATGAAGCCACCAACACAACAGAAGCCAAACCTCATGTTCAGCCAAATGTTCAACCTGTTGTGCAACTTCCCTCACCTGTACCCATTAGGCAGTGGACATATGCTGATATGGAAGGAGCAGTTAAGAGTGTTGAAGAACACATGTCAATCAGGGCTGCATCAATCAAGTGGGGTATGCCACCTAGCAGTTTGAGGGCGTGGTTGTTAGGAAAAACCACCACAAAGAGGAGGGGTCCACGTACAATTTTAACTGAAGAGGAGGAGATTGAAGTTGTCCAATGGTGCAAGGACATGGAAAGATTGGGCCACGGACTGCAAGTAAATCAACTACAATCCACAGTTGCCCAAATAACTGCAAGTCGGCCCAATCCTTTCACAAATGGGGTCCCCAGAAGGTCATGGTAGGCAGGATTTCGAAGAAGGCACCCAGATTTGACAAACAGAACAGCTGAAGGAGTGGACAGTAACAGAGCGATTATGGTTCATTCTTCTGTCATGCAAGCATTCTACAACAACCTCGAGAACCTGATCAACCTTAACCACTATGGAGCAAGTCGAATATGCAATTGTGACGAGACTGGTATTCAGGCTAGTAGGAACTGTGGCATGAGAGCTATTGCAAAATTGGGTACAAAATGTGTACCACATTTGGTTTCAAAAAGTAGAGAGTGGATCACAATGTTGGCTTGTGTAAGTGCAACTGGGATAAACATTCACAGGGTCTACTTGTTTAAATCAAAGAGGCACATGGAGAACTATATCTTTAATTGCGAGGTAGGGGCATTGATGGTAGTCCAAGAACATGTGTGGATGACAAAGGAACTATTTGTCAAATGGTTAGACCATTTTGTAGCTAATATCCTCGGTGGCGTTTAACTGACAAATAAGGCCCTTCTCATTTTTTACGATCATGGCAGCCACGTGACTTTCAAGACCATTGAAGAATAAAAAAAAATAGGAATAGACCTGCTAACGCTACCTGCTCATACCAGTCACAAGCTCCAGCCATTGGATGTCAGCATTTTTGCTCCATTCAAGGCATATTTCAAAGAGGAAAGAACCATTTGGCAAGCTGCAAACCCGCATATTGATATTGGACATGAAGAGTTGGCAAGTCTTGCAAGCCAATTTTTCATAAAAGTCTTCAAACCAAGCAACATTGTTAGTGGATTCCGCAGAACAGGAATTTGGTCTCTTAATTGGTTAGCCCTTGACAACGACATGGGGCCAAGTGAGGGATATGTTGTTGAAGATGATGTTGCAACTCCTACAACAGAAGATGAACTAGTCACAATGGAAATTGAAGACGATGTTATGGCAGCAGAGACATGATTGTGTCTTCTTAGTTACAATGAGGATGTAATAGATGGTTTTGTGAGGGAATATGATGCAAGGGAAGTGGCAAGTGATGTTGCAGTAGAATGCAATGGGGGTGATGAAACTACAACACACATTCAACCAGAAATCCAACAAGTTGTTGAGATTTCCAACCAGTTATTGCACCTTGCACTGAAGATACAACCACTACATCAGCGGGCCTGAGTTTTCCAACTCAAGTTAGCCAACCAGAATGGATGCATGAAGCAGCCACAAACCTCGGAGTGCAAATAAATCCAGCTAAGGAAGAATTCAGCCTCTCTATTCCTTCCCGACCACACGTTGATCCAGTTGAAGTAATACATTACTTCACTAATGCAAGGAATTGGAAAGAGCATAGTGATGGTCAAAGTGAAGATGGAAATGCTATTAGTGAGGAAGAAGCTAAGTTTGTGCCATGCACCCCACATGATGGATCGTAAACAACAAGACCAAACAACACATTCTTGAAACTTCCAGTGCAGAGGGTGCAAGGAACATCACGAAGAGGTCATTCGGGAGTGCTTCGCCTTAGTAGGAAGTCCCAAGTACTAACATCTGACACCTTCATCGAATTGTTTAGCCAACAAGAGGCAGAGAAGAAAAGGAAAGAGGAGTTGCAGCAACGTAAGAAGGAGAAAATTTTGCAAAGAAAGGTAGATCGTGAAGCAGAAGCAATTATAAAGGAAGCAACAAGGGCTGAGAAGCAAGCAAGGAAAGTGATAGAAGATGAGCATAAAATGATAATAATGCGAGAGCAAGCCATTAGATAGGAGCAAGCCAAGGCTGAATGTCTACAAAAGGCAACAGAAAAGAAAGAAAACAAGTAGACAAGAGAAAACGTAAGTCTACAATGGGGGATCCTATACCCTCCCAACATCCTATCCTGGTTGATATGATGAGCATTTTGTCACCAGCCTTTATAGCCATCAACAATATGCAGGTTGGGAGTGGCTCACAACAAATGGGATTGACTATTGATGCAAGCCCGGAATTACTTGCTCAAATAGCAACATGCCTTCAAGGAGGTATTAACTAAGTATCACCTTCTACAAGTGGACCTGACTCAGCTATTGGAGGATTTATCATGCCACCTCATTTTCCTAGAAATATGGACAGTTGATTATGTGCATATTCAATTTTTTTTTTTATTGATGTAGCAGTATATTTTGGTGATCTGGTTTGCAAATCAGATCTGTTTATCTGCTTAAAGTTATAACTGTGATATGGTTATGAGATGTGATAATGCTTATGTAATTATGTTTCAAACCTCACATATGTTTAAGGGGAGAAGATCAATACAAGCTTTGAGTAATATTTTCATATGTTTCAAGTATGTTCGAGCCATGTTTTTCTCTCGCACCACCCAATCAATTATTGCAATTTGATTCAAAATATAACTATGATATGATTATAAAATGTCCTAATGTTGTTGTTGTTTGTTATTGGAACCTCGAATTTGTATGCCTTATTTGTTTGATGATGGTTTCAACCTTCTATTTTCTGTGGTCTCACTAATTACACTATGTTTCAGTCTTTGTCAATAAAAAATAATCACAAAACTTTGTTTGCAAACACAATTTGCAGACAATGATATATTATAAGATTTTATAAATATATATGCAGACAATGATATATTCTTATCAGATTGTATATATATATATATATATACACACACAATCTGATAAGAATAAATGATTGTCTGCAAATACTAACCTACCAAAAAATCTGCTGGAGATGATGAGTTTAGGGATTAAATATGCTCGGAAACCAGCAGTTAGGTAAACCCATACGCGTGGTTTGATGAAGGCATATGAAGACAATGATATATTCTTATCAATTATCAGTATCAAAAATTAATGGAACTACATGCTAATTATTAGATTAATTATATATATACACATAGACACACACACACACATATATATAGCTATATATGTACATACATATATGTATAACCATATATATGTATGTACATTTATACCTATCAATATATATATATATATGTATATACATGCAGACATATAATTAATCTAATACTAACTAATCTCATAATTACTATATACTATTGCTCATTTCATCTAACTTTCAGCCATATATATAAAAAGATACATTTTTCAATATTACTAGGTCATTACCAAAGTAAAGTCATAGGCTTTACCTGTCATTAACGTTGAATGTCTTTTGTTGATTGCGGATAAGTCCTTGCATGCCTGCCATCAAGAGACCAATGCCAATAAATATATTCATCCAATCAAATAAGCATCTGATAAGAAAAGTATTTATTTATGAACATATATATACCAGAAAATGTAAAGATATCATAAAGCATTCAGAGCAAAATGTCCCTATAGAGTTTGTTGTGTTAACAAACACAACTTTGTTGGTATGTTGATAATCCACATGCTTGATTCACCTCTCCACGCTTCCGCTTTCCTACAAAATAATTGTAATAAACGGGGGTAGTACTCGGTACTCGTAACATTCCCACATCAAATCATCCTTACAATATTGCATGCACAACAATAAGAGTTTTGATTGGAGCATTAAAATCCACAATGTTTTGATCCTTGGTATGAAGTTGAAACTAATAGTGTGTATTACATATGATGGCACCATACATGGAAGAGTGCAATAGAAAGGACATATATATACATATATATGTATGTGTATACATGTATATCTATATGCATATACATGTACATATACAAATATTTAGTGACAACTTTTGCACATATACATATACATTCATACATACATATGCATAGACATTTGTATATATATTTGTATATACATATACATGTACATGTATATGTATATACACATATGTAATCTAATTATTGAAACTCATAAAATAAGTGGAAGAAAATAGATCAATATACAAATATGTAATCTAATAAATATGATCATTTCAACAACTAAGTCAAAACTGAATATTTTCTATGGCTGAAAATAATGTAGACACTGAGTACATAAATATAAAAGAGTATATTGAACAATGAAACAGACAACATAAATGTAAATCCGGTCTACTGATAAATAAAAACATGAATTTAGTTATTTTGGGTGTACCAACATGAATAAGCTCCCTTTTAAGAGGAATGTGCATAGGTTGCCTTAGTAAGCTCTGAATTTTGCAAAGGATATACAAGGAATTCCATCTTATAAAATCATTGGAATGTGTAAATTCAATCTTCGTGGGAAACAATATGTCATTTCACTTTGCAATGGCCAATTATGCCTAAGTTCTGTCGTGGCTTATAGGAAATCAATTTTATATTTGGTGTAATTGAGAAAATAGGTGGCTTGCATAAATTCAGTCGTACATATGAATTATAAAAAAAAAATTGTTTTGTTATATGTACGGTGGTGAATTTTGTAGAGGATATGCAGTGAAAGCATAGGAGAATTCGTAATGAAAATGACACTGGAAATTGCCTCTTATAAAATCATTATAATGTGTATATTAAATGCATTGAATTGTGGTGATTGACTTTCACATTTGTATTTTCCTACCAAACAATGGTGTGTTGAATGAAAAAAGGCTTATTTACAATTATCATTTCACCTATTTCAAGTTACGTTTGTATGCGTGCCCCATAAAAATATCACGTGGGTCCGTTAAGAGGTGGTCCCTTTACCATCAACCTCATCACATTAAAATTTTCTCCATGTGCCCCATATTCCTTCATCAAACCATGCATATGAGTTAACCGCGTGCCCCATAAGCCTTCATCAAACCACACATATGTGTTAACCTAACCGCAGATTGCTGGGCAGATTTAAGCCATATACTTATCATCATCCATGGTTTTCTTCCTCATTTTCACCATTATTATCCATATAAGACTACACACACACACACACACACACACACACACACACACACATATATATATATATATATCATATTACATATGTTAGGTCCATGTCATTTTCACCTTTATTATCCATATAAGATTATACATATATAATCTGATATATATATATATATATATATGTGTACAGTCTTATATAGATATATATCTATATCATATTACATGTGCTATATATATATATATATATATATACATATATATATATAGATATACATATACACATATATATATAGATATACATATACATATACATATATATGTGTGTGTGTGTGTACAGTCTTATATAGATATATATCTATATCAAATTACATGTGCTAAGGTCCATGTCATCTATATATGATTACATATGTTAAGGTCCATATAATCTGATTGATATATTATTACCAGATTATATGATATATTATTGCATACAATGATATATTATTATAATCTGATTATATGATATACGAGATGAAGTTTTCAAGAGACATGAATAACTACCCATGAGTTGTCTATTCATAATATAACTGTGTCTCAGCAAAATATATGTGATCTGTAGTTGTGTCTTGCAACAATGAAATTTCTGATATTAAGCTATGGCTTACAACCTTTAAATTAATATTGCTTTTAAGTTCTCAACTACAAATACCAGAATACAGTTATGCATCAAAAAGATCAAAATTTGCTCTCCATTAAAGAAAAATGTAACATGAAATTGTTAGTCAGTACTATGAAGTTTGAAGCCTAATTCATCATGATTTTCTTTTATCATGCATGCCATAAGGATTCTTTTGCTCATTATTCTTATAAAATACCACCAAAATAGAATCATGGATGATCGTATAACAAGATATTGTCAATGTCAAGACTCAAAACAGGTTAACATACTTTATCCAGAACCTTAAGAAGAGTTTGATCGTGAATATGTTTTGATCAGTATCTGTCTTTTTGTAAATTGAGTTTGGTACTATTATGCCCCAACTTTAAGCACCATTCAGATGAGATTTCTTGCGTTGTTGAACATGCACTACAGAAATCCAATGTGATATTTGTACCTTAAAATGAGCTTTATTTAAGATTCTTTACAATCTATAACTACCAAGAAAATCAAGGTTTTCCTTTTTCATAAGATGCAGTCCAAACAGGATAAGAAAACCAGTGAGCAAGTATCCTATAACTAATAGACGCATAAAGCATGCAAATATTCCACTTACAAATAGTAAATTCATGGCATTACCTCATGATGCTAATTCTCAAATTTGGAGCAACTTTGTCTATTTAGGTTGTTTCATCCTTTTCTGTTGTTTTCCCTAGGATACAGTTAGCCACCAAAAAGACCAAAGGGGTGCAAGGATTATTGATTTAGCCTCAAAGAACTTAGCTCTTGGGGAAAAAATTCTATGGCTAATGTTGGAGGAATGCAAAACACAATGGTTTAAGCTTTTAAGCTGCAAATACATGCAAAACAATATTTTCAATTTTCTTATCTATGATTCTCTCCCCTCAAGCTCCTCCATATGGCATCTCATTAAGAAATCAAAATTATTGATCCAGAGCTTTGTAACAAGGGATCTACCAAATGGAGAAAGGGTTGACTTCTATAGAAGGGGAATGCCCCCTCATCCATGTATCCAAAACTAATTGAAGCTTCCAGGATTCTTGATGGGTTATGGGGAAAAAAATATGCAATTACTGGCATGAAAGGGTGATTAATGCATGAAGATTGCAGCTTTAGAAAAAATTGGTTGTTGTTCTAATAGTAGAGGAGCTAAAAGTCATTTTAACTTTGGTTTTACATCCTTTAATAATCAATAGCTTAGCATACCCAAATAAAGCTATATGGAATGGAGATGGTTCTGATTTATATAAAGTATCTTTTGGTTACAAGCTTTTAAAATATAAGCAATTCATCTTTTAAAATATAAAGTATCTTTTGGGTCATTCATTAGAGACTTTGAATTTACATCTTTTACTGTCTGGAATGTGGGTTTACAAACAATTGGAAAGCAAATGGAGTTAGGAAGTTGGGTGTCTGTAGGGCACTTTTTTTCTATTTTTACCTGTGTAGTGCGACAAAAGAGAAAGAGAAAAATGAGGCAGATGTTTGAAGAAAGTGGGAATTAATTGAAAGTTGGAAACCCCATTAAACCGTATCCTAAAACCCTCAACAATTTGGGGTAAAATCTGAAAACCTAAAAAAAAATGATTATACCGGCGTTTGATAATAACCCATTAATTTTCATGATTATTGGTGGTCAAAATTTTGTCAATGTTCTGTTTATATCACATTACATCACATTAGTTCATAGAATAATGTCAACAGAAATCATCGCGCTCAAACATTGATGACCCCCAAAAAACCCACTGTTGAAAAAGCAATCTTACAGGTGAAGAGAGGTGGAGACGTTTTATGCAGCTCCATATAAGATTAAATGAAGAAATCTTTGAAGATAAAGTATCTTATTATATACCCAATAAATTTCATGATGATACTTGGTCAAAATTTCGTCAATGTTCTATTTAAATCACATTACATGTGATTACTTCATAGAATAATGTCAAAAAAAGGCATAGCAATCAAAAATTCAATGATGTAGACATAATAATTCACGAGGGTTCATTTTTCTACCAATCGTAAATCACATGTAAATATAAATGATTACAGTCAAACCCTTAATGCCATACACAGAAATGATTTTTAAAGATTCCAAAATGCACTCAAACACCGTCAAACCCAACAAAATTCCATTGTTAAACAAGCAATCTTGCAGGTGAAGAGAGGTGGAGATGTTACCTATAGCAAAATGAAGCCAAAGGTCATTGTCGTAGTCGCAGAGCCAAAGTTAGTGGCAGGAGAGAGGATGCAACGACAAACATTCTGGAATGAAACCACGAGCAATGAAGACTTTAGGGCTTAAAGTTGCCCAGCAACCTGCGGTTAAGTTAACACATATGCATGGTTTGATGAAGGCTTAAGGGGTACGTGGTTAACTCATATGCATGGTTTGATGAAGGAATATGGGGCACGTGGATAACATTTTAATGTGATGAGTTTGATGGTAAAGGGACCACCCCCTAACGGAACCACGTGATATTTTAATGGGGCCCGCATACAAACGTAACTTGAATAGGTGAAATGATAATTGTTAATAGGCATTTTTTAATTTTTTTTTGGATTTGTAATGAACGGGTATGGGCGAAATAGTGAAGATGTAGGGGACAGAGGATAAAAAAAACCCTTTTTGACCACCTTTCTCTTTATGACTTCCACAAGACATGTTTGAAATACCCAGAAGCCAAATTTTTCTTTTTAAGGTCCTAACTCGGTTACGAAGAAGCCCAAAAAAAAAATTGAAATTGGGCCTATTTTGCACTCTACACGAATGTACGAAGTTAGCCCTGGTGGCTACTGGTACGTTTCCCCTATCCACTATAAGTGTGTCATTTAAAAAGTAAAATTCCCATTTAATAAAATAAGACACTCATTTAAACAAGTATTGTTATCATAGTGAAAAAATATTGTTCTTATGTGTACGACTATTGGGGTAGCAATGTACAAGCATTGGAGTATTATATATTAATAGTTTGTCCTATCACAAATATAAAAGGTGAGTAAAATAAATACCATGTATTTTTCCATTAAATATGAAGGATTTTCAAAAAGTTTTAGTGTTCAACTATTGGTCCATTTTTGTTTGATATAAGTTGTATTTTAAATAATTATGTATTGTTTTTATAACAACAAAGAGTTTTTTTGTGTTCAACTATTGATCCATATGTGTTGAATATAAAAGCTAGAGATATCAAAGATTTATGGTTACCAATAAGTATTTGGTCCATTTAGGTTGCATATTAATTTATTTTAAATAAAAATATGATATTTTACAAGCAACAAATAGTATTTTTTTGTTCGACTACTGGGGTTTTCATGATTAAGTTTTGGTTGAATGTTTAAAAAGTCAAATTTTATACACTTCTCAATATATGTGCTAATGTGGCGAGTTACATAATGAGTCAAACCTCCAAACCTTAGTTATAGATAGATAAGAGGCCAATCCACATTTCAAAAAAAAAAAAAAGGTTCTACGATATTCCAGTCAATGGCTACATGTTGACAAAGTTAGCTCGCACGACTATTGGCCCCTCTCCCCTAATCTTGATCACAACCTATGTTTGCAAGGAGATCCACCAGCATGTTACCTTCTTTATAAGTGTGATTTATACTACAACTTCCTAACTTATCAATTAGCTCCCAAACTTGATGCAACACATGATGTATCTTCCAACTTGAACTCTTCTTGTCCTTGCAAGCATTTATAATGACTAATGAATCCCCTCCAATCTACAAATTACTTTAATTTTTAACTCTAAGGCCAACTATAGACGATAGAAAAGAGATTGAGCTTCAACTGTGTTATTTGTACCAACTGGAAGACTAAACAACTTTGCACTAACTAAATTCGTCTTACTATTCCTAATGGCTACACCTGCCCCTGATACACCTAGATTCTTGCTTGAAGCTCCATCAAAATTTAGCTTTTAAACTCCTGAATGTGGAGGAGTCCAAACAACCTTAAATCTATCCATATTCATTTTCCTTGGTTGATGTTGACTTCCTTTAAATGGAAGTACAACCATTAGAGAGGCATCCCAATCAGTAAAAATCGACCCTACATTCTTGGTTTCTTGAACATTAGCATTTGTTACTTCTAAAATTATTTTTTCTATTTGTAGCAAAACCTTCTCCAGTGTAGAAGATTGCTCCCTGAATATACACTTATTCCTTTCCCACCAAATATTCCAAATAACTAATGTTGGAGACACCCGCCAAATAACAAAGAATAATGAAGTTTTATACAATACTAGCCAACTTGTAAAGAGCTCCCAAAGGGAAGAAGGAAAAGGGGAATACCAACTCAGTTTCTCTTTAACAAAATCCCAATATTGTTGAGAAAATTTACAACCAAGAAGAATATGATTTGTATGGACTCCTACTCTTCATCACAAAGAACACACTTAAATTGGTATGTCATCTCTAGCTTAGCTAGTCTATCACCTTTTAAAATTTTATTCTTTATGGCCAACCACGTAAAACAACTATCCTTAGGCAAACTCACATAATTTCAACAAAAAGAAAGAGCCCTTTGTGTTACACTATGAACCCCACTACTGGCCACCTCTTTGTAACTGTATTTTATAGTATAGCTACCCAATTTTGAAGGGTCCCATATAATTTTATCTAGCATATCCAATCTGTACACAATTCTATCTTTCAAGATAGATTACATTTTTTTCTTTTGATCAACTAGGATTTGAACGTTTGAAAAATATTTCCATTTAACTCTACCTGTTAGACTATCTGACTCAAGGAAGTAGTCCTTTACCTGGTCACCCCAACATGTTGATAAAAGTGCCTCTGCTATCTAAAAATCATACTGAGTGTTTAAAGATGGCAATCCATTACAAGAATCTTTCCTGAATTTTCCAACTTATATATGGTGTGATTACACTCCTACAAGAAACTAAAAAATTCCACATTGAAGACCCTTGGTGAGGGTTTGTTATTGTTAAAATTCTAATTGCAGAAGCCCCATCCAAGTACTTGGCTTGCATAATCTTACACCATTTGGCATGAGGCTTTTCATACATATGCCAAACCAGCTTTTCCTCCAAAGCCAAATTTCTTGCTGACATATTATGTATTTTCGCCCCTCCCTTAAGCTTTTCTACACAAAGCTTTTCAATTGAAACTCGCATAGTTTTTTTTTAATTATCCATATTTCCTTTCAATAAGAAACCTCTTATCAACTTTTCTATTTCAGATATGACCCACTTCAAAGCCTTTAGTTCACTGCCATATAATAGTTTAGAATGGATGTCAATACTAATTCTACCATCAAAATTCTTCCTGAAAGGAACAACCATCTACCTTTCCATGCAGATATCCTCCTTTTGATATATTGAATAATCTTTTCCCAAAAACTTACTTTGTTTACCTCTAAGAAAAAAGGAAGACTAAGATACTTGCATGGCACATCAGCTAATTTAAAACCCAACAACTTTACTATTTTCCTTTTCACCACTACTTTTGCTTTCAAAACATAGATTTAAGATTTATCTACATTTACTTTCTAACCTAAAGATTTTGTATATTTATGCAACATTACTTTTATTTTTTTGCTTCTTTCATCGTTGCTTTCCCAAACAATATGGTATCATCCACAAATAAAGAATGGGTGACCAGGATACTTGTATATGAAAGAACTACCCCTTGCCATGGCCCCTGAGAGTGAACCCTTCTTATAGATCTACTTAACGCTTCAACTAAAACAATAAACAAAAAAGAGGACAAAGGATCACCCTGATGAACACCTTGTGTGGAACTGAAGAAACCAACTGGGATTCCATTAATAATTATTGAATATTTCACTTCTGATAAGCAAGATAATATCCATTCACACCACATATTTGTAAATCCATTTTTTTCAAAATTTGAATGAGAAAAGACCAATCAACCTTGTCATAGGCTTTCATCATATATAGCTTGACAATAATTGATGGTATATTAGAGGAATAAATTGACCAGATATAATGGCCAATTTTAGGTGTCTATAATGGCCACCTTAGGAATTTAATGTTGAAATGATCCAAATTATACCATACACCATTTGAATCAAGCTCTCACCTTTTGAAGAATTTATATTTGTCACCCTATGGTCTTCCATCCTAACCACTATTGGTTCTCCTCCAATTCATAGAAGTTTTACCTCTTCTACCTTGGGTTTAAACTTCCTAACGAACTCTCCCATGATATAGAAGTTGTTGTATTTTGTCTATCCATCTACTATGTTGGCGATATGTTATAGCCATTTATTTTTATTATCCACATCATTGTTATGAATACTCTCCATAGAAAAACCTTTCCACTAACATTACCATGCAAGAAAATCCTCTCAAAATGTATTACTCTAGCATTGTCTATAACTTGAACCATCAAAACCAACACTATAAAAATAATGTAACAACTTTGAGTATGATAGACCTATGTGAAAATCATCCATGTGATCAAGGAGTGGAAAACAACCATATACATATTGAGAACTCTCCATTATAATTCACCAACTATAAATTGATCTTCCCCATAGCTAGGATTCCCCACAAAATCACTTGTGTGAATGCCAATTAAGTAATGGAGTGATAGTTAATGATGAGAAAAATAGTGCTAGGATTGGATATTAGGTCCATCATTGTCCTAAGAATTCTCCCAATGTAATAAATAGATACCACCTTATCATAAATCAGCCTCCTTGTGCTTTGTTGGATATTAATCATCCCATATTTCTCATGCCATGCCACCCTTGCATACATCAAAAATTATCCTTGGAATCTTCTTGTGGTTCCTCTAACTCTTTCAATGGAAACATCGTGCCTCCTCAACTCATGATTATGCCTTCTACTAAATGGAAACCTTTCATCTAGTATCAAAATTCTTGAGGTGACTATCTCTATTTGGTCTTCAGGTGTCGTGGAGTGACAACTTGGTGAATGTATCCATTTCTCTTAAATTTCCAAGTTGGATCCTCCTATATTTGTAATGTGCAAAGTAAAAATATCCTTTTCTTTACTAAAAACTAACCCATCAACAAGTTCGTCAATATTGGAGCAAAGGAATTTGAATTTTTCCTAGTCAACCTCTATGTAGTTGATGTGTATTATCATGGAGTTTTCTTCTTTCATGTCAACAATTTCCAAAAGGTTAAAGGAGGTAGAAATTGTGTGGCCCATTTTGGGAAATCCTCTATCATGGTTCAAATCTTCATCAAGCATCCTATAAATCTAAGAGATATCATCACAATGATGTGTCAACAAGTTAGTCCCAATAAATAAATAACCACATACCTCATGCTTTCTCATGATCGAGCTCAATCATTGTCCAATCCATTGAATGGAAATTTTGTAGCCGACGATGAGATTATCCCCATCAAAGACATAAACTCCACTTAAGATGTATTCTACAACTTCCAAATTTGATACTCTAAGAACTAAATCAACATTCTTTTCTATGTGCATTTTAGCCACTTTGGTCAATGATAGAACTTGCTTCCTCCATAGTAAACTATCATTTCCTATTACCCATTAGTAGTGCTTCCACTTGACCATAGTCTCCCTTTTAGATATTAAATTGGCATTCACAGTAACGCCTTCTACATATATTTATTTTTTTTGTTTCAACTAGCAAGGCTCTAGAAATTCCCCTTGGGGTCTCTAGTTTAAGTCTGACCTTCTTTGCCACATTAGAAATGGTTCCATCAAGAAAAATGAATATGAAGTTTTCAAGTGCAATGCTTTGCTCCCATGATTGATCTATAAATCGTGAACATCGATCCTTCATAATGTGGTTAGGATACACAATGCACCTTATTGGAATCTCATAAGCTTGATTTCATTTTGAATGCAAGGGATGGAGAACTCAAAAGAAAAGCTAATGCCTCTATCATTTTTAACCCTCAATAGATCACTCAGATTCTATATGCAAAATAATTTGAAACTTAGAACAAAGAGTCCACATGTCCTATATTGCAAGTTGTATCCCTTACTAGATCATCCTTTTTTGCATGCTTTCTACAATGACTAAAGTTTTGTAATAACATAAGAAGCAAAAAAATTTAAACATCGTCAAACCTTTGGATGGGCGTAATTTTCTCATCCCTATTTGTTGAATAATTTGCTAATATATCCTCAACACCCAAATTTTTGTGACTCAAAACCCTCAGATTAGGGTTAGGAATGTTCTTCTCAAACACATATCCATCCATAATGCTACCTAGAAAATTAATCAATGGCTCATATTTTGGAAGCTTTAAATATCTTGCATGACTTAGTACATCTCCTTTCAACTTGAACTCTTCACATCCATAAAGTGATGCCTCTTCCTACTAGACTTTAACTTGCATGGCAAGGTCCTTATGCACTTGCTTAATGGGTTGTTCTGATTTTGATTCTTCTACTCCCTCCAACTCATGTTCTTCTTCTTTCTCATTTGGAAGTTGTGGCTCATGTGTAACTATCATTGGTTTTTCTTCCATCATCTTCATTTCTATCTCTTTATCCAACATTTTTGCTTCCTTTCTCAAGCATGTTTCTTTTGGCTCCTACTCCTAGTATCCTCCTTGACAAACTTTTAATTTTCCTCTTCTTCTCTCCTTATTTTGATGTAACCAATTAGCTCTCTTTTACTTGGATGAAAAATCAAATAATTAAAAGGAAAATATGGTTTTAACTTTGTCAATCAATTTTTTATACTAAATTAAAAGTTTGGAGGCTTCAATTTCATACCTTTCTTCAATTTCCTCTAACATTCTTTTATCTTTTTTTAATATCTCCTAGTATTCTTCATATGTGACATTATATTTATAAATAGTATACACTTGTTCATATTTACAGTAAGCAGTAATTCTACACCCATCTCTTTTTAGTTGATCCTCTACAACCCTTTAAATTGGATCATCTTGTCATATTTTGCTTAATTCTTTTAGAGTTCTAAAGTTTCTCCAATGTTGCAAGTCAAAAAAATTTGTTTAAGATCTATGTCTTTTTTTAGGTAAGAACCTAGGTCACTAATCCATGTTCTTTCTCCCAAGCTCCCCTTCACAAAATCAAACTCATAGGTTGGCAAGATCCTAGCTCTGATACCATTGTAATGTCCCCTTCCATATTTTTTAATAAAATGATAGATTTACAACTAAAAAAGAAATCTTCACAAAATTATTGTCAAACAAAAACAATTAATCATACTCAAATAATACCAATATCTAGATAAATAATCACGTAAAGTTGCACGAAATGAATCAAACTCCAATAACAACTTATATTGATTAAATATGATTTCTACAATAAGGGATTGTTATGAGAGTTGTTACAATAGCAACACACAACTACAAATCTGCAACAACAATCCAAAGAAATAAACAAGCGAACTTTCATACAAATCCTTGAAGCTCCAATACACTCTCTAAGTGAGAATTCCCTTAGGATTCAAAGGGTTTTCATCCTCTAATCCCAAAAAACAATGTGTTTTTATTCACCGATCACTCTCTCTTATGGGCTTTTCCCCATGGAAGATATCTTGAACACAACGTTCTCTAGAAGAGAAATTGGCATAATATCGATGATTACAATTGAAATGTTTTCCTAGTTTTATATGCTACCCACCTAAAAGATCAACAAGTCATCCTAAACCCAAGTTAGTGCCAAGACCCAAATTTGAATTCTACATGCTACATCATAGGTCATACTTAGTGGGCATTTTGCATGTTACATCACAAGTCAAACTTACAAGCCTTACAAACTTTCTCATTAGAGGTTCAAAGGTTCGATAGCCCCTTGACATGCATCGAACAACAACCCTGACCTTGAATAGGTCCTTAGCATGTGTCGGGAAACAACCTTGATCCTTGAGCTTCAATAGGTATTGGCATGCGTTGGGTAGCAACCTTGATCCTTGACCTCTAACAAGTCTGGTAGCAACCCTAATTCCCAACCTTTGACAGATCCTTGGCATAGGTCTGACAACAACTCCAATCCCCGAACTCCAATGACTCCTTGAGCAAACAATCTTTCATTTGATTTTGAAAAAAATGACATGACAAGTTTTTCCGTATTTATTCTAATTGGATATTCAAATAAGAAATTTCATTCAAGTAGCTAATTTTTTCAATATCACCTAGAACTTTTGTTCTAATTCAAGATTCAACAAAAAAAATTCAATGTTAAACACATTAGTAAGATCACCATCCTTATAGCCCTCTATAATTTTTTTATAATTTAGTTGGATTATCTAAATCAACAAAATTTAGATTTGGGCTCAAAACTTTACTATTAATTGCTTTTATTTGTTCAAGCTTGCTAATCCAAACTGTCTTTTCTTTTGCATCTTGAGGCTTGACCGCTTCCTCATCAACAATCTTCCATAACGACTTTTCTCTAAGGGCCTTTTTCACCATAAGCTTCTAGTTTGAAAATCCACTTCCATCAAAGATAGGCAAACCTCTAATATTGTTAGAACTCATGATGTGAGGGTAATCAACTTTAGAGGGAAGATCTAGCCAAGTAATTTAAACAATTATTTTGAGTGGTATCTTAATACTTAAACTAAAGAAACCTTGGTATGATATATTATGGGAGCTTGGCCTTGCCCAACACTCTACTACTACCTAATTTTGTGATAGCCAAAGTGCCATACAAATTGCTAAGAATTTGGTTTTTCATATAAAAATCAAATATTTAGAAACTAATGTCTATTAAATCTCAGATCTTGTTCAAGATCATGTTGTTTATTTGCAATATTATTTTAGTAATAAACAAACAACTAACTTATTTGCAACAAACAATACAAACAAAATAATTAAAACCATATAGATTACTAAATATTGTAGATGTAAACATTTAAAAAAATAGTAACATAATGTTCTCCCTTCTTTTATATGTCATCTTTATTTATATTTTGTCCTAACCAATCTTAAAGAAAATGTTAAGAAAAAATAAAATTCTCTACTTAATAAAGCTCTTAAAAATAGAGTATTCCATATTTTAAGGTTGACCAAAACATTTTTAGATGCAATATTCAATTAAAAGAAAAAATTGGCTTTCTATTGAGACACGAGAACAAATTAATCATCAATTGATTGTGGTGTGAATTTGTAAACAGAAATCTTTGATTTTTAATGTAAATTAATTTTATAAATTGTGCTCTATTTTTTGTGCAGTGCCTTGTTTTCCCATGTTTTGGAGGCGCTTATGACAATTTTATAAATAATCTTATACCCTAAACCCGTAACATTGTCCCTCAACCCTATACTTAAACCCTAAACCATATAATATCAACCCTTAACCCTATACTCTAAACCCTATACCCATTATCCTAAACCTTAATCCCTATACCTTATACACTAAACCTTATACCCTCAACCTTGAACATTATCCCTCAATTGTAAACCCCCAATCCTCAACCTTATACTTAAACCCTAAACCATTTATTCAACTATGTACCCTAAACCTTATACTTGAGCAAATAATCTTTCTTCTGATTTTGAAAAAAGGACATGGAAAATCCTCCCTCCCCAAGATTTCTTTTCCTTGATCAATGCAAATTAAGATGCTCAAGTATCTCAATTCCTATATTTATTAGATGATGCAACTCTTACCAAAGGGAATTATGCAAACTTGAATGTTTAAGTGTCTCCATGCCAATTTCATGAACCCAACTATAATTCCTAGATGCAATTTGGATCATGTAGCTTTCCAACTTTAACTTGGATCAAGAAATTAAGCATTGAACTCCCCATACACTCATCTTTGACATGATGACAAATGAAAATAACCAGAAATTGCCACAAGATCAATGGTTGGGCTATGAATTTTCCACCACATTTTTGTTGTACCACTCTAAACTCATGATGATGATAACTCCCTTGAGTTCTGGAGGAATTACCATTATTTTGCAGGCTATGACCATCATGACTCTGGACCAATTATCTTGCATGCATACCAAAAAGGAGTTGCAATCAACAAGAATTATTCCAAACCTCATCCAAAACATTAGTGTAGCACTTGAAACAATTATTTTATGCATATCCAATAACTAAATATTTTCTTATATAACATGATTCATGATACTTTTCCAAAATTATAGCTAAATATGATCAATTTAATAGCAAATCCAAAATAAAAAACCATAGAAATCAACAGGATTAAAATGATACAATAGTTGCAATACTAAATATCCCTTCCAAAAATTAGTAGAATAGAAGCTAGGAACACAAACACTATATCTAAAAACATTCCAACAACAACATCAAATTGAAGATCACTTGATCTTGTGGTTGAATACACATAGATGGACTCCTTTCTCTTGAACTTTACCTTTACACTATACCTTTTAAAGAAATGTGACCAATTTATATCAACTATGATGTTCACCTCTTTCAAACTAGTGTTATAAGGTTTACCTTGGACTTCAAGGACTCTTACCACGTGATGTCCCAAGATTTACCACTTGAAAGATAATTTAGATCAGATTGTATATGGGCTAGAAGGTGGTTGTAATAGTCATATTTGGCTTGAAATCTCCCTTCAAACAATGATATGTCAACTTGAATATTGGAACTTAAAATTCCCAAAGGATGAGAATTTTTACACACAACATGAGGCAAAATGACCTTCCCAAAAACATCCCTATAATACTACATTTCTTCACTCAAATTAGAATTAAAAATGGTTAGAAACCACCCTATACTTGCTATAACAACTCAACATTGATAGTGGTATGAAAATCTCACCATGTGACTAGGAGTTCTTTTGCTACAAGTGTGGAAATTGCTAGAGATGTTGAGGGTAGCAAATATAAAGTATGGAACAATAATTAGAATGACCCTTGACTCATATGCATTGCAACCAATAATCATCATCATTATGCCAAGTTTGTGGTTCTCAAAAGGAAGGTTACATCTTGCAATTGTTTTATTTGGTGGCTATGTGCATGAAAATTGTGTCAAGATGAATGAAATTGTAATAAAATCAAACAACACAGTGATAAAATAAAAGACTCAAGATTAGGCATAGAAAGTCAAACAACCATGCAATTCAATGAAATTAAAGTATGTTAGACTCATTGTTGTGTATATTTTCCCTTGATGTTTTATTTGATGTGTGATCACTCAAAATTTCAACAGCATAATGATACCCATTCAAAAGTTGTGTGTTATCTCTTGGAAATGGCTAAGTATTGGATATATAGGATAGAGTTGAAAATGGATGGATGGACAAGATTGAAAGATGAAGATCAAAGGTGGAGGATGATTTGGTCCTCTAAAAGCATGAGATGGTGATAAGTTTCACCATAAGGATGTTTGAGATAAAGATGGTACTTTGGAGTGTGGGAGGAGATCTTTCCATAGAGGCAAGGTTTGTCCTCACACTCCAAAGGGATGATGTGAGGGGAATAAAAGAATTAAAAATTCCTTTTATGAATCCAAGGGAAGGGAAAAGGGATTTTTAATTCCCTATGGAAGGTTTCAGAAGAAAATCCCTTTTATGATGTGCTTTTCTTCCAAAAGAGGAAAGTGTTAATGAAGGGGACAAAGGGTAGTTGGTCATTTAAGGGAAAGAGTTAACCTCTTTCCCTAATCATGGATTTAGGAATGTGCAAGTGATTAAGGGGAGATTAGATGAGGATTAGAGGATTTAATTAGGAAAAGTGTGAGTTGGAGGATTTATTTAATTTTCTAGAAGAAAGGGAATAAGGATGGGTAGATAATTAGGAATAATTATTTACCTTAGGTTGAACTTTAGGAGAAATAGAAGAAATAATATTAGATGAATATTAGGATGGTGAATATTAATTAAATAATAAAAATATTATTTAATTGATATAGGGATCAAGGAAAAGATGAATTAGGGTAAATTGACCAAATATAATGGCCAGTTTTAGGTGTCTATAGTGGCCACCTTAGGAATTTAATGTTGAAATTATCCACATTATAGCATACACCATTTGAATCAAGCATCTCACCTTTTGAGAATTTATGTTTGTCACCCAATGGTCTTCCATCCTAACCACTATTGGTTCTCCTCCTTCAATTCCTAGAAGTTTTAGCTCCTCTCCCTTGGGTTTCAACTTCGTAATGAACTCTCCCATGATATAGAAGTTGTTACATTTTGTGTATCCATCTACTATGTTGGTGAGATGTTGTAGCCACTTATTTTTATTATCCACATCAGTGTTATGAATACTCTCCATAGAAAAACCTTTCCACTAGCATTACCATGCAAGGAAATCCTCTCAAAACATATCACTCTAGTATTGTCTATAACTTGAAACATCAAAACCAGCACTACAAAAATAATGTAACAACTTTGAGTATGATAGACCTATGCAAAAATCATCCATGTGATCATTGAAAGAGTGGTAAACAAATATATACATATTGAGAACTGTCCATTAGAATTCACCAACTATAAATTGCTATTTCCCATAACTAGGATTCCCCATAAAACCACGTGTGAATGTGAATGAAGTAATGAGGTGATAGTTAACAATGAGAAGAATAATGTTAGGATTGGATATTAGGTCCATCATTGTCCTAGGAGTGCTTCCAATATGATAAATAGATACCACCTTATCATAAATCAACCTCCTTGTCCTTTGTTGGATATTAACTAGTCATCCCATATTTCTCATGCCACGTCACCCTAGCATACATTAAAACTTAATCTTTGGAATCTTCTTATGGTTCCTCTAACTCTTTCAATGGAAATAATATTGTTAGAACTCATGATGTGAGGGTAATATGCTATACAGGGAATATCTAGCCAAGTAATTTAAATAATTCTTTTTAATACTTGAACTAAAGAAACCTTGCTATGATATATTATGGGAGCTTGGCCTTGCCCAACACTCTACTACTACCTAATTTTGTGATAACCAAAGTGCCATACAAATTGCTAATAATTTGACTTATTCACAACAAACATAATACAAATCAAAGAATTAAAACCATATCGATTACTTGATATTATAAATGAAAACATTAAAAAAAAAATAGTAACATAATATTCTCCCCTCTTTTATATGTCCTCTTTATTTATATCTTGTCCTAACCAATCTTATAAAAAAATGTAAATAAAAAATAAAATTGTCTAAAATTTTCTGCACTTAATAAAACTCTTAAAAATAGAGCATTCCATATAAATAAACACTATGGTTATCACTTTTAAATTGATTGGCAAGGTGACATTTCCTTGGTTTTTGATTGAAGGTCGACCATGTTTCAGGCTTATACATTGCACAACAGTCAATACACATTTTTTAGAGACTTGGATTGTCGGCATATGTATTATTTTTGGTTTGCTTACTTGGCAGCGACAATATTATTGTTTAATAAGTATGTTGACTGTGTTGACTTGGACAGTATGTGTGGATTATGATTTGGATCTCATTTAATATTTCATTGTGTCGGTGACATGGATTTCAAAATTATTTTAATATGATTTTAGGATTTCAAATTTCATTTATTTTGGTTTGTAGTTTCGATGAAGAAAGAAATAGGGTAAACAAAATTTTGAACCCTAGCGCCGCCATGTTGGAATTATAGTTACAAATTGAGCATGTTAGATGTGGTATTCTGACTTGGTTTTCAGTTATGATGGCCTTTGATGGATGGCAAGATAGTTGGTGGTCTTCGCTTGAGTTGGAAGCAGTAGTTTGGGCAGTTTTTTCATGAAGAACTTCAGGGGTTTTATTTGCAGGTTATATCCACCATGACAGAGGTAATATATATGCATTACTTTGATTTTTCAAAGGTAAATCTAGTAAATGAGAAGTAAAGAAAAAGGAAAAGAAAACTCAGTTTCTGTTTCAAACAAATTTCTTAACTAATCTTAAACTTCTTTGAACCCGAGTGTAAACTCAAGGGTTTCATCTCACAGTGGTATTTTCATCTTCATTTCATTGATTTTTTCTTAAAAATCCTTGATTGATATCATGATCAAATATTGTTCTTACCCGTTTATAAACTCTGGTTATTGAATACGGGTTTTCTTGACAAAGATGAATAACTGTTTTACAAACATTATATATATATATATATATTGCAAAAAAACACTTGAAAGTGTGTATTGTGAAGAGAAGAAAAAGTTTGGACAGAATATTATTGTGAAATCATATTTTAAAGAGGAAGAGTGGTCTCATATTGTTTTTCATCTTTGATTGCATGTTACAAAGATTATTTTTTGAATTGGGCATTATTGCACAAAATCATTTTGTATCCTATTATAATTTTATGACTGCAAAGAATGAATGTAGTTATAAGGTTCTGATGGGTTGCAATATCTTGAATGTTCAATGAAGTTGGTGCTTCAGAAAGATTATGGGATTTGGTGCTCCACATTGTTACAGAGTTGGTGCTCTTTGATTAATAAAAGGAATATTTTAGCTAGTGGTTTTTTATACCCCAAGAGGGTTTTTCCACTCAAGAAATCTTTGTGTTATGTGATGTTATTTGTCTCTCATTCTATTTCATGTTAATGTAATCATTCAATCAATGCTCTGATACTTTTAGTGTGCTCAAAAGGTTCATATTTCAAAAGTTTGTCATGCAAACTAAAAATTGTTCAAATCTATTTTAAAAAGCCTTTTGTTAAGCAAATTAAAAGTGCATTAGGAAAAGTTGTAGTTTTGTTTCAAAAGCACATACAAGAATTTTCACACACTAATTGAATAGTATCATATGATTCTTTTAACATGAGTTGTAAATGTTAATCAAGTTTCATGTCAATCTGATTTAAAGTGTTAATGTACACTTGCATAAACAAGTTTTCCACATTGAGTTTAAATTAGTCAAAAGTTAAAAATTATATCACTCTAATTCACCCCCCCTCTCCGAGTGAATCCACTTCCAACACCATTTGATATGAGCAATAGGGTGTTTCCTTTTTTGCCATGAATGAAGTTGTGCCTCATTACAGCCAAAAAAATTATTATTAGTCTCAATTCAGAAAGAATAAAAGTGCATTGTATATTGCAAGTTTACAAAAGTAAGTCCAAACACAGTAGAAATATAAATCAATTAAAAAATTGTATGAGACAGATCACATCCATAAACATGGGAGAGCTATGCAAAATTGGAGAAATTGGCTTGGCAAATGAAGGCAGCAGGGTATTTCCAAATTCAAGACTTTTACTTAATGCTATGGAATAGAAGAAAAAAGAATCATTTATTTGCCACCATAGTGAAAAGTTCACAATTGCATTTGATTTGTTAAACATGGCCCTTGGTACAACTATTAGAGTTGTTAAGAACCTTCAAGTATGTTCTTATTTTCACACTACATCTAAATTCATCTCCAAGATTGTTGCAAGAGAAATTCTTCTAAGAGATGTGAATCATTTCCATCATTTTAAACAGGGACAACGTTCTTGTGGAGAATATTGGTGATGCTAAATGAAACAATCTAAAAAATAGGCTTGCACTATAATAATGTGCACTACATCAAATATCCAATAATAACGAAGGGACATCCATCAAAGCATAACAATAGGGATTTTTTTCTCATATGTTGTAGTTACAAGTGCCCTGCTAGACATACATGAAAATGTGGAAGCATAGACAAGGCAAGCGAACTATTTCAAAAAATGCCTCAAAGAAATTTAATATCATGGAATGTTGTGATTAAAGGATATGTTCAAAATTGGATTTTCTAAAATTAGAAAATTTTAAGAAAATCCAACCAATGGGTGTAAAGCCCAACTACTCAACCTTTGAAAGCGTAAATCCTACCTGTGTGTGCATTGGAGTTTTGGATGAGGATATGAAAACCCATCAAAAGCATATTTAGAAGTGGATTTTTATTAGATATTGTAGTTGCAAGTTCTACTTCATATCACTAAAGCCTTCACAAAACCCTGCACAACCACCACAACACTGCATGGTTGTTGTTGGGCCTTCACGGTGAAGTGGGGTGCTTACCCCACATCACCATGAAGATCCAACAACAACTATGCAGTGTTGCAGTGGTCTTCTACACAACTCCAATACAGTCACATCCTTTGTGTTCCAAGCATGAAGCGATAAATAGATAATCTTTGATTGAATATCATTCAACTATATTTTTTTAACTCAATAGAATATTGAACCAGTCCATCAAAATTTTATAAGGTGCTCCAAAGCATTGAGACAGTAATGATACATAACATGATCTCTTTGCTTTAAATAATCATTACAATGAAGGGACATTATTCCTTATCTGTGTCTCACACATTTTATCTACTACATATCGGGCATGGAGTTGTTAGTTATATTGCATAAGATCATGCCCTCTAAATTTCTCTTTTCTCTATTTCATACATTTAAAATCTTCTTCTACTGTCATACCTCTCACTAACACTATTATTTTATTGGCATTGTTATCCTACTACCTCTACAAAAGTGCTCCATTTGAAGGCATCTTGACTACAAATTATGCACAACAAAACTCTACAAGTCACTAGTAGAAGTTGGAAAATAAATAACTACGTGACTAAAACTTTTAGTCACACGACTAAAAAATTTAGTCACATGACTAACACTAGTAGAATTTAGAAAATAAATGACTAATTTGGTCATTTATAAGTAACTAATTTGGTCATCGGGTAAAATCACAACTAAATGACTAAATAAATTACTAATATTAGACAAATAAAAATGACTAAATAATTGACTAAATTAATGACTATTACTCTATTATTTTTTCTTTCAAATTTGATCATAATCCATAGAGCTTAAGCCCCCCTCATGGGACCCCTACCTAAGGGGGCCATTTGGCCGCCTAAGCTGCTTGATGGACCAAAAATACTTATTGTGTGGAAGGCATTGGCTCTTGGTGTAGTCTTAAGGCCTTCACATATTTTATTAAAAAAATTAACATTTACATTCTTTAACTTTTATTACTCATTATGTTAATGAATCATTAATGTTTTTAACTATGATTTGAAGCCAGTTTGATTTTCCTGTTGTGTTAGCATGTCAAATGTATCAAAGAGAAATTGTGGTCAATTTCACTAATAAAATATGATTTAAACAATCCAATTGCATTTTGAGGGCTATCTTTCATTTCAAAACACAAATAAAGATGACTAAATAATTAGTCACACATAAAAATTAGACAATATGATATTAAAGTGGTTAATTAAAAAAAAAATTGAATTGAGGGAGTGTATTGTATTATAATATAATATAATAATAATATATTATTATATTACAATACAATATATTATAATGATAAATTATAATATAATATGATATTATATAATATATATTATTATTATATATATAATATATTATATAATAATATAATATAATGTTTATATTATATAATATATTATAATATAATTGTTATAATATAATATATTATAATATAATTGTTATAATATAATATATTATAATATATTTAAAAGTGGGAGATTTAATTTTGAAATCAAAATCAAATGAAGTAAGGAAATGAAGTAAAGAAGCGGGAAAGTGGGCGATGGTATTTGACTTTTCTAATAAAAATCATAAAAAGGTACCTATTTTCTTTAATTATACAATGTGAAAAATCAACCATTCAGCCTAGGATAATGAAAGAACCCTAAATCAAAAAGAAACCCAGCCCTAATCCCATTTCATTTTTCACTTGTATTTTTGGAGAAGAAACTCATAACATTTTTCACTTGTATTTTTGGAGAAAAATCAACACTCCCATGCTTGGGTAGGGTTTGAGAGTGGAATGGTGACTCATTCTGTTGTTTTTTATGATTTTCCTTAAAAAAAATCTTGCAAAGGTAAGTCTTTGGTTTTGAAACTGAAAATTATTCTCCATTTTGAAGCATTTTATTGAGCTCACTTGGTATTTTTCTATTGTATTTCCTTCCCTTACCATTTTTTGATATCTCTCATCTTTGTTTGACCGCCATTAGAGTATCTTTGAGGCTCATTTCTGAAGACTTTGGAGGGCATCTCCTTTACAACAATCTTGTGTATCATTATTCTTATCTCTTAAATTTCTATGAGAATAGGCTCAATTCGAGCTCAGTAAAGGCAATATGATAAAAAACCTTGTATCTCCCTACTCAAATCTTGATGGGTTACTTTCTTTCTATAGAAAATGTAAAACTTTGCACTCTCAACTTACTATTTTCATTATTTTGAGGGCTTTTTGTGTTCTAATGGCCATGAGCTTCATAGAATTTTGGGTATTTTTCTTTCTATTCATTTTCTCTTCCTCATGGATGTGTGGTAGAGACCCAATACTCAATAAAACAAACTTTTGTATACTTGACGTTTCCACAAAGGAAACTCCAAAAATTATATAAATGGCATGCCCTGAAATTATTTCTTTAATTTTCTTTTATGCTCTTCATTAAGTAAAGTGTCTGATTGTGAATGGGATGAATGACAAATTCGACAGGAGCAGCCAAAGTGTGTTTGAATTCCTAGAGAGCACCTTCATAACTAAGAGAATTATTATATTTATTGGAAATCTTGATTTTAATAGAGGGTTTTGTTTCAACTTCTTTCCACTTAATATCACAACTTTTGGTATTTCCTAAAATCTCTAGCCTATTTTCATTCATTTTCAGATTTTGTTCTTGAAGTAGATTTTTTAAATAATCTAGGCTTGTATTGTTGAACCCATTCTATTCTCACAGTGCTTTCAATAATTTTGAGCACATTCACAGTTTCATAGTGTATCTTCCATTCATGGTTGTAGTCAATAATATACATTTAAGTTTTTTTGAAGATTTTAGTTTTTCTTAAATAATTTTATTACAATAGAATTTTAGTTATCAAAAGACATTCTAATATTTTTTTTAGTTTTTCTTAAATAATTTTATTACTAGCTTAGTTTTTTTGAAGCAATCTTTCTTTTTTAGTTTTTCTTTTTCATTAGAAACGAAAAACTAAAAAAGAAAGGTTGCTTTTATATCTAAATTAGTAATTGTTAAATTAGAAATTATAATTTAATTTAAATTTAGAATAAAATTTAAATTTAGAATGAAATTTAAGTTTTCAAGATATTGTGGTGATTCGATTTAAAGAATAATACAATAATTGAATCCAAAATAGAAAAAGTAGAGATTATTTCTTTTGCAAATACATTTTTTTGCAATATCACTAATTCTATGCATTTTTTATTTATTAGACTTACTTTGATAATCTAGTAATATATTTAAGATATTACTTTGATATTTATTCTTTTGCAAATGCATTTCTTTTGCAATATCATTAATTCTATACATTTTTATTTATTAGAATTAGTCTAATGCTTATGGGTATCTGCATTTAAGATACTCATTGTTTACAACTATTTAGTAATATGTTTATGGACAATACATAGCAAGGAGATATTGCTCTGATAAGCTAGTAATATTTAAGATATTACTCTGATATTAATTCTTTTGCAAATGCATTTCTTTTGTAATATCATTAATTCTATGCATTTTTATTTATTAGACTTAATCTAATGCTTATAGGTATATGCTTTTAAGATATTTGTTGTTTATGCTACCTAGTAATATGTTTATTTTTTTATTGTGGATAGGTACAAAGCAAGGAGAAAATACAAAACCAATGCCTTACTAGATGCATTTACTGCCCATCTCATGTGCAATAGTGGCATCACTGAAGACATACATTCACACCATTTAGTTTTAGTTTTTTTTTCAATTTTAAAAGTATAATAAATCAGAAGTTTGCATATTGCATAAGATTTTGTATTCAAAACTCTATATATAGAGTTCTTTGTAACATATTTTCTATACAGTTTGAATATATAGAGAATTATTTTCCAATGTTGTTTCAATCCCAAATTTGTTGAAGTTTAATAACATGAGAGCTTTAAAGTTTTATATTATTCAATCACAAAATGAATTTTCTCTTGGTTTGCAATTTCATAGACTAGTTATTGTATATATTCTCCAAACATAAGAGTTTCATATACACATCTGAAAGCATTAGTTCATAAATGACTAAATAAATGATTAACATGACTAAATAAATGACTATAATGACTACCATGACTAAATAAATGACTACCATGACTAAATAAAATGACTACTATGACTAAATAAATGACTACAATGACTAAATAAATGACTACCATGACTAAATAAATGACCAGTTAACAATAATCAATGACTAAATATATGAATAAATTAATGACTAAATATATGACTAAATAAATCACTACCATGACTAAATAAATGACCAATTAATTACAATCAATGGCTAAATTAATGACTAAATCAATGACCAAATCAATGACTAGATAAATGACTAAAATAGTTTAGTCATAAATTTGGCCGCGTTATAAATGACCGGCAATAAACTACTAATGGTCACGTGACCAAAATTAGTCATTTATATGCAATTTTTAGTAGTTTATTTAGTCATATATTGTTGTTTTTGTACTAGTGAGTGCAACAAAATGTTTGTAAGACAAAATATGAATTCACTGAAACATTACTATCTAAGCAACATAATGAAGGAGAACTGTAACTGTGACTAAGAAAACACTATGTAGTAATTGTTAGCACTGAGAAATGAAGAAGATAACACATTGAATTAGGTGAATAAGATCACTGAAAGGAATATCATTGTTAGAGAGTTGCAAATTGTGAATTGTCCTTTGTCCTATAGGACTGAGAAAGGAAGAACATTGTCAAATAGTGATTGAATCATAAAAAATAGTCCAAAAACAATGAAAGTTAATATCAAATTGTGACAAAGATATATCCTCTAAGTCATTTACACATGGTGATTGAGAAAATAGTGAGTAAGAAGTAAAAGAGCACTAGATCATAGCACTACAAAATGGTCATGAATTATGCAATGAAATTCATTGTTCTTTTGATCACAAAGGAGATCAAGATAATAACCAACATGTTGATGTGCACAGAGAATGTTCATGGAGGAGTGTAAACTTCCTTACAAAGTAATTACCACCTACTATTTTATGCTAATATGGATATGTTCTAACCTATAGTTAATTGTTGTAGCATAACAGATAGGCTAAATAGTTCATATCATTATTTTCTGCACTAAGTATCCTAGAAAAGATAAGACAATTGTTTTCAAATCAAATCATTCTTCTCAATAGTTTGTTTCATTTATTTGATCTAAGATAACCTATCATATATAGAAGATGCCCACAAGAAAACCTCTTTATTCCTGTGTTTAGGATATAACATCGAACAAAGCATCAATCATTAACTTACTTTAGAAGTCACTCTTCACCTAATTATTCCCATTTCACATGAAGCTGCCTTGTAGATCTTAGGTTAGCCATAATCCAGCAGTCGATATTTCCTCAGCAAACAATTGACAACTAGCCTTACGAGACACAATGTGCTGAAAAAGCCTTGAAATTCTATCTTCAGAAGAATACATGAGAGTAGGGTGATGAATCTACATATCTTTGATTGGCTATTTCACCTTCAAAAATGAGTAGATTCCATGCCATATTGGAAAACTGCTTTTAGAGAGACCAAGTTTGCTCATACTTGATGAAGGTCATCAAGCTCGAAATGGCCGATCAAAGATATGGAATTCATGCAAAAAGGTTAATTCAAAATTGTGCATTATATTCTCAGGAACTCTTTTCCAGAACAACTTCAAAGAGATTGTCAACACATTCTATTTGGTAAGGCCAAAATTTTCAAGTGTTGCTTGGGTAAAAACTTGAAGCTATCCTAGACACCTAGTAAAGTTATGGCTAACAATAGGATCTACAAGCTAGGGAAGTTCTTCATGGATGAAATTGGGAATAAAATTCAAAATGGAAAAGAGAGTGGAAAAGTAGAATTTGATGAAACTCTTGCAAATTTCATGTTAATGACTAATGCTTTTGTTCATTGTTATGATGGGAAGATTCTGAACAGTCTTCTTGGAATAAAGGATTTTATTATGATTTTGAGAGCATCTTCTATACAGCAAGTTGTCTTAGATCAATTAAATGAAGAAAATAATTGTGAAAGAGCTAGCAATTTTGAATTTGAAATAATGGTGTCTTATGTATAGACTCCCCCTATGATTTTCTCCTAGAATAAGGTATAGAAATTTTGAATTAGAAACAATGGCATATGAAAAACTATTTATCCTATCTGTTATGCTACAACAATTAACTAGATGTTATAACATATCCATATCAACATAAAATAGCAGGTGGAATTCACCTCAAACTCTATTTTGGAAATTCCTTTGCAAGGAAGTTTGCACTCCTCCATGAACATTCTCTTGCACATAGCCAAAATTTTAAAGTTCTTAACGAAAGCTCCAAAAGTGATTATCCCATCATTGCATGACTCCTACTTTTTCTCTAAGTATGACAGTACCTAAGATTTTGGTGTTTCTAGATGGAACCTATAGTGGAAAAGTGTAGTCTCCATCTAAAGGAACCATCTTCAGAGCTCTTTCCTGAAATCAGGGTTGAAAACGAAGAAAATAAATACCATAATTCTAATGTAACAATTTGTATCAAGCCAAATGTCATAAATTATAATTAAAAAGAAAAATCCTTATAATTGGACCAAGCAGATTTATGATTTTATCTTTAGAATGTAGGAACTTTTTCTATCAAATATTTAGGACCTCAAATTGTATCTCAAATTGGACCAACAAATTTATGATTTTAACTTTAGAATGTAGGAACTTTCTTTGTCAAATATTTAGAGCGATCAACTGGGAATTTGGAGTAATTGACTAACTCCTAAGATGTAATCAAGTGGAAACTAATGTTTCAGTCCACCAATATTTGTATTCTTATACTTAGGTTCTACTTCCGAGCGAAAACACCTCGAAGTGTTTCACATTGGCTCAAGGTACTCTCCAACCTGGTTATGTCACTGATAGCAATCCAAGTTTTCCTAAACCATCCATACCCAATCGTTGTATCACAATCTATTCTTCCTACACATAAAAATGCCACATATTAACCCCTTCTAAATAAAACAATTAATCGTCATAAAACCATAATTAATAAATCATTTCAGTTTCAAAAAGAATTCAATGTCATTTACTATCAAAAAAAAAGTTGTATAAATCACAAAAATTCCATGAAACCTCCTAAATGTAGCTTAAATCAAGTTTACAGGATGGGTTTCAGCATAAGAAGCTTTCTACTATAGCTCTCAATAAATGTGTTATAATCAAAAAACAAAATTCTTCACACTCAAAGTAATGTTGTCAAACATTTATTCCAAAAGTATGTTAGCAGGTGTTAACTAAAAATAGAATGATTTTTTGCTTGGTTTCTTTTGTATATAGGCCACGTGGAAATGGAATAATCACTAAAAAACTCTAACAATAAAAAATGAAGTAAAGGTTCAAGAAAGGAAATTCCAATGTACTATTATGTAATGGTGATGAAGGAACTTATGTGAGCATGATTTGCATACAAATCCCTACAATTGAATTGCCATCCATCCAAAGAGAAAATAAGCAATCTAAGGATTTGAGCAATATAAGTCCAAAGGGTTATGCTATAACAGTAATGGAATCACCATAAGAGCACAACTGAGGAACAAATTCTTGTGACTATAATTATGTGATCCATAACTCTATTGGTCATGTGGCATAGTTGTGTTATAACAAATACAGGATGCATTCATGTGTGATCCAAGTTTAATGTGGCTATGTTGTGATAGAAATGGAGGCACTCATATGAGCACAATTCATGTACAAATCACTGTCATCACAATTAGGTGTCAATCATCATTGGGTGCATTCAAATTGACTCAAGTTTAACAGTTTATGATGTAATAATAGCATGATCCAAGAGTGATTACCTCTTGTTGCAATAAAGAGCCTATAACTTTGGTTGATATGCAGAGTGGTTGTGTTATATCAATTATGTAGTGCATTCAAGCACAACCCATGTTTAATGGGCTATTCTAGAGAGTGATAAATATTTTCTAAACCTTATGAATGTTACTTAAAAGTGTACAACTTAAAATACAAACCAAGTTTGTTACATACTTGAATGCAATCTTGGGTTACCGCAAACTATAATAATGTGATCTGCTAATAACCATTATGGAAAGTAATAAAGCAAGACCCGTGCTATATAGGATACATTTCCCTAATCAGGTTTACATACCTTAATGATCAAACACAAGCTTCCCACACACTCTAGGATACAATCCAAGATCATACCACACCCTGTCAAGACGGCTAATTTTCCGACCCAAGATTTAAGGTTGTTTTTTAATACCAACAGAAGCATTGGTAAGAGCATGACTAGGATACAAACCCTAGGCCTCCATAGAAACATAAACCATAACTCTAATGGATTAGTAAGGTTGCAATACAAGAAATATAGAGACATTATCCATTTGTCAGAATAATTTTAACTCAACAGCAAAAAAATACCCAATACCAGTTTTTTTAAATACCCATATAAAGATAACACCCAACATCCTTTTTTAAAATACCAAGATAGTCAATAACAATGGGTTCATCGAACATAATTTTTTTAATTCCCGAGAAAAATGATAACAAAATCAAAATTTAGAAAACTATGTGTAATACCAAAAAAGGTTGAGACCTCATTTGTTTCTCAGAAAAAAACATTATCTCGATAGCAAAAAATATCCAGTACCATTTTTTTAAATACCCATTTCAAGTGAAAACTCAACATCGAAATACCCAAACAACTAATAAAAGAAATATCAAGCATCAGTTTTTAAACATACCCAAATATCCAGTAACAAAACAGCTAGCATCATAAAATTCAAATAGCCAAATTTTTCATGAAAACACCTAACAATTTTTTCAAATACCTAATAGGCATAACGTATACATCCAAATTTTAAAAAAAATTAAGAATGGTTTGCTTACCTTTAAGACGATCCACAGCAAAAGGCTCAAAATTCTCAGGACACACTTCTAGGTGGGGAGTTGTCTGATAGAACGATAGATTTGGCCACATTCTAGACCCGTACTTGGAAGCATTGCTGGCAGGAGATTCCTCCACCGAGAAAGCCCTTCGATTATCTCTTAATATCTTCATCTTCAAAATCCTTCAACCTCTATTTGTTTTCCCAGACTATTTCCTCTAACTAAGAAATAGTTAAAAACTATGGGAAAATGGTAGTCTTAATTATATCATTTGATTTTGTTGCATATGTATATAAGTGTCAGCTAAAGCCTAAATTGATGGCTAGGAATATTTTCTATCAAAAAACAAAGTTTGATGCAAAAAATTAGTCATTTATTTAGTCATTATAGTGTGATTTTATTCGATGATCAAATTAGTCATTTATAGAACTTTGCAAAAAAATGAGTAGAATTTAGTCATATATATATATATATATATATATATATATATATATATATATATATATATATATATATATATATACCTATATATATATATATATATATATATATATATATATACTTTCTATATATATATATATATATATATATATATATATATATATATATATATATATGCATATATATATATATGCATAAGTATACAGCTAAAACCCTAAATTATTATAAGCTACAGATATTTTTCTATCAAAAAACAAAGTTTGATGCAAAAAATTGGTCATTTATAGTTGTGTTGCAAAAAATGAGTAGAATTTAGTCATTTTTAGTTGCTGTGACTAAAATTTTTAGTCACGTAGTCATTTATTTGCCAAATTCTACTAGTGCACCAACATTACCATTTAAGAATATCCACTCAAAATGTATCATGTTAGTGTTGTCTATAACTTGAAACATCAAAACTAGCACTATAAAAATAATGTAACCACTTTGAGTATGATAGACCTGTGTGAAAATCATCCATGTGATCATTGAAGGAGGGCTAAATAACCATATACATATTGAAAACTCTCCACTAGAAGTCACCAACTATAAATTGATATTCCCCATAGCTAGGATTCCCTACAAAACCACTTGTGTGAATGCCAATGAAGTAATGGAGTGATAGTTAACAATCAAGACAATAGTTTTAGGATTGGATATTAGGTCCATCATTGTCTTAGGAGTGCTTTCACTGTGATAAATAGATACCACCTTACAAATCAACCTTCCTATGCTTTACTAGAGATCAATCATCCCATCTTGCTCATGTCACATCACCCTAACACATATCAAAATTTATGCTTGGCATCTTTTGTGGTTCCTATAACTATTTTGACGGAAACATAATGTCTCCTTAACTCATGACGATACCTTCTAATTAATGTAAATGCTTCATTTAGTATCAAAATTCTTGGCGTGACTAGCTCTATTTGGACTTCAAGTGCAGTGAGTGAAAACTTGGTGAATGTGTCCATTGTTCTTTAATTTCCATGTTGGATCCTCATATATTTGTAATGTACAAAAAAAAAATCCTCATTTTCATGACCACAAACTAACCCATTAGCAAGTTCATCAATATTGAAGTAAAGGAAATTGAATGTTTCTTGGTCAACCTCTATGAAGTCAATGTATATCATCATGGATTTTTTTTCTCTCATGTCAACAATTCCCAAAAGTTCAAAGGAGTTGGAAATTGTGTGGCCCATTTTGGAAAACCCTTTATCATGGTTCAAATGTTCATCAATCATCTTATAAACATGAGATATCTCATCACAAGGATGTGTCAAAAAGTTAGTCCCAACAAATAAATCACCACATCTCTCATGTGTTTCTCATGGTCAAGATAAATTGTTGTCCCATCCGTTGAATGGAAATTTTGTAGCTGATGGTGAGAGTATCCCCATCAAATAAAAAGACTCATCTTAAGATGTATTCTACAACTTCCATATTTGATACTCTAAGAATTGAATCAACATTTCTTCTACATGCCTTTTAGTCACTTTGGTCAATGATAGAACTTTCTTTCTACATAATAAAAACTATCATAATTTCCTATTACCCATTGGTAATGCTTCAACTTGACCATAGTCTCCCTTTTAAATATCAAATCAACATTAGAACCTAATGCATTTTTTTATTGTTGTTGTAGCTAGCGAGGCTCTGGAAATGCCCTTTGGGGTATCTAATTTAATTTTGTTCTTATTTTCCCTATTGTCAATGGTTCCATCAAGAAAACTAAATATGAATTTTTCAAGTGTGGTTATTTGCTCCCATCATTAATCTATAATCATGAACATAGATCCTTCGTAATGTGGTTAGAACACACAATCAACCCTATGTTAAATATCATAAGCCTCCTTTCATTTTGAATGCAAGAGATGGAGATCTCAAAAGTGATGCTAACATGCCTTTATCACTTTTTACCCTTAACATATCACCTGAATTCCACATGAAAAAACAATTTGAAACTTGGAACAAAGAGTTTGCATGCCCTATATTGTAAATTGGATCTCTTACTATATCACCCATTTTTGAATTCTTTCTATGATGACCAAAATTTTGTAATGAAATAGGAAGCAACAAATCTAAAACATCATCATACCTTTGGACGAAAATGGTCTTCTCATCCCTATTTTCCAAATAATTTTCTAAGATATCCTCAACAACTCAAATTTTATGACTCTAAACCCTCGGATTAGGGTTAAGAATGTTCCTCTCTACTGCATATCCATTGATAATTCTACCTAGGAAGTTAGTCAATGACTCATATTTTGGAAGCTTGAAAGATCTTGCATGAATTGGCACACCGCCTTTCAACTTGAACTCTTCTCATTAATCAAGTGGTGTCTCTTCCTCCTTAACTTTAACTTGTATGGTGGGGTCCTTATGCTCTTGCTTAATGGTTTGTTATGATTTTGATTATTCTACTCCCTTAAGCTCGTGTTCTACTTCATTTTCATTTGGAAGTTGTAGCTCATGTGTAACTATCAATGGCTCATCTTCCACCATCTTCATTTTGAGCTATTTACCCAACATGTTTGCTTCCTTTCTCAAGCATGATTCTTCTAGTTCCTACTCCTAGTATCCTTCTTAGCAACTTTTCAATTTTTCTCTTCTTCTCTCCTTTTGATGTAGTCATAAATATCTCTTTTATTTGGATGAAAACTCAAATAATCAAAGGAAAATATGGTTTCAACTTTGTCAATCAATTTTTGGTACTAAATAAAACTTTCAGAGGCTTCAATTCTATACCTTTCTTCAATCTCCTCCAACATTCTTCTATATTTTTTTAATATCTACTAGTATTCTTTATAGGTGACATTATATTTAGAAATAGTTGACTCTTGTTCATATTTACAATAAATAATATTTTGCGCCCATCCCTTTGTAGTTGATCCTCTGCAACCCTTCAAACTAGATCATCTTGTCATGTTTTCCTTAATGCTTTTAGAGTTTTAAAATTGCTCCAATGTTGCTTCAAAAAAAATTGTTTAAGATCTATGCCTTTTTTTCTTACATAAAAACCCAGGTCGCAAATCCATATTCTTTCTCCCAAGCACCCCTTCATAAAATCAAACTCATAGGTTAGCAAGATCTTGACTCTAATACCACTACAATGTCCCCTTCTAGATTTCTTAATAAAATAATATTTTACAACTTAAAAAATAATCTCAAAAAAATATATTCAAACAACAACAATTAATCATACTCAAACACCACTAACTAGATAAACAATCACATATCTACTTGCATAAAATGATTCAAAATCTAGTAAAAACTTATATTGATTAAATATTATATCTACAATAAGGGATTATTGTGATAGTTGTTATAATTTAGCAACACACAAATATAAATCTGTACTAAAAAAATACAAAAACTAAACAACCAAACTTTTATAAAAATCCTTGAAGCTTCAATGCAATCTCTAAGTGAGAATTCCCTTATGAACCAATGGGTTTTCTTCCTCTAATCCTACAAAACCAATGGGTTCTTTATCCACCGATCACTCTCTCCTATGGGTTTTTGTCCATATAAAAGATCTTGAACACAATGTGCTCTAGAAGAGAATTTGACATAATATGGATGATTACAATCAAAATGTTTTCCCAGTTTTATATGCTACCCATCCAAAAAATCAATAAGTCATCCTAGACTCAAGTTGGTGCCAAGGCCCAAATTTGAATTCTACATGCTACATCATAGGTCAACCTTAGTGGGAATTTTTCATGTTACATCACAAGTTGACCTTACAAGACTTACAAACTTTCTTGTCAGAGATTCAAAGTTTACTCTTTCTTTCGAACTAGCATGCATCAGGAAACAACTATGATCCCCTACCTTCAATAGCTCTTTAGCATGTGTTGGACAACAACCTCCAACAAGGCCTTGGCATGCATCAAGAAGCAACTCTAATCCCTAAACTTTGAGAGCTCGTTGGGATGCATTAGGCAACCTTGATCCCCAACCTTCGACATGTCTTTGGCATGTGTAAAGTTGCAACCCCCATCCTTGACCTTTGATAGTTCCTTGGCATGTGTTAGGTAACAACCTTGATCCCTAACCTTTGATAGATCCTTGACATGTGTTAGGCAACAACCTTGATCCCTAACCTTTGGTAGTTCCTTGGAATGTGTTGGGAAACAACCCTAATCCTCAACTTTCAATAGGTCCTTAGCATGCATCAAACAACAACCTCAATCCTCAACCTTCGACAAGTTATTGGCATGCATCAAGTAGCGACCTCGATCCCTGACCTCCAACAGTTTCTTGGCATGCATAAGGTAAAAAATTTGATCCCCAAACTTTGATTGATCCTTGGCATGAGTCAAACAACAACTCCAATCCTTGAACTCCAATGACTCCTTGAGCAAACAATATTTCTTTTTAATTTGAAAAAAAGGACATGACAACTTTTTCCCTATTTGTTATGATTGGACAATCAAATACGAAATTTCATTTCAAGTAGCTAATTTTTTCAATGTCACCTAGTTTGTTCTAATTCAAGATTCAACAAATTTTCTTCAATGTTGAACACATTAGCCCTTTCTAATTGTTTTTCATAATTTAGTTGAATTATCTAAATCAACAAAATTTAGATTTGTGCTCAAAACTTTACTATTAATTCCTCTTGTTTGTTCAAGCTTGTTAGTCCAAAATGTCTTTCTAATTGTTTTTCATAATTTAGTTGAATTATCTAAATCAACAAAATTTAGATTTGTGCTCAAAACTTTACTATTAATTCCTCTTGTTTGTTCAAGCTTGTTAGTCCAAAATTTACCATCCGTATAGGCCTTTCTATTTTTTTTTTCATAATTTAGTTGAATTATCTAAATCAACAAAATTTAGACTTGTGCTCAAAACTTTACTATTAATTCCTCTTGTTTGTTCAAGCTTGTTAGTCCAAAATGTCTTTTCTTTTGCATCTTGAGGCTTGACACTTCCTCATCAGCAATCTTCCATAATGACTTTTCTTTAAGGGATTTTTTCACCATAAGCTTCTAGTTTGAAAGTTTACTTCCATCAAAGATAAGCAAACCTCTAATATTGTAAGAACTCATGATGTGAGTGTAATCTACTATAGAGGGAAGATCTAGCCAAGTAATTTAAACAATTCGTTTGAGTGGTATCTTAATGCTTGAACTAAAGAAACCTTTATATGCTATATTATGGGAGTTTATCCTTGCCCAACACTCTACTACTAGCTAATTTTGTGATAACCAAAGTGCCATACAAATTGCTAATAATTTGGTTTTTCATATAAAAATCAAATATTTTGAAACTAATGTCTATTACATCTTAGATCTTGTTCAAGATCATGTTGTTCATTTGCAATATAATTTAGTAATGAACAAACATCTAATATATTCACAACGAGAAAATACAAACCAAAGAATTAAAACTATGTAGACAACTTAATATGATAGATGTAAACATTAAAAAAGAATAGTAATATAATGTTCTCCCCTCTTTTATATGTCCTCTTTATTTACCTTTTTTTCTAACCAATCTTAAAAAAAATGTTTTTTTTAACTAAATAAAACTCTAAAGAGCATTCCATATTTTAAGCTTGACCAAAGCATTTTCAACTTTAAGAAGAAAAAAAATTGGCTTTCTATTGAGACACAAACAAGGAATCACCAACTGAAAATTACAGTTAGATTGTGGTGTGAATTTGTAAATTTTATAAATTGTGCTTTATATTTTTTGTACAGTGCCCTGATTTCCCCTGTTTTGGAGTTATTACAATTTTATTTTATTTTGGTACAGTGCCCTGTTTTCCCCTATTTTGGACGTGCTTATGACAATTTTAGTTAAAAATCATTTTGCTGGACTACTGTTAGATATATAAACACCACTTTTAAATCCCTGGGAGTTTTAGGTGAGAAGAGCACAGGGTAGACAGGAGATTTATTGGTTTCAAACAGACCAAAATGGCGCTCCCCCTCATCCCCAGTCTTCCGGTTCTCATTGAACAATGCAAAAATATATGTCTCAATTGTCGTTCCAGGTCTCTTTGGCGTTCCGGCATTGGACAAAACATGCTTGATGAGATTGTTGATGTATGTTCGGGCATTGTCCACGGTAGCCATGTCGTTGCCTGCAGAAGGCCACCCGCTTTCAGTTATCACAATTGGAATATTGTAATGTCCCAGCTTTTCCATAGCAGATATAAAGCTGTCGACCATAGCGTCGAGCAGGTTCTTATACATTAGACCTCCATCGTTCACCACGGTACTTGTCGATCTGAACAATGCATAGTCTGCAGGAATTGAGCCTCCAGAGTCTATGTAGCTGTAGTATGGATAGACATGGGCCATGAAAGGGGAGCCGTTATCTGACAGAAACTTAAGTATAGCACTCATATCCTCACCAAATGTTCCGTCAGAAGGAGGATCTGACTTGGACAGCACGGAAATTTCGTGTGGTGTGGAAACCTTGATTTTGTTCTGCAGATTGGCGTTACTCAATGCCGTCTGAATGTTGCGCATCGCAGGCAGGAGATATGAAATGTATTGTCTATTTGCAAAAACCAAGTTTCCCACTGCAATGTATTTGATGATGACAGAAGGATAAAATGGGTTAATGTTGTTAGTCACCCATGTGTTTGCTGCAATCTGATCACTTGCAATCTTCTCAAGCTCACTGTTGTCAACTCCCACAATCTCTTCGATTCCAGAATTCTTCAGGGCCTGCAGCACGTCTAGATTTGCTTTGAATAATCTCACCTTTTCTACGTTGTTCGACTTCAACAGATTCACTACCTCTTTGGGAGAAGGCAAACCGTCTGAAAGCTTTCCGTAGCATACTCCTATCTTTGCACCATCTGATACATAAAAAAAAAAAGCATTTATATGTGGATATTAAGAGATTTTGAATTTAGTTGGTATGAGTTTTTCACAGTTCATCAATTAGAATAGTACATGTTTCAGGTTTAAACTGTACATATTGTTTGCTCAACTTTTAAATCATACCCAATAATTCATCATCAGAAAAAAACCAAAAATACATACTATTCAATTTAATTTCTTTTCATAAACTATATACATATATGTTATTGCTATTTATGTCAACTTTAAAACTGTTTTTCTGTTGATGTGCTCATGATTATTCCTTTTAAAGAATGTTGTTTGTAATGATTCTGTAACAAAACAGGACTTTAAACTATAAGATTAAATTAAGATGCTGATTTTCCTTTATCTAATAAAAAATATCTTGATCAAACAAGTAACAAATAGTTACCACCAGATAATATTGTAAAACAAGTATAGCACTACCAAAACACTAAAGCAATTGTGAAACTATTCCATGGGACTGAAATTAAATTTGGTAAAAATATGGCCATTCAAGTCACCTTATAGCTTGTACTATTAATCAAATTTTAAATTCTCAATTTCAATTATTAATCAATTGACAAATATTAACCACTAATTTCTTTCTCAACTGGCACATATCAAAATCAAATTTAATCCCATCCCGCCTATCATAAACTTATATGCTCCAACTCGAATGTCCATAGACATTGATCGCCAACAAGAACGAAGATAACAAATGTTTCACAAGCGATGGGACTAGACTAGCTTAAGCACTGTTGTCAATTATAACAGAATCATTTCTCCAAACACTTCAAAGCTCAATTAGGCCAATCTTCAACCTCCCTACTTTCCAAATAAAATATATCCTTTAGATTCATCCCTTCATTTGTCAAATAATCCAGTATCCCATTCTGTGTTACAAGCCTGTCTTTTTTTTGTTTGCAGAGGGATTCTATTGGGGAAGAGTTCAATATTTTCTCTACTAGTTTAGAAGATTTTGCAGTAGAACTTAAATTCCTGCCAATGAATTTAAATTCAAGAATAATTTTTAGAAGGAAAAATTATTATTCAATAACCATATTCCTAAAATATACCTTGAATGCAACAATAATGTAAAGTTAAAAGACTAAAGAAGATTGCAATTATAATTTCTTCCCTCTGTGCAACTGAGTGTCTGAATAAGAGTGAATCTCACCTCCATGGGTTGCGTAGAATGAAAGGACAATGAAAAGAGCCAAAGCATAGCAATCCTTATTTCCTTGCCGGGAAGCCATACTGCTTTGCAACACCACACAAATACTACAGCCCCAAACATATCAATATTTACTATATAAGATCTGTAATTAGGTATAGAGAGCAAAACTAATATTCATTAAGTCAGAGTCTTCGCCAGTGGAAGAACGAAAATTGCGCGCAATCATCATAAGCATTCAAAAATCGCCAAATTCATCCACTTCGTTCATTTCGAATCAGATATTCACAGCTATATAATACAATAAGAAGGTCATCAGAATTAAGTTCAATTTTTTCGTCGCAGCTGCCCCAGATTTGAGCAAAATTATAGCATGCTTTGACTAGTTATTAGTCTTTGTATTTATTAAGCAATTATATGTTATAAATTTCTCTTTCAAACTATAAAATCAAAATATGAAAAACACAAATTGTTGAGATTCTTATTGATCAAAGAATTTGACATCTTATTCCAACCTTTTTGTCAATTGACGAATTGAGGAGAACTATCAACTAGCACTTGCGTCTAAAGGAGGTTTAAGAATTACGTCAATAGAAAACTATATGTATGTTAATATGTTAGAGAGTACATGTTTGTGCATGCACATTTGCAATGTCCCTGACATATAATTTTAACAAAAAGACTGATTTGCATATTGTATCCAACACACATCACATATGAACACAAAGATAAGACTCCAATATATTGATAAACTTCAAAATCTCATTCACATATATGATATATCAATTATAACTCATAACAAATAATCCAAAATGTTATACAAGGTTACTATAGATCAATAACAGTATGATTAACTTCCTTACAAAATCCTTGAAGTTCAGATGCAATCCTTGAATGAGAATTCCCTCAAGAACTAAAGGGTTTTTGTCCTTTGATCCCAATGAACACTAGGTTTTTGTCCAATGAACACAAGCTCCTATGACATTTTATCCATACAAGGAATTAGAACACAAGGGTTCTGAAATACAGAAGAATAATTTAATAATTTGATGCCCTATTACATGAGTTGACTCCCTACATTTATCTAGGGCATCATATTTTTTTTATTTTTTTTAATAAGTTTTAGTATTTTTCTTGACATAGGATAACTTACTTTTAGTAAAAAATATAAATAAAATATAATTTATAGTTAAACTATTAAAATAAATATATATTTGAAAACTACACTTATGGATCTACAAAAGGGTATTTTTACATTTTTAAGAAAATGTTATTTATATGAGTAGGAGTTGTTGAAACATTAAATTATTCAAATAATCTCATTTTTTTAGTAAATTGGCCTCAATGTGGGGCTACATATGCATTTAGCCAACAATTTTAGTTGGAAATGTTGTGGACATATTTAACTTATCTAGAATGAATCTTACTAGATCATATGTTTGACTAAAATTGATTTTTAGTTATAAATACTAAAATTTACTTGTGCAGATAAGTTGCCCCAAAGTGTGACACAACTTTGTACTCTTACCCTATGTGCTTCCTATCAGCATACATCTTCTATTGATTTTGAACATTTTGCAAATGATCCTTAAGTGATTTTAGAATCTCCTAATTTTGTTTGACCAAATTGCTTGTTGTCAGAACCCTATTGTTTGTGAGAACCAATTCTACAAAGGTCAAAGCATCATATCTGTAGAGTGCTTTGAAAAAAGACATGCCAATTGACATGTGGTGAGTGATGTTGTTGCAATACTCTCCCAAATGAAGCCACTTGATCCATGCTAACTATTGGCTAGTGATATAGTTTCATAGATAACCTTCCACCCATTTGTTCACAATTTTAGTGTGCCCATCAATTTGGGGATGGTAGTTGGTGCTAGGAGTGAGCTTAGTTTTGGTTAAAAGAAACAACTCTCTCCAAAAAAATATTGAGGAACCCGCTATCTCTATCACTTACAATGTTCTTAGGTAGCCCATGCAGCTATAAAACTTCCTACGAATAGTTCTACAATTTGTGGAGTTTTATAGTCACTAGAGATAGCAAAGAAATGAGCATACTTAGTCAATTTGTCCACTATAACATAAATGCAGTCTTTTCCTTGTGCCTTGGGTAATCCAGTGAAGAAATCCATAGAGATACTCTCCCATTTGTGTTCTGGAATGGGAAGAGGCTACAATAATCCAGTTGGAAATTCTTATTCCCCCTTGTTCAAGTGATATGTGACACATTCCCTAATGTGTGAGAGAACATCCTCCTTAAGGCCCTTCCAAGAGAACCTTTCCATGATTTGTCGATAAGTTTTGTAGAACCCGGGATGCCCTGCCACAGGTGCATTATGATAGACTGCCAATATCTTCTCTTTTGAACCTTGGATCCAGAAACAAGTCCAACACTCTATTCTTGAATACAATCAGACCTTCTAAAACCATATACTAATCATCCCTTACCGCTCCTTCCATAATTCTGGTAGCAAAAGGATCCTTGGCATATTCCTCCATGATTGACTCCTTCCAATCTATCAATGTGATGGACACTTGGCATAGAGTGGGTCTCCTAGAGAGTGCATCCACCACAATATTATTTTTCCCTTTGACATTTCAATATCAAAATTGTATTCTTGAAGTTTACTTACCCATTTATGTTACTTTTCATTCATTTTTTTTACTTAGGAAGAACTTTAAGTTGTTGAGATCTGATTTGACTACAAATCTTTTGCACACCAAGTATTTTTGGAACTTCTCCATGGCATGCATTATGGCTAGCATCTATTTATCATATATGGAATATCCTCTTTCATGTGCCCTCAACTTCCTACTTTCAAAGACTATGGGTGTCCCTTCTAAGAAAGTACCGCTCTAATTCCTTCACTAGAGGTGTCACATTCTACAATAGATGGAAGTTAGAAAACAAGAATTGCAAGAACCAGACAAGAGGTCATTACCCCTTTTAGATTCTCAAAGGTCCCTTGTGCTTCTTTTATCCATTCAAAGGCTACTTATTTAGTCAAATTGATGAGAGGTGTTGTAGACTAAAAAATCCTCTAATAAACCTTTGATAATAGCTACATGGTCCAAATAAACCTCTTAGTTGGGACAAGTTTGTAGGGGGTGGCCAATCTAGAATGGCTTGGATCTTTTATTGAACAACCTAAACTCCTTTAACACTTATGACATGTCCCAAATACAATATCTAAGTTGATCAAAACTCACATTTGGACATCTTTGCAAAGAGAGATTGTTGTTCTAGAATCCCCAAGACTATATCCAAATGCTTCAAATGTCCTTCCCATGTTTTGATATAGATCAAACTATCATCAAAGAAAACCAACACAAACTTCCTCAAGTGCTTACCAAAAACATGATTCATGCATGATTTGAAAGTCGTCAAAGCATTAGTGAGACTAAAGGGCATGACCAAGAACTCAAAATGCCCATAATGACATCGAAAAGCAGTCTTTTGTACATCTTCTTCCCTCATGCAGATCTAGTGGTATCTGGACCTCAAATCAATCTTTGAGAAATACATCACACCATGTATCTCATCAATTAGATCATCTATCCATGATATGGGGTACCAATTCTTAATGGTCTTCTTGTTCAATGCCCAGTAGTATATGCACATCCACAAAGTTCCATCCTTCTTCATTACTAGTACCACAGAAGATGCAAAAGGACTAGAGCTTGGTCTAAAGTAGCCCATTTCCAGCAGCTCCTTTATTGCTTTCTCTCTCTTCCTTATACTTTTGGGGATGGAAATAAGGGGTGGTCATAACCGATTTTGATCCCAATTTAAGTTCTATGATATGATGGAAACCTCTATCTAGGAGGCATGTCATTGAAAACCAAACTATGCTTATCCAAAATATTTTTTCTATCAATATGAACTTGACCATTCTTACCTTCAAAAGAGTCTTTTGAAATCACCAAACAACTAGCAGTCCAAGAAACTTGGTTCTTTTGAAATATCCTCTCCATTTTCTTGGCTAATACTACTTGTAGACCTCCATTATCCATCCCCTTTAGAACCACATCCTTTCCATTGTCTTTGAACTTGAGTTCCATCATTTGGTAGTTTGTAGTATACTCACCCAATGAATGTAAACACTACACACCCAAAATTACATCAATTTCACACAAACCAATAACATATAAGTCATCACAAACCTTATGATATCCAAAAGTTATTTCTAGGTTCTGGACTTTCTCCTTGCAGAGTAAGTTATACCCATCTACCATAGTGATAGTGAAGCCTTCAAAATTCTCCACATCCAACCTTCTTCTTCTCACAAGTCCCTCATCAATAAAGTTGTGGGTAGCTCCTCCATCTATTAGGACAGTCACTATTTTTCCAGAAAGGACTCTCCAAACCTTGAAAGAATGGTATCTATGTGCACTAGATAGAGATGCTAAAATATCACCTTTCTTTTTCCTTTTCTTCTTCCTATAGGGGTGGGTCTTTTGGATCATGAAATTCATTAGACTCATCGAATTTTGACTCTTTCTTAGAAATGACTTCTATATAGTGAAGTTTCCCCTTTCCAATACATTTGTGTCCCAAAACCCATGGCTCTCTGCAAGAGAAATAAAGTTTCTTGCTCCAGATCCCATTCTTGGTTTCATCATCAATCTTCTTAGGTGCGGTAGGGGGAGAAAGTTTCTAAATAGTCCAAGGCTTCTTTTGGAAATTTCCTTTTTTCTTATTCCATATTGATGGTTTTGATTTCTAATGGGGAACAAAATTCTCTAGATCAAAAGCTTTTTTAATAGACTCATAAAGTGTTGGGGGTGGAAATACTTCACCAATCTCCTGAGTTGTTCCATCAAGCCTTGAGTGAATAGGACTATGAGTCTCTTCTCTAAGATGTCAATTACCATAACTGGTAGCCTTTGGAACTCAACAATATATTCTTCCACACTCCCCTTTTGCTTGAGGTGAGCCAGTTCTCTAAAAATTTCTTTTGAATCTCTCCTATCAAATCTCTCAACTAGTCTACTACAAAACTCATCATAAGATTTGATCAATTTATGTCCTTGAGTGATTAGAACATGGTACCACCAATCATGAATTCATTCCAAATGTAGGGTGGAAAATTTGATGGCATCTTCTTCTGACATAGGTTTGAGTGCCAAGTATGTATCAAATTTTTGCAACCATGCCCTAGTAGTTATCTTCTCAAATCTATCAAAGGATGAAATAGATAGCTTCCCCAAAGAGTGCTCCAAGTCTTTTGGCTTAGGTGGAGAATGATAAGTTCCTTTCTTGTTCTTCTCCATTTCCATGAAATCTCTTAGAGACAAGATTTCCTTGATCTGAGGGTCCAAGGCCCTATACTCTTCATAAGCTCTTAAGATGTCATCTTGTAGGGTAGTATCTTCCCCAAGGACTTCTTCTACTCTTTCAATGAATTTAGGCTTGAGAGTCCTATTGTTAAAGTTAGTTCCAAATATTTACGTAGCAACCATCTTATCCTTCCCCTTTCTAGGTCCACTGGTTTCACTAGTAATGCCAACTCCATTAGTACCATCATTTTCCTTCCTAGCATTAGTTTGCATCCACTGAAACATATGGTCAAACATGTCAAAAAGATGATTTTACCTTGTATCATTTCCTCAAATTTTTGTTTGGCTTATTTTGCTTCATCATCCATGATTTCTTCTTGACCTAGTTTCTTCAATTCTCTCCTCCAAAGCCTAATCTCCCTTTCGCTTGGAAACATTAATCATTGGAAACCTTGCAGCCTAGCAGAATCATACTTTGGTACCATTGTAATGTCCCTAACATAGAATTTTAACAAAAAGACTAATTTTCATATTTTATCCAACACACATCACATATGAACACAAAGATAACACTCCAATATATTGATAAACTTCATAATCTCATTCACATATATGATATGTCAATTATAACTCATAACAAATGATCTGAAATATTATGAAAGGTTACAATAGATCAACAACAGTATGATTCCTTACAAAATCCTTCAAGTTCAAATTCAATCCCTAAATGAGAATTCCCTCAAGAACTAAAGGTTTTTCATCCTTTGATCTGAGTGAACATTGGGGTTTTGTCCAATGAACACAAGCTCCAATGGATTTTCATCCATAGAAGGAATTAGAACACAATGGTTCCAAATATAGAAGAATGATATAATAATTTGATGCCCTATTACATGATTTTACTCTCTACAGTTATATGCTAGCAACTTCCCTTAAAGAACAGGTCGGCCTAGAGCCAAAAATAGTGTCAAGTCCAGAATTTAAATTCCCAACACGCTACATTAGGTCGGCCTTTTGGCCAAGGTAGAATACTTTGGAATTAGTGTGCCACCCTACAGACCTATCCACATTCTTCCCTAGCCCCTTCATACTTCATGAAACTTCACAACTGTAGTCGCATGATCCAGAGGTGTCTTATCCTTTAAACCTGCTGAAGTATGTGTCAGTTGCCTAGCATAGTCATCTTCTGATAGCAACATCTTTCTGGTACCTAATCCATTTCCCTTGATATTTGTAAATGATGTGCAGGTGTCATCGTGGATGCTATGTTCAAAACTACAAGTTGGAATGTGCTCCTACGAAGGAATGTAAAGGAATTCTCGAGAACGATTATGCTCTGGTACAAAGAGCCTAGAATAGCAATCTTTTGTTGGTGATAAATTTTTGGATCTTGATCCTTGCATTATGAAATTTGGATAGTATTGATGGATCTTGGTTGATCTTATTTCCTTGACTTCATATTGATTGACCCTTCTGTGATGAAATGTGGCATGATTCCCAAATTCAATTCTACAATGGTCCTTTTGGGAAAAGGGACATGACAAAATTCTAGTTGCATGTGGGTGGATTAAATAATTAGTAATAAATGATAGATAATGGAATGAAATAAACTTAGACAAATCTAGATTCTTTCCTTAAAGAAATTAAGTATTATCTGATTATGAAATATTTGCATATAGATTTAAAACATAAAGCAATGCAAATGAAAAAAGAAATTACCATAAAATTGACAAAAAACATTGCAAATGGAAATAGAATGTTCCCATCCAATTGTCAAATCAATGTTTATCTATATTTTATGTGATAAGTGAGATTTTGGAGGCTTTTACCATTAAACAACAGTTGGTTTAAGGTGCTGTCATAATAGTGGTTTACAATTCCTGAGAGGAACGAATTTTAGCTGAAATCACATATTTTTAGAAAATACAATGATTTAAGCCTTAAAAATATCCATTTTAAGGATTCCAATTGAAGAGGGTTTGATCAAATCACGTTAGATCAAACCCCCTTGGATAAAACCTCGCTAGTTTTAAACCATACCTATAAATGCGTCTCCTTTACACCTATCAAAATGCTGATAAAAAATCACTTTTGATTTAGATTTTGGGGGATCAAATGAATTCATTTAATTTTTTTTTCAAATGATTATGGTATTCCTCAGAACAAGCTATCCAATGAATATAATTTTAATATGTTTTGGTTTTGTTATGTATTTGTTTTTTAAGTTTTATTAAACATAGGTTTTTCATCAAAATAAATTTCTTTGTTATTCACATGTGGAAAAATAGAAGATTATCAAAAAAAAAATTGAAAAATATGAGTGCACCAGATATTGAAGTCCTTGATCCAACAAAAAAAATTAAATTAAATTTTGACATATACAAAAAGTTATGTGTTATACGGGTACGGTCTCGAATTGTAATTGTTTGAATTTAAAACTTGATTAAAAAAAATATTCAATAAAAACTATCTAACCAAGTGGAAGCACTAGATATCATAGTTACAAATCTAAATTTGAAATAATTATAATTTTATCCTTCATGGAAAAAAGTTATGTGTATATGTGGCCACTTTTAAAATGTTGTTTTGAAAAATCAATTTCATGGGAGATGGAAAAAGAAGTGCAATTTGATTCCAAAAATTTTGAAAAATTTATTTTTAGAATCTATAGAAAATTTTTGATGAGACTCTAGTTTGCACCATCTTCAAATTCCTCACAGTTTAGCCGCTATAGGTGCCCGAATGTGAAGATTTAGTTAAAAATAATAATTTCAGTGTCCAGTTTGGCCAAAAATTGTAAACCACTATTATGGCATCACCCTTTACCATTAAACAACAGCTGAAACTTGTTTTTCGATGACTCAACAGTGATTTGCAGGCATGAGACTTGTTTCAAACTCAAATCTCACACTATATGTAGCCTATTGGCTAATTAATAAAAAAATATTAATATCTTCTTTGACGATTATGAAGTCACTACATTTTTGGATCCATTGATTTATAGTTGCAGAAATTTTTTGATTCATCATTCCTTCCTATCATTTATACATTTTATCATTGGAATTGCCATTGTGGAAGTGAAAACACTAACATGGGGTTTGACTAAGGCAATCCTCTAAATGGCACAACATTTCTTCTCTTTGTGAATGTGTAGATTTTATGTTTGGAGAGGATTGATGGAAGATTGAAGATCATTTTTTCATTGATGCATTCAAAACCCTACATCTTGTCAACTCATGAAAACTCACCTATAGGATTATCCAACAGTGACCTGACAAGTTTGCAAACAAAAAAAAGGATCTTAGATCTAGTATCAAAGGACTGCAAAAGCAAAGCAAGACACACCTACAATGATTGGGATACCCTTGGGAAACTTTTTCCTCCTACAATGACTAATACCAAACTTTCATGATGGGTACACATCACTTTTCCTTCCTAGATCTACCTACAAATCTCTATTTCATTCTATCAGTTGTCAGGATCTTGTATTTTTCATATTAGGGCACATAGTCTAATCAATTTAATCAAATAAAATCAATTCCAATCCATTCCAAGACTCTAAAATATGTAGATCCAAGTTTGATTGGCTCACCTTCATGTTTGAAAGTCAATCTAACACCTTATTGATCTCCATCTTAATGAAACCCTAGAAAAGGCCTTGAATTCTATTGTTCTAAGCTCATTTAATCTTAAGGATCACCTTTTCCTATGTTTCTCATGTGCATCATAATCATATATCATAAATCAAACATACATCATCATATATATATGCATGGTGATAAAATCATCACCATCATTATAAATAACATCATCAATGTCCATAATCATATCATAGCAACATAAAATAATCATCATCGCAAATCATAAGAATCATATAAATCAAAGTGTCATATATATATATAGTTTTCATTATCATTTTCATCAAATTTCATCATATAGTACAATGTCTATACATGGGTTATATGATCCATATTAATACAAATATATGCAATGGTCCATAGGCATGGTGTCTACATCAACAATGTACATGAGATCAAATATATACAACATAAATACATATGTACAAATGTGTGTATTCCCTATTATGAGCTCTTTCTACCTTAATGGGCTAGATATCCCCCACCTCCTCTTGGTACTAGTGGTGGTCGTCATGGTGGTGGCCCTATGCTCCCCACGCTCTTCGATCATGTAGTTTTCGCTACCCCAAACTGGCTCTAGCTCTATATTTGCAAGGAGTAGGGTGGAATCTATTGCTCCCTAGTCAAATCTCTCTCATATAGATTCCTTTATTATGTATCCTCCTTGGTGATCCTCTTCACCTATTTCATGACCTACAAGTTGGGATACCCATGCTCGACTGAACTTGTAGCCATTGTTCCCTCTCGGCATCCCACACTATGGTGATCTATATTAACTATACATCAACCTGTTGTCTCATGGCCCTCTCCACATCTCTCTCCACCATCACTTGGGCCATCTATCCTTGAATTTGAGCTAGTTGTGTTCATAGTCCATCTCTCTCTACGATCACCTATATAGCATATGTATGTAGTCTATCCCTCTTAACTCTATCATGGTCACAGTCTCCTCTGACCCTCCATATTTTTTATCTTGCCTCATCCCTCTTTGACTGTACAACATGGCTATGTGTACTTGGGTATATTTCCCCTCTCCTCACTCCTTTTACACCTATACATGTGCTTGCTCTTATGGTAGTTCTTGCTCCTCCACTAGTTGATCATTCAAATCTCCTTGGCAATCATCTCTCTCAATGTCATGTTTCTTCCCTACCACTCCTATAGTTGGTTGTCTCCTTGGCCTAACTCTCATCACTCCATCTCCTCCTACGAGTGGATGTCCCACCCTCTATCTAGCTCTATCAATCTCATCCACCTATGTTAATCCAACTAATTTTCATACTTGGTGGTACTATCTGCATCTACAATGTCTACTCTCAAATCCCAAGCTATCAGGGTCAACGTCTCTAGCTCTAATATAGTTGTGTTTTCTATAATCATAGGACCCCAATCAACTACCTCCCTTTATGTCTTGGCGAACACTACATCACTGATCAGGACACCCTATCTTTAGCAAAATTGTCTTTGTACACACTCGAGAATGTATCACTCTATAATGTGGAAAATCCTCCCAATCAGGTATCTTGACTATTTCCAGTGTGGGAGATGCTCGACATCCTCATCCTATGTCTCATAGTCCATCCATGGTCACCAAATGAAGCTATCCAAATCATCAATCTCTCGTCTCCAATACCATGTCTCGAATTTTCCTATATGTTTCCACATGTGCTTGCATACATGTAAACATAGGTTAATCCAATGCCTTAAAATCTATAAGTAACTAGTTTTATCACCGCCATGTGTCCCATGCCCAAACATGTAGCAGTGTAACACCATAGGCCAAGATCGCTTTGTATTTATATACCACCTTATGCATATCATGGTATAGGTGGGAGAGGATGCATGGTCCCAAGCATAGACAATTCCCTCCTCCAACATCCACTCCAAACCCCCCCAACTAGTGGAGAAGCCTTGAGACCTCCTATCAGGTACTAGGACCCCATTGATAATCCCCACTAGCACCAATGGAAGTGAGTCAAAGCAACCCATGGACTAGCAGGGATCCATGTCTCTATCCTCAATTCCTAGATCATCTATCATGAATACCTGAACCAATGCACTCTTGTTGTGGTTAGTATCATATATGATCTTCTCTCCTCAAGTCGGTATTCGAAGAATCCTCCAGAAATCCTCTAAACTGATAATTGCCTCTCATGTGGGTAGCATGAAATCATTATGATCACTATGCCACCTCTCTACCAATGCAATCATCATGGCTCTGTGGGCCCTGATCTCTAGCATGTGTACAACATGCCATAGGCCCACCACTCTTAGGAATGCCTCCTCCATCTCTATCAGCTATAGTACCAGTTGCATGGTAATGGAATGTCTCTCCCATGATTGTATTCGATCACCCTCATCTTGCATCCATCAATTGCACATCATTAGCCTTTGCATAAAAAATCAAATTTTGCATTCATTTTAGCTTCCTAGTCTAACCCTAGCCAAGTGTGCAACTTTTTACCAATTGCACTACAATTTCATCTATTTGTGCAATTCTACCAATTACATCACATTTCCCACCGTCAGTGTTGCACTTGTAGCTAGTTGCGTAATTATACTAATTGCACATCATTGTGTTCTATTTGTGTCACAATGCTTTGAATTTGTGCAACTCTGCCAAATGTGCCCCATTTCCATCCAAATGTGCTTTATTACCAAATGTACAACTTCATCATCCAATTGAACTATGACTTTAACCATTTGTGTTGCAAGCCAATAGCATCATGTTTCTTGCCAAATGGCCACATCAAGCCATATGCACAACATTTTTGACCAATTGTGCAACATCGTGTCATATGTGTGATGCTAGTCCAAAAGGTCTCTTTTGGTTTTTCCTAGGTACCCCTCATTAATGGCCCTAAGTCTACCCATTAGGTTCCAAGGATAGGTACTCATTGGTGGTCTAGTGCTAGCTATTTGTCTGAATGCTCAGTCTCACTTTGCTCGATGTGTAGCCCATAAAATACCCACCATTTCATCTATTGCTCTCCTCCAAAGTGATTTGGAGGCTCTAGATCTCTAAGTGCATGAGAGTTCAAGTAAGCCCTTTTGGCCTTCCCAACCTTATTTGTATCCCTTCTAGCCCTAGCATGTCATCTTCAATCTCTTTCCAACTTTGTTTTCCTAGCCTAGTGTCTTTTTCTAGCCTTTTTCCAATCTTGTCATGTGTTTATTAGCCTATCCCTTCTTTTCATGAGCCCAACAAGAAAAATTATTTTCTACATGGCCCATCTCTCAAGGGGAGATCATATCATCTATCCCATCGTCCATTGTGACACACTGGGGCACATCATCAATCTTTTTCTTTGAAACAACACTATAAGACACATTGTCTCAAAGAGTGACAAAATGTAGACACCTAATAATGATTAATGCACTTTCATCCTATCATTTCATCATTGTCTTTATCATTTCTTCTATCTATAATTAATAAGCTAATATTTTCTTCTTTTCATTCATAATAATTAAATAATTATTTAATTATCTTAATCTTTTTATCATATCTACATTAATTAAATACTTTTAATTATTTAATTAATTCATCATTTATCTTTTTCCCTCCAACATTAATTAATTAAAATTAAATTTTAATTTATCTTTGGTCCTCTATAATAAATAATTTTTAAAAATTATTTAATTAGCTAACACTCCTCTTTTAAATAAATTAAAATATTTGTTTGTTTATTTATTTCTAAAATAAATAAATTGCTATTTATTTATTTATCCAATTGTCATTTTGAATTAAATAAATTTATTTATTTAATTCTTCTAACTTTCCCTCCATCAAAATTCAAATTTGGTTCTTTACCCTCTCTTGAATTTTCATGTCCATTGATCTTGCAAATTAATCTCCACAATTGATCAAATATCAAGTGAAGCATATAAATAAGAAGCTTTCATTTCATTCAAACCCCCTAGCACTCTTTTTATCAAAATCACTCTAGCACTTTTATCACTCAAGCATTATTAATCATTTATCATTATCATTTTCAAGCATAGGTATCATTTATCTTTGATTATATATCATTATCATTGCATCATATCATTATTTTTTTATTAAAGGGTAAAGCATGCTTTGAAGAGACTTGAAACCCTACACACAAAAAGTTGCTAGAAGAAAAAGCACAACCGAACAACACCCAACTAAAAGAGTTAAAACAACTATAAGCAAGAAAAAAAAAGAGGCTACTCCATCTTCTTCAATGTATCTACCACTTCCAACTCTTGCTTGTAGAATTTTGGGTACAAAGTTACAAGGCCCAACAACTCTTTCTTCTCTTCATCAAATGTTTTCTTTTTCTTGCCTCTAGTTTGAGAACTCAAACCCTTTTGATCACTCTACATCATTTGCTTTCCCTTATCCTTGTTATTGTGGTCCTCATTTATTTTCCCTATGGAAGCCATCTTAGCAACTTTCTCTACTTTCAACTCCTTAAGCTTCTTAATTAAAGTTTGAATGCTCTTCTCACTCTTGTGAATGGTGCATTGGTTAATTTTCAATAACTTTTCTGAATTTTGATTAATACCCTACGTCTTCTCCTCCAAGCCTATTATCCTTGTCTCATAATCATATTTTAAATCACTAATAGCCTTCACTATATCATCCATCCTTGACTTCACCTCTCTATCCCTGGGCTTGTACCTAAACCTTTTCTCATTAGAGCTTTTTTCCTATAAATATCTAATCTTGACATTAATTTTATTAATTCCCAAGAAGAACCATTTAATCAATTTAAATTGACACATTACCCCTTCTCTAGCTAGGCCATAAATCCCATCCATATTTGCATGAAGGTAGGTGAAGTCCTCAAGAATATTAGGGAGAGTATTAATTCTTTGTCCATCCAAGACACTAACCACATTTGGCAAAGGGTTCTTACCAATTTTCTTCTCAAAAACCTTCTCCTTCCCTTTGTCTCTTCCACCATCCTTTATCTTTTGACTTTACATTCCCGTAATTTTAGTATTTTCCCCCTCGTTCTCATCCCTAATCTAGGATCCTTCAAACCAAGAGATTTACATTTTGGCTTTCTTCTTAGGGCTTTTCTTATGTTGGGTGCACTTCCTTTTCTTAGGATTTACCCCATCCTTTGAATGTGGAAGAGAGTACATTTCAATAGAGGATTCCCCCTCATCCTCTTCAACCCATTTTGCATCATCATCTTCCTCGCTATTACTAAAGTTCATGTCTGAATAATGCACAACCATGGGTTTTTGTTTCTTTTTCATATTAAGCTTTCCTTTAGAATCATTCTTAGGGACTTGGACTTTCATAAACTCCATGTGCAACACAGGGAACTTAGGGTTTTTACAAAGCTCCTTTATTGCATGATCCATAGAAGCCAAACGAAAAATAAGGGAAGAAACCTAACAACTTATGATGAAAAGATTTAGAAAAATAAAGTGCACACCACAAATAGTAGTGAATCTATCATCTAGAGTTATGTACCTCATGATAACTTCTACAACCTCTGCCCATATAGGCTTGATAGATAGGCATTCATAACCCTAGGATGAGAGCAAGTAACCATCTTGCTTCATTCATTCTCCTTGAAGGACTAGTTTAAAGCCTCGTCATTATCATTTTTGTCATTGAAGAATCTTCTCCCCTACACCAAGAGGCCAATAATTTTGGCTATCACATCTTCACTGATCACCATCTCTCGACGAAACACATTCAACGTTTTATTCTTCCATCCTTTTATTAAAAAAATGGTAGTTTTAAGGTCATGGGAGTGTAGCTTCTCCATGTAGGAAGTTGAACCCCCTTCCTCGACAATCATCCAAACTTTTTTGTTTCTGCATACCCCATCACAAGATAGGGGCTCCACCCAACTCCTTTCCCCACCCATTTCAAACATCTCACTACTATTTCTATTGTTCAAGAAACCACAAATCAAGTTGGGAATGTGATTTCTCATGCAATGCCAGTTAGAATAAAGGAAGAAGAACCTTGAAGTACCCTAAAAGTGTGTGAGGAGTGTGTGAGGTGTCCTTTATTCGTCATTGCAATGTCCCATCGCCCCTTAAGAACCCTACTATAATTCATGGTCACTGATGTATTGAGCATCAATGGGGAAGGTTCATACCTATCCCATTGTTTTAAAGAGTGGAAATTAACTCACACATTAGCAAACACATCAACAACCTTATTCCCCGCGTGGTATATATGAGATATAATTATCTCATCAAAGGTTTTGATCATGCTAAGGGAATCCCAAAGGAGTGTTTCATTAGACTGGCTAGGAATTTTCTCTTGTTTTAGTCATTAATTAATGTTAAGAGAATCCCCTTCTAACCAAACATTTTTGTAGCCCTTAGAATGAGCTAATCTTAGACCATTATAGGTCATTGCAACTTCAACATAGTGGTTTGTCTAGGTACCCAAAGGGAGTGCCACCACTGAAATAAGCCTCCTCTATCATCTCTTAACACTCCCCCACTTCCAATGCATCATATCATTATTGTTATTTCATAGTTTGTTACTTTGAAGAGTAACCAACAATGGAGAAAATCAAGATCTTTAGCTATGATGACTTTTCTTGTTATCTAAATTCTATATTTTGAGCCAAGATCTTGAACTTCATTGTGTGATTGTGAAAGTGTGAGTTTTGCATTGTTGTTATTTGTGATTCACATTTTCATCATCAACACATGCCATCAAGAGGTTTATTGTCTTTTCTCCTACCTTATTTGACCTATAATTCAATGTAGAAAAAATGATTGCATATTATTTTGGTTATGTAGCTCTCAAAATGAATAGCTTATACAACACACTATATACTAAAGGTTTTGTAGATGGGTTAGCCAACTATTGTACTTAACTATATGAAAAAATCCATGGTTAAGTACATTGGACTAGAACTGATAATTACATATTTAAAAAATATAATTATCCATTTAAATCACTCAAAGTTGTGAGTTCACAAGTTTCAAATCATGTAAACTATTTGTAAAAAATAAAAATTACAAGCTTAAAAAATTGTAAATTTCAAATATGCAAGTTATTTTGAAATTATTTTAGAAAAATTTAAATGACAAACAAATTAGATAAATATAAAATATAAAATTTTAACTTGTATAATATTTTTATAAAAAGTAAAATTTAAAATTGTGGCCAATAAGGGCATAGTGTTGTGGTCAAATCACAACATTGTTGTGGTTTCCACTAAGGTTCAAACCCTCACTGGGTTGTTGAGCTTGCAGGCCATGTGTGTTTGTTAGTTGATGCGCTCGCGGGATGTGTGTCGTCACCAAACAATTGCACTTGCATGTTGTGTGCCTTTGTTGGACTGTTGAGCTCGTGGGTTTGAACATGGTGATAATGCCTTAGGGACTAAGGCCCCCCAATAGTGGTCTCAATGATAAAGCTAGTTGGCAGAGATCCCCTCATAAGTGGTTTCTCTAGGCTTGGATCAAGTGAAAAAATAGAGTTTACCAAAGCAAAAAGAAAATTAATTGCAAAAAAATAATTACAATTTCTTTAATAAAATAAAATAAAAATAAAGATTCAATTCTTGTTTACAATACAACACATGATCTTACATGGTGGTGATGCAAATTGCATCAAATCTATATTTTTCACCAAAATTTTGCAATTTTTTTGGTGTTTTAGCCTAAAACTCTTGCATGCCTTATGCTTTTTCCATCTAATAAGGGTCTAATTTGTAAGTTTGGCACACCCTATGTTAGAGATTAAAAATTAAGGAAACTAATACAAACCCTTATTATGGTATAAATATAGAAATAATGCTCAAAGAAACATATTAGTTTTATCTTGAAATGGTGCCCTTTTGGGACATTTATGAGAAGCTTCAATTTTCTAGCTTGGTTGTCAAAAGTCATTGCTTTCAAACGTTAGGCTTGAATAATAAGATTTTCTCATACAATAACTCTGCAATCTTTTAATGATGAGGTCTTCTCTAGTCTCCCTATTATACAACATAAGGTTACCTTCCTTTGGCTCAATCCACAATTGACTCAATCAAGAAAGCCCTCTTTTCATTTTCTCCAAGAACAAAGACGAGGGACTAGTTCACTGTCACTTGATATAAAAATAAATTATATGTATTATGACATCTTTTTCTAAACAACTTATAACTTTGTCAAATTTCAAAACATAGTTGAGAGTAGAAGGGAGCATAGACATAATTTGAAATTAAACTAAGACACCCCTTAACCATTTAACCATCTAATTTCCATTGTGCTTGATGATTTTATAGCTAATAGTTCCAGAGTTCCTAATTATTACATGACTTCTAGAATTCCCTTCTAAATCTACATCCATTAGATCAAATCTTCTTCATACATGACTACTCCATTGCTTGAGATATTGTTTTGAATATCCACTCTTTTGAAGAAAAAGCATGTCTAGTTTTTTCGATTCAATTGCCTCCAAATTGCTCTTTGATTGGATGGGGTAGTAAGGACCCTAATTTTCTTGTTAGGTTTTCCCTTTGTCGAGGCCTCCTTTATTGACTACCACTTTAAAGCAAGAGGGCGCCCTCTTATCCTACATATTCTATCTCATACTACCAACCTTTTTATTGGTGTCCCACATATATATTCTTCTATTTATTAATTATAGATCTCATGTTAGATTTATTTACCTTCAATTATTTATTCTAAAATTCCCTTGATCAAGTTTCTTCAAACTTTTAAGTTTATATAAGTTCTATAAATGTATGAGTTCTAAACTTCCTTACGATCAAAATATACAATGCTTTGTAAGGTTTTGTAGCACAAAACTTTATAAGTCCCCCGAGAGTAAAAGACAAACATACCATAGCATCTCTAGTACTTCAAGCTTTAGTAAAGACAAGTTGATAATTTATTTCTTTATAGAAAATGCCTATGTTTTGTACAAAACTCTTCAAAGGAAAGTCCACACATGAAGTTCAAAAAAAAAAGCACTCATCGAATATATCAAAAAATTCAATCAAATAAGATACCACAACATAAACTCTTGAAATTCGCATAGATTTCAAAAGCTTTGTAGGGTAGACTAGTAAGAGATGCATTTGCTCAAAGAGTCCATCAAATGGTCAATTTTATCTGCCATAAACAAAGTAGAATGCAAATTACAAGAGAATGACACACTGCTTGTCAAAGATATTAGAAGTAAAGCACTTTCTTAAAAAGAATTAGTATAAAAGAATCGGATTTTAAGATTTCTGTGTTAAAAAACAAGACATTGAAGACAACCACTAATTGGTGCTACTTGTGGTATGTACTTGGTTGTGCTCTTGGTCACGTGGATCACCTGTTTCTGTAACTCAAGTTACTCCCTTTATTTTGAATGAATGATAATGTTTGTCATTAAGCCCTCTGTGATAGTTGATCTCCTTCAAGTAATACCTCCATAACATTTTCACAAGAACATAGTCCAACCTCCATGAGATTGTTTGCCCACTCTTGAAATGATGGAAGTCAATTGAATCTTATATAGTTTTTACTCAACAAATTTAAAGATGGTTTTGTTTTAAAAATCACCATATTGCTTATGGTTCATCCTTTTGGTTTTGATCTCCTTCGAGTGAGCATTGTCCAACTCCATCAGAACATTGGCTGTTCTCTTCTCAAAACGATGGAAGCCAATAAAACCTTTCACACTGAATTTCTGCTCAAAGATTTGGACCTGAACGTGATGACAATGTCGAAATTTCCATATGGAATTACTTACCGCTCATCCTTCCAATTGTTGACTCCCTTCCATTAAAATCACCAGTAATCTCCACAAGAACATTCCCCATTCTTGAAATGATGGAAGCGACTTAAGTCTCTTATAATTATTTCACGCTCAACAATTTTGGAGATAAACTTGGTGGCATGGTGGCAATCACCACAGATGCGAAGATTCTTTATGATTCGGATAGATGTACCAGGGCATTTAATATTCATAAGCCCAAAAGCAATGGCCAGCTTCTCACTATGCCTGCATAGGATATGCTCCTTTTCTTCCTCCTCCACATCCTGCAACACAAAGTTTGTGTTGGGCACATATCCTGCCTCTTTCATTTTCTTGGCCAAGTCCTCTAATGTTTTATAAATTTCTGCTGATTGCGGATGTGCTGTGTCTTCTACAAGGAATGCATGAACCTTGTTCTTGATCTCAATCCAGGCATATCCTGGCATCTTTGTCACCCCCTTGTCTTTCATTATTGCTCTTACCTTTGCTACACCATCCCACCTTCCAGCTGCGGCATAGATGTTTGACATCAGAACATAATATCCTGCCTTCTTGGGTTTCAGGTCATAAAGATGTTCTGCTACCAGCTCCCCCAACTGTGTATTTTGATAAATTCTGCAGGCACCAAGCAAGGCACCCCACACATCATCATTTGGTTTTAGTGGCATCTTGCCAATGAAATCATACGCCTCGTCCAAGTGCCCTGCCCGACCAAGAAGATCTACCATGCATGCATAGTGCTCCAACCCAGGTATAATGCAATAATCTCGTTTCATCCTGTCAAAGTAACGCCGGCCTTTCACTACCATGCCTGCACGACTGCAAGCAGATAGAACAGCGACAAAGGTGACACTGTCCGGCTTATATCCTAACTCTAGCATTCGATCGAAAAGCTCAAGTGCCTCATCAGCATACCCATTTATACTATAGCTAGAAATCATTGCAGTCCACAAGGTTGGATCTTTATGTGCCATTGAGTTAAACAAGCTAACCGCAATCTTTAAACTCCCACATTTGGCATACATGTCTATCAGGGCACTGACCACGAAAACGTCTGATTCAAACCCATTTCTTATAACAGAATTATGTACCTCCTTACCTTGTTGAAGAGCTACTAGGCGAGTGCAAGCTGGAAGAACACTTATGACAGTAACAGCATTTGGCTTGACACCTGCCAGCTGCATTTTGTGAAACAGCTTTAAGGCTTCTCCACTCTGTCCATTCTGAACATATCCTGTGATCATTGCAGTCCATGAGACAACATCTTTGTCAATCATTCCGTCAAACACTTTGAGCGCGCACTCAATAATGCTGCATTTGGCATACATTGCTACAAGCGCATTCCCCACTTGCAAATCCAAATGGAGCCCGCTACTAATTATGCAAGCATGAATCTCCTTACCCTGATTAACATCTGATAAGACCGGAAGAAGGCTTATGAATGTTACTGCATCTGGTTCGATCCTCGTCTTCATTTGAATGTATAACTCCAAAGCCTTGACCCCCTCCCCATTCTGCACATAACCTCCAATCATAGAGTTCCACGACACCGTATCTCTTTCAGACGTACACATTTTGTCAAACACTTTGCGTGCGTCCCTCACACACCTGCATTTCGCATACATGGTAATAAGGGCATTCGCTGTAAACAGATGGGATTCCAATCCACATGTTATTGCACGAACATGAACTTCCCTGCCTCTCTGCAAATCAGACATTGCAGCACACGCTTTGAGAACGCAGGGGAATGTAAAATGGTCTGCTTGTTGTTCATTCTGCATTTGGCAAAAGAGCTCCAGGGTTTTGTCCCAAAACCCATTCTTGGAATACCCAGTAATCATTGAATTCCATAGAAACACACTTTCTTTGGGAATTCTATCGAAAACCAAGCGTGCATAATCCACACTCTGCCGCTTTCCATACGCGCTTATAAGCCTCGAACCCAATAATTCATTTTGAGCGTGTCCCCTCGCAACGATGTGGGCATGGATTTGCTGCAACTGTTTGATATTGGAGCATGCTTGAAACAACTTAAAGTATGAATCCATTATGTTGTTCTGTGTCCATGCCTTGTGTTTTCTCTTTCTCTTGCTTTGGTGTTTGTTTGTTCGGAGGTGTTGCCAAGCCCGAGACTGCGAACCGAGCTAGAAGTATGGTCATCTTACCCAGCAGCCATGAATGGAAGCTAACAGAATCGTTTTGTAATCATTTGGGAGCTGAGCTGCTCATTGAAATAATAAAACTTAGGGAATTACCGAGACCATTTGGAAGATGCAAAAACAAATCTAAGACAAAAATTGTTTAGAACCTGGGTTAGACTACAATAACATTGCATAATGTCTATCTGTTCAACAAAAAAAATATTGGGTTAAACCAGATCTTACGTTACTTCAACAGAATGGATCTCCTATTTATGGCAGTTTAGTCCAAAGAACAATTTCTGACATATATATATAACTTTGAAAAATATTTCTTACAATATTAAATGATACATGATTTTTAGATTTACATATTCATTCTTCTTCTTTTTTAAGTGAAGGAATGCAAATACAAAGAAAATAGTGCAGTTAGAAAACTGCAAAGAAAAATTGTACAAAGTTGATCAAAAGAAGAACCCTTACAAAATAAAAAGTTGTACAAACAACCACAGCTCAATATATAACACCAGTTCAATAAGCTGAAAAATACCTTGAGCTAACTCATTATACATAGCAGCAGCTCAATAAGTTGATAAATTACAACAAAATGTAGAGCTGTACAAAATATCCTAGCACTATATAAGCTGAAAAAAAGACCTTAAACTTTGAGCTATACAATCTTCCTTCTTGCTTAGCAATTGTTCAATTTGTAGCTTGATTTGTTGAATCTGAAACTCAGCGTGAGATTCTTCAAGGCCTCATTTAGGAACAGAGCAGCAAAACAACAAATATATCGGAGTAAAGCCTTAAAAATACAACTTCCCAATAATCATTATTGTTAGTAAAAACAGCTTTACATCCTTTTCTCCATATATGCAGCGAAATTACATGTCTCACACCATCAGCAATAATATTATCATGAAGACCACCTCCAAGAAGAGCTTATTTCCAACTTAATTTACAATTGAAGATACCCGGGAAATCATTGAATATAGAATTCCACAGTTTTTTAACAAACTAGCAGTTCCAAAAAATATGCTTCATATTTTCATGTTTGGGCAGTTTGAAGTGTAGTATCTTCCATGCAACTAACTGAGCATCTGAATTAACTTTAGATCTCCAAATTTGAGTAGACAATTTTTCCAAAAACTTCTCACTAAACCTGCATTTCCATTTGGAATTCAAACGGGACTTCAATGGCAAATTAGGAAGCAACTGCCATGACCAGTCTTTAAAACGGTTGCATTGGATAGGAGTACAAGGCTTCATAGACAACTCTAACAGCAGCAAGGACTGTACAAAGATCAAGAAATATTTGTGCTTGTTGCTAAGAGTGAATTGATTTTTAACCAGATTCCATGGAAACTAGCGCATTGATTGAAAATCCCACATATCACCAACATTACAAACCTTGTTTTTGAACAAGGGATAGGAATACTTCAGGAAGCTTAAAGATGGGTTGTCCCTGATAAAGGATATGCTTGTTCCACCAAATAGAAGAAGTAGAAAAGTTAAAACCGTGTTGAAGGGAATCTTCTCCTCTCCATTTTAAGAGATGACAAACATATTGACAGGTCTTCTAGATAGACTAAAGGGGGAGAGAAGCCTTGATGGAGAAAAATGATGCATGAATAATTTTGTCTAACCAACCCACTTATTGACATTTTCCTTTTACTAAACAATGATTAATCCGGTATCGAATAAAAACTCAATTATTTATTATTTTTATTTATAAATAAGATAATAAAGTAATTAATATATTCTAGTTTGAAAGAAACATCCCAAATTCATATACTAACTTATACCATTTTTAAAATTACCAAAAGAAAAAATAACTAAAAATATCTATTTTTTCTTAAAAGGTTTGTTAGCTTATTGTTAACCCTTTTATAAAGCAATTTTTTCAAATTACATAAATTTTTATTTGTTTTTTTGTTTATAAAAGATGAGAATACTTATTATATTAAAATTAAAAATTAAAAATAAAAGAAATAGTAGAAGCAAAAGCATATAGCTTTTTTTTAATGAGTAAGTGTTTAGATTATCAATTGTAAAATAACATTACACATATTAACAAGAAAAAGGTAGTTCAATAAAAAATCACACACCTAGAGTAGACATATGGTTAATGCTTGGAGCATAAAACATATAAACAATAATAAAGTTGCTATGCAACTAAAGTATTAGTAGAGGGGGGAGGAGGAGGATCCCAAACATCCAACCTCATACATTAGCAAGGTTCAGAGTATTCATGGGGGGCTCTCTCCCATCATCATCTTTTTCTTTTTCTTTTTCTTCTTCTTTAGTAGCATAAGCTGATGAAATAGCAAGAGCTAGTCAACGAAACATTGAAATTAAACCAGCTAGAAGTACCACTAATAGGCCACCCAAAGGCTCCTCTTGTATGTGGCAGGGAAGTGGAGCACTAACAATTAGTTTGTGACCAACCCCATTGACCATTCCTTTTTGTAGTCAGGGGAGAAGTCTAGGGGTGAGCCTTCTTATACCTCGAGTATGCAGTCTCCTTCCATGATGACACTCATGTGGAGTTGAGTGGCTCCTAAAGGAGAAGAGAGAGGGAGGAACTTTGGTCACTACACAAGGAGCATTTCTCTAGTGGTTGAGGAGAACCTATTAGTGGGCTACCTCAAGACATTAGAAAATATCATCTAATTAAAAAAAATGGAAACATGTGTCGATCAACAAAACAATTGAAAAATATAACTAAATTTTTCTCTCCATATGTTGAAGAGAATCTCCACCCTACCAAATTTGGTTGAATTTTTTAGGGATGTAAGGCCAATCCCCTAAAATAACCATGTGCCATGAAAAAGGCTCTACTATGAAAGGCTAAAAAAAATCATGGATCCAAGACCAAAACATATGGGCTCTGGGACAAAACTAGAGTAAATGCTTATAAGACTTCAATTACCCATAGAAAGGGAAATGAGGGTCAAAAACACCCAAATTAGATAACCTAGATCCCATACAAAGGCCTTGGAAAAGAATACGCCACGAAAAGTGGGCCAATTTGGGTTTTAGAATGGCCAACCAGATGGTATAAAATTTGTGTTGCCAAATTTTGAGATGGGTGACTATAAACACTATAATTGATTTAACGTAGGAACCATGGGCAAGAGGGGAGAAAGCTAATGATACATATGACATGGTTTATAATTCTAGAAAGTGAGGTTTGGACCTCACTTCCAATCTTTCCACCAAGTCCTAGAATAAATTGATACCAATTTTGCAAACCATATTAGTTGGAATTACTCTCATGACTATATCAAGAGTTTCACAATCCTAAATACAAGGGAGAAACTTATTTTTAGCTTCATTCCATGTCAAGAGACTTGTTGAGCCTTTGGATAAAATTTCTTTTACGGTTTGAATTTTTTTTGTGAATTCTCAAGGCACACACCCTATGTAGTCTTTCTAATAGGCAATCCTAATTTTGCAAAATGGGGGACCACTAGATACTCATCTAATTAATAAAATTCCCATCATGGAATCAAAAACCATTCCAAAATATCCAAGGTTTTGTGGCTTTCTAATCTCTCCAAATATTTTTTATCACAAAATCCCTTTGAATCTACACTACATTATTCATGGTGAGAAGGGTTTGTATCCAAATCCCCTTCCAATTAGGTCATCTAGAAAGATTTCCATAGGCAATACAATACCAAAAAATAATTTTACAATCTTCATTTCCATGAAGGGCATGGATAATCAACTTGGTACAAAGATCCAAGCCCTGGTGCTAGGTAGATAAAATCCCCAAACCTCTAGAATCTTGGGGAAGGTAGAAAAACTCTTAGACCACCAAATGAAATCCCTTGTGATTTTCTAAGGATGCCTAAAGAAAAGCATATAGAATCTTTTCTAGCTTCATGCAAGAGGTATTAGAGGGAGCCAAACATGAGGAATAATAAACATGAGTAGCCACAAGAATCTTTGAACAAACCTACAATTTCCCCACCAAATGGGTTTCATGATCCAATGTGACAAAAACAAATTCTAGCAAGGACAACTTGCTATAAGGGTACCTATGAATTTTGGAAGGTGAATGGGATTCCCAGGAATATAAAAACTTGTCTATGAGCAATCCATTTCTAACCAAATTTTTTTATTCAGGAGGACACTAGGATGAAGGATTGATTCTAATATTGAATCTTATGCCACTAAATGACTGGCCCACAAAATTTGCAACTAGGCACTTAAGTGCCTATTTGATATGTTTCTCCTCTTCTAGGAGAGTGAGGAAAAAATCATCCACAATGTGGCCATTAACAAGCTAATATGAGGAATTAGGTAGAGAAATACCTTTGACCAACCCTTAAGATAGAAAGTGAGCTTGGAGGTAACCAAATCCTTCATCTACTAGCACATAAGAGCTAGATCCAAGGGACAACCTTGGTGAATGGATATAAAAAATTTAAAGGAATTGGATTGTTAACCGTTAATGGTAATGCAAGTTATGGAATCAACAAAGAGCATGGTAAGAAACCCAATGAAAAAAGGCCCAAACCATAGAGCATGAAGCATAACTAGAATAAAGGTCCATTTGATATGTCCATAGGCCTTAGAAAAAGTCATTTTTTTAGGAAAAGAGCATTTTATTTAGGACTCCTATCCCATTCAATACCTTCCACAACTATAATAAGAGTCTAAAATATATCTAGATTTAATGAAACTAGTTTGCTCAAGCCTCATAATTTGAGAAAGGAGATCATGCACCTTCAAAGCCAAAGCTTTTTCAATTATATCACATAAGAAATTGAGTAAGGTGATGGGCCCCCAATTACAAATCCTTTGAGTATCCAGACTGAGGTATTGTTGATAATGAAAGCTCGCACTTTTCCTTAACAGCCTTATGGGAAATTTAGTGAGTGGGGGGCCTGATTGCACCTCACTGAATAACCTCTGAGATTTTTAGAGAAGTCAGATATTCTTTGGTATTTGGGGAAAAGGGAGAAGGAAATACAAAAAGGAAACTTGATGTGGCAATGCGCCAAAGCTTTTACAACATTTCAAAGATCCTAACAAGCTCCAAATTTTGATAAGGTGAACACAGAATGCCACATACCCTTAATTTTTGGAAGGAGAATGAGCGACCAAGGCCAAAGTGTGCATTGAGTAGTCATTCAAATCCTCCTATGGGAAGCACCCATTAAGGTTCAAACAGAAAAAGGAAACCCGAATTCAAACAAGATACTTTGGATCCTTACAAAGTTATTTCACTTGACAGCATAAAATGAAACTGACAAAAATATGAAGCTAACAAAACTTTAACAGGAGAATGAAAGAGTATTATAACATGATTCAATTCTTGAAAGTTTAGGTTAGAAGATCAAAAAAGATAACAATTCATAATCAAATATCAAGACTTATATACAAAAGTAAAAGAACATAGAGCATTCAATGTATGTGAAATAGAGAACAAAGCATAACATAAAGGCCACATGAGCACAATCTGATACAAAATTTCTTCTTCTATTGCTTAATATTGTTGAATAATGAAAATGTTAAGGTTAGATAATAAATTTGAACAATTTTCTTGACATCAATTACAAAAGAGTAATCAGAGCTCTATAAGAAATCCTTTATATCATATTCTAATGTTGATAATCTATCTACCTATTGATTCATATATCATCCACTACTCTTATCTCTATCTCTAGAGGCTTCAGGAAAATTCCTTTTTATAAGACAAGGAAAGCATACAAGCATTGAGCACTCTGCATCACCAAAGCTAGAAACCCTTTAATAGGTGTCACCACCAAACAACTTCAAAATTTGATAAAAAATTGGATCTGATATGATAATAAAATTTGAGTTGCTTCAATAATGGCAATGGTTATAATAGGTCGCTAACTTGGATCTCCTAAGAGCTTCATGTAGGTCTCCCTATCAGAAAGAAGATACAACTATAAATGATCGACTAAATCCAATTTGATCCACTACATGTGATAATGGCGATGTCAAAAGGAAAGGTTGACTCCAATAGCAGTGGAGGAACAAAATGTGTTGCCACCTGATATCATCCTTGAAGGTAAAGCCCCAAAAGTGAAGAAACCTGCCCAACATAAGACGAGCGACGTGGCAAGCTAGCGGGCATTCTTGGAAATTTCAGAGAGTAGCTTGAAGGAAATCCCCATGGAGCAATCATGTGTACAACTTCAGGCCTAAAAAGAAAGAGAAACCTAAAATGGTAGTGCAACCACTACATGGCGCAGTTACGCACCTTTTCGCCAAAATTGCCCCTCGACCTCCAAAAAGAAGCACTGGAGTGACATGTGGCGAGGAAAAAAATAAAAGTTGAAAGAGTGAGGGCCTTAGGGCCGAAAAGAACAAAGCAAGGAAACAACATACTTAAAGAGCGAAAATGCTCCACATGTATGAATTTAATATTTCCTTTGTTAAAGACTTTCCCTAATGACTTGGATTAGAAAGCTTCAAAATAAAATTTATGTAGGTCCTCACCAACATATTCCCAGAGGGCCTTATGAAACCCACAAAGGAAGCCATCATAACCAAGAGCCTTGTCATTGGACATAATGTGAACAAGATCCTTAAGATTACAATAAAGAGCAATTTATCACAGAAGGTTTGTTGTGAGGAGGAAATTTGATAGGGAACAAAATGGAGGCATTCCTCCCTTTCAGAAGAATTTCCCTGGGCAATGAACACTTTCTCATAATGTTTGACAAAAATTCTGAAGAATTTCCAAGAGCTCTTTGAGGATATTATATCCATCATGATTTTCTTAATGTCATGTAAGGTATGATGAGCTCTAAGGGCTTAAAATAACTCTGTAGAAGCTTATCCCCAACTTTAATACAATGTAACCTAGATTTGATCTTAGCATGTAAGACAAAATGGTTGTCAACAATCTACTTCTGATGTAAAAGATCTGCCACACTAACATATATTTTTGTTCATTATGGTTTTCAAAGGTAATTCAATAGGCATCTCTTTCTATTTACATAGTCAAGTAGTATCATAGTATAGGTGTTAAAGATAGTTGTGAGAATAATATCAGATAAAACTCTATCATCATCCTAATGTGGGTGCGCCTGTTAACCACTAACCATAAGAATTATATCAGATAAAACCACAAGAGGGGTTTTGTAAGGAATTGAGTGATAAAGATTAATCATACAAAAAAATTATATGGGTGTGAATTTTTTGCACTAAAATAAAAATTATATCAGATAAAATGATAAAGGGGGGTTTATAATGACTCGGTATGTCTCACTTTATGGGTGGGTGTTCAAGATTAAACATAAGAACTATCTAGTGACATTTAAAATCCTAAATTAAATTATTCCTTCAAACTTTTGTACTTTATGGGTGGGTTTGAATCTATTTTATGGGTGTTCTAATATGAAAATAAGAACAAAAGATATCTAATCAGTCAAAAGGTGGGCTTATTAGATCTTACTAGGTGTTGGGATAGTATCAACAAGGTGCTTCGTTGAACACCTAGAATACTAAGAGGGGGGTGAATTAGTATTCTCTGAAACCTCTTAAACATTTAAACATTCGCTTGAAACCTCATATTCACTTTGTAGTAAGGAAAGAAATCATGAAAGTAATCATCAAAGCACATAACATGAACACCAGATTTTTTGTGGAAAATCCAAAAAGGGAAAAACCAAGGTAAGGATTAGCTCACAATATATTATTACCAATCATAACATATTACAGAATCACTCACTTCTTTTTGGACTCACTATACAAAGGACTTATTGTCCAAAGAATAAGAAAGAAAGAAGAAATGGCTCACTACCAGGAAAGAAGGGTTTGGGTCACTGCCAAGATGTGAACTGATGATAATGCATCTACAATATGCAGGAGATATAGTTCCACTGGAGCTCAATATATTGAATCAACACACTTCATGCTACACAACACACTGAATCAACACATTTGTACTATACTCACACACTTCACATTGCATCAATCTATCTTCACACTACACCATCAAAAATGATCTTACATTTATACCCACATCCATAAACATCAATTAGGTCGGCCTAATTAGATGTACCATGCATAATCATAACTTACGGGCCCAAGATTCAAACACACACACTTTGTGCCTTAATTCAACACTTGTAACATATCAAAATAGGTCAGAGGGGACCTATAATAACTCCATAAGACCGATCAACACTTCCTTTAACTTTGCACAACCCAAAAATCATTAGGCCAGCCCCATTGATGGAGTAACACTAAAATACAATAAATGTGCCACCTGTATCATAGATGCTACTAACACCTATAAACACTCCCTCAAATCCGCATAACTAGATATTCTTCTAAGGTGGAATGCAGACCAATCCTAACATGTACTCTATACTGGTAACATTGTCACTAGTAGACCGGATACACTATCATCATTATCTTTGATACTAGAGAACATAAAGACATGAAACTTTGGATTTAAATTCCTCTGACATACACCAAAATTACCTTAGAATCGTAGACCAAAATTCTTCAAGGTGGAGCAATGCAGATCTAAAAACTGATACTTTGTGCACTAAAACCTATATTCTAGACTTATTTGAATATTCAACAGATATGTTTTTTATCGTAGCAAAACTCTTGCATCAGTATATTGGATCTCCATCACCTCAATCACTTATGCTTCACCAACCAGCTATACATCAATCTTCACATCAAACCACAATGTTAATCAATGACAACACTATATATGTTCATCCTCATGCTCATGTTGCCAAAAAACATACCAATGACAATCTCCTCAAACTTCCAACGATCTCCTCCTTTTATATTGATGGAATCATGCACCAAACTCTTCTCCAAATCTTCTCCCCTTTTGACATCAAGGGAAAAGGGTGCACACATATTTTTCTATTCTTTTCTCCCTTTGACATCATTTGCATGTACTTGCTTTTCTTTATCCTTCTCCCCTTTTCATATATACATGATTTTACCTGAATTGCTCACATACTCCCCCTAACTGATATATACATATATACATGAGAGTAACAAACTTCTTTTAACCAACTCCCTCTAACAACGTTATCCATTAAAACTGATCAAAATTTGTGTTGGTATATTATCAATTATCTTCCGCATATTTACAATGAAATCTAAACTTTGCATAATCAAAAAATAAATATTCACAATCAACTAGAAGAGGGCAGGTTACTTGTGTTTGACACCTACAATCTAGAAATGTGTGCTTCCCAATCTATCTTACCATCCTCCCAATCTTTCTTGGCTAAGCCAAGCATACGACTCTGTGTCTGAAATTCCATGAGAAGTTATTCACCTTAATTTGTGGTACTACGTACCAGATTCAAATTTATTGCCTTCTTTACATTATTCAGAGCATCGGATATGGGTGTGAACATGGAATTCACTAGGTCTTTGAGTTGTCCAAACTGCACTATAATCTTTTATTTTTGTTTCTACCATTGGAAGAATTGTTTGTGTAGATTTTCAATAGCTAATCTTGCATTTCCATTTCCATCATTAGTTGAGTCGTATGCATCGGATGCCTTGTCAATTTGGGACTCAATAGAGTCCATATCATCCTTAATACTTTTAATGGAATTGGGCCACTTCAAGAAAAACTGAAACAACAATAAATAGCTTCCTCAACACAGTTTTGTATATCCTTAAAGTTGTTTTGCAACTTACTATGTGCAGTAGCACACTTTTCTAAAATGGTTGTCAACCTTTTCTCATTCACTTTTGTGTTTACTATATCTCCTAGTAGCCATGTGTTTAACTCCAAGATCTACCTTAGCGATCAAGTCAATTGAAGGAACCAAGCTCTGATACCAATTGTTGAACACTTAGAATACTAAGGGGGAGGGTGAATTTGTATTCTCTAAAACCTCTTAAACATTTAAACATTCATTTGAAACATCATATTCAATTTTTATTCAGGAGAGAAAAACCATGAAAGTGATCATCAAAGTACATAACACATGAACACCATATTGTTATGTGGAAAACCCAAAAATGGAAAAACCACAATGAGGATTAGCTCACAATATATTATAATCAGTCATAGCATATTAGAGAATGGCTCACTACCTTTTGGACTCATTGTCTAGAGAATAAGAAAGAAAGAAGAAATGGCTCACTATCAGGAAAGAAGGGTCTACCAAGATTTGAACTATTGATAATGCATCTACAATATGCAAGAGATATAGTTCCACTAGAGCTCAATATACTGAATCAACCCACTTTATACTACACAACTTCCACACTCTACTTTGCTTTACATTTGTATCACATTCACACTATACTCGCATACTTCGCATTGCATTACTCTATCTTCACATTACACCATTAAAAATTATCTTACATTTATACCCATTACAGATCCATAAACATCAATTAGGTCAGCCTAATTAGATGTATCGCACATAATCATAACTTGTCGGCTCAAGATTCAAACACACACACTTTGCACCTTGATTCAAAACTTGTAACTGTGCGAACCCTTTTCCTAGTACCTGCAAAACAACATGAATAAACAAGTTAAACAAGGAATTGCAAACTAAAACAAGGATTCCCCATGAAATCCATCTACAACACTCAAATTAGGAAGAAAGTAATGAAGAACTCAATGGAAATGCCAAAACAAAGATTGAATCCTAATTAGAATAGCAAACACATGATCCCATGGGGGAATTGGTGTCAATTTGATGTGAAAATTGGCCCTATCCCAATTCCTATGATGCAAACTTGATGTGTTGATGAAGATTTGATCCACTTTCTTGATGTTGAAGAGTGCTCCAAGCCAAAAATCTGCAAAAACCTAGCTATGAACTCAAGGATAATGGATGAAATTTGAGAGATATTTGAGCATGGTAACTTTGCATAAATTGTGGATGTTCAAATGAGGATATGAGTTCTTTATTTATAGAATTCCAAGATGGATGAATGTCCAAATTTGAGCAAAGTGGGACTAACATTCATCCAATGGAAAGATGCCACTTGTCAAGCTATGAATGGATGGAGGATGTGCAAGATTTGGGGTTTGTGCCAATAAATGCATAATTTTGAATTTCAAATTTGTTGAAATGACATGTAAGAGGGAAGGGAAAATGCAATAAATGCCACTTGGCTCAAGGAAAAGGACATGTAAGATGAATTTATTGCCTTGTTGGATGTACATGTTGGCTTGGAATTTTTGAATTCAAATTGAGAGAATATTCCAAAAGATGCCTTGTGAGGAAAATAGAGATTTAATAAATGAATTAAATCTATTTTCATGTGAAACTTGCATTATCTAGAGGATGGGACATGAGATGAGATTAAATTAATTAAAGGTTAATTAATTTAATGAGAGAGGTTAGATGATGTGACCTATTTGACTCAAATTTATGGATTTATTCAAATAAAATAAGAGAGGAATATGATAAGAGGCTAATTAAATAAGGATTTTGATTTATTTAATTAAAAGAGATGGTGTTAGACTAAATCAAATAAGGTTTTAATTTATTTAATTTAATGGATAGACTTTAGAGATTTAATCAAATAAACTGATTATTTAATTAAATAGGGATAATTAGATCGATGGATTGATTTAATTAATGAGATTGACTTAATTAGATAAAATAATTTATTCAATTAAGGGAGAAATACTGATGAATTTAATCAGATAAGGGATTTGATTAAATGGTTAGACCGAGAGATGATTCAGGAAGAAACAATGTTAGTAAGTCAGATCAGATGCACCATGTCAATCAGTATATTTTACGTGTCTACATTTTGCCCCTCTTTGAAGCAATGCACTTGTTGCATTGGTTCAAAGAATAAACGATCTCGATCAAAGCCAACAATTTCGTATTTAAAAAAATTGCCCCACTGTTGCCTGGCGAGAGAAATATGCCTACATAATGCCCCCTTGAGAGATTGGATGAAAATTCCAATTTTGGGTGATCTCACGAAAAAAGAGGACAAAGTACCCGATAGGTCCGAAAAGACTCCAGGAGGTTAAAAATGTGTCTAAATGCAATAAAATGATGAAAAAAAAGTTTCAATCGGACAGAAATTGGTTTGGGGGTTCAAAACCCTAGCAGGACAGCCAAACAAGGTGAAAAAACCCTAATTTTTAGGCTTAAAAGGGGCCCGAGGGATCACTTTCAAGTCATTTTCACACACCTTCGCTAGCAACCTTGAGATTTGAGCTCTGACATCCTGACTATATGGCACAACGACAGCTTCCCCTGCACATTTTGGATCGAGTTCGGACATACCAACGGCCACCTGGCATCAGGGCACCGGTATGTGACCCTTACCCAAGCTTCGTCTTTTCATTTAATGCCTCATTTAATGCTTTAAAGGGTCGTTCCGCCTGCAACGACGCTATATAGCGCCGCTCGGCAATCAAACTATGTCGTGCAGTGTTGTTTTGCACCGCAGTGGTGCAATTCAGAGTTTAAAAACTCTGACACTAAGCTCGGGGTTGGCGGGTTGGTTTGACAAAGTGTGACGCAGCGATGTTGAATTCACTCAAACTGCGACGCTAGAAGGGAAAGTGCACCGCAGCAGTGCCATTTTTCCTTTTTTAGGCTCTAGCGTCAGAATTTGATTAGAAATCAAACTATGACGCCATCACTGGTTGCACCGCTGGAGACATTTTTTGAGCGTTCGATCAAAAAATTTTAAAAAAATTTAACACATTGACCTTCCTTGATGCAGGACACGATGAGGGAGCTCTACTCTTAGGAGCTTAGGTCATGAGATTTGGCGGGCGTCTTGCAAGACCTGACGAACAGGGACCAGGATCGACTCAGGGTTGCGGGATTGTGGCACATTGCGTACACAGCGCTCATGCGCACTCACCTAGGGATGTTGTCAGCATTGGCCAAGAGGTGGCACAACGAGATGTCCTCGTTTCATCTCCCCACTAGCGAGGCCATCGTCACTCTGGAGGACATTTTTGCGTATTCTATGATTGTCGATTCATGGCTGACGGGCAATTTTTGATATAGACGAGATGCACGAGGCCTGCTGCAAAGTCCTCGCCACACAGGATATCATTATTTGCAAGGGACAGATAGAGCTAGAGCGATACAGGATCCTAGCACCTCCCTACCACTGGGTGATTGTGGCCATCATTTCAGGTCTTGTTGCCCCAGACAAGCGAGGGCGATGCTTCATTCCCAGCTGGGGGTATTGCTGGGAGCGGATGGTCTGAGACAGGCCGGTTCATTTTGCATGGGGGCCTGTTCTTCTAGCTTCACTCTACAGGGACCTCCATGAGTATGCTTACATGGAAGACAGAGCATTGGGAGTAGGGGTGACCTTACTTCATGTTTAGGCATGGGAGCACATTGTTGTGCTTCAGCCGCACGTCGTTCTAGTTCCGATGGGGGAAGACGATGCCCTCGTGGCATGATACAGAGGCAGTGTGTCCTTTACAGACACCGATGAGCACGGGATCCCCCACTAGAGGTGAGTCTTAGACGAGATACTGGTTTTCACTTAGCGACCGTACCTTGGTCGGCCTGGATGGGCCGACGATGTCGATCAGCTATTCTATTGTCGCCAAGACCGGTATATGCAGGGGCAGGAGCATACTATGATTGAGAGGTACTTGCCCAAGTGTGTGCAGCGTTAGTTTGGAGAGTCGCAAGATCGGCCTGATGATGACTACGTAGTCGTCTTTGCCCGCACCATCACACAGATTTCATGGGGGTGGTACATTCTTGCTTCAGAGGCAGTCGACAGTTTCTGATAGTTGGTAGCCTGACCATGGGCTAATGATCAGGGTTTAGCATATCTAGGTACCACGTAGGCCTACAGGGATTGGTTCTGACCTCCTCTTCAGCTGATGATTCTAGGTGCAATCCTTGATGTGTGGAGAGTCAGGGGCAGAGGGGGAGGACGAGGACGGAGAGTCGATATTCGACAGGATCTGCCACTTGTACCTCCAGTCCCATGAGGTCATGGAGACGTACATATGCAGGACCAACAGCGGGAGCCACAACGAGGCGATGATCATCCTCAGGTGCAGCCACAGGTGTAGCCAGCGAGACAAGCAGATGCTCGAGATGCGCTGATTGTGCAGTTACAAGCTCATATCTAGGTCGTGACGACCAAGAGGGATCAGCTCAAAGTTGAGAGAGATCAGGTTGTACAGCAGAGACAGGTTGTAGAGCTATAGGCAGCCAATGAGCTAGGTTAGAGACAACAGATAGAGAGCACGACAGCCTCCTCCTCCCAGGGTACAATGTCAGTTCGATCCTATAGGGACGCCATCCAAGAGGTAGAGTATTACCGACAAGCCTATCACGAGACCGTACCTAGAGCATTGTGGGTCCTAGAGTATTCAGAGCGGGCTAGCCACAAACCAGCAGAGGGTCATGGTGACAGAGGCGAGGGCAGCATTCACAGGGACCGAGCTTGATCGAGATGTTATGATACCTATTGTGCCTGATGGGCTCATTTTTGATAGCCCCGATGGGATTTTTGTACCGATTGACACATATGTGCAATCATCCAATTTATTATTGTACTATGACAGTTATGAAATTAATGATATATATATATGGGCCGATTTTGATGTGATGCAATGTGTACTCCTTATTTATGCATGGATGATTTTACTTCTATATGTTATGGGTGTGTTTATTCCTAATGATGTTTATGCAATGATTATGACTAACAGATCTATACTATGCTAACCTATGATATGATGTGCTATGATGTTATCTATATGATGATCTATTTATGATAATGCAAATGAGATGATTGATATGTGATGTGGATTTTAATATGATCTATGATGTTCATGTGAAATGATATGTGACCTATATTTGTTTATGGATGCATATATGCTTTGCTTATAATGAATTTTGCACGTTTATGCCTATGTGGAATGATTTATGCAATGAATGTTTTAAGATGCTATTTATGAGATGATATGGATGATGTAATGGTCATGATATGATGCAAATGAGATGCTTAGAATAAAAGATGTTTTTATCCTAAACGTAATAAATGATGATGTAATGTATGTGCTACAACGTGATATGAGGATGGGTAATGAGTGTAATGTGATGAGATGATGACATGATGTTATGCAAGTATGTATGCAAATGAATTAAATGCCTGAATACCTATTGTGTATGATTATGCAAAAAATGGTTATGAAATGCTTCTGTAAATGTTTATATGATGATGCAAGGAATGGATGAAATGCAAATGAAATGTATCTATCTATGAAGAATGCTTATGATGTCATGTTTATGTGATGATGGAAATGCACTGCATATATTTCCTATATGATATGCTTATGCAATATGCTAATGAGTTGTGGATGCAGGATAAACGACGATGATGATGATGATGATCAACTGTCACAGTACCTTGTTAGTTCAGTTAGCAAGGAAAGAAGAAGTCATTTCAACAAGACACAAGATGATGCAAAATGCAAATGATGATGATGATGATTACTTGCCGAGGAATTGGGATTTTCAAAGGGCTACATTTTCTTATGTTTGATAACGCACATGGTAAGATGCATCAAGGTATAGAAAACCAGGATGGCATTGTGCCTAGTGTGATGGGATTTGGCTTAACAAGCAGATAGGAGTATTCTTTCTCACACCTGACATACGGAAACATTGCTAAGATGCACTTCAGAAGTTTCAAACACCTCAGACCAAAACACGGAAAGGTAAACCTGTGCATGCAATAGTCAACAAGTTTCCCTAGACCTCCTCCATACATACCTATCAAAGCAAGTATTCGCCGAGGTTATTTTACAAGAATGTCCAACAACCATAGCAAATAAAAAAGGATAATGATCGTTGCCCCATTCCTATTTCTCTAAATCCTCTTGTTCGGATATCATCAAGAAGTCCTTGGAATGAGCACAATAAAATAAGTCAAAAGGTAAAGACAAAGTAAACAAACAAGCTAATGTTCTTCAATACCGCTAACCAAAGAAGGGTGTGTTTTCTAAGGATAAGAACCGAAACTTATTACAAAAAGATAATGCCCATTGTAGGAAGGATTCATCCTAGGACATGTTAGTGGATGGCGGTACATCATTTTGTTTGTCCAAAGTTTTATTTCTAATAAATAATGCCCATTGTAGGAAGGATTCATCCTAGGACATTGATGTTATCATATGAATGATATGGGACTATTTGGATGATGAGTTATGGATACGAAGAGATGACCAACTTGCTTATGCACTGACTTAGACCTAAGACTTGACATTTTGAGTTTTCTCTTTCAACCTACTGGACTTGTTTCCAACTGTTTCACCAAAGATTGAGGGTGACGATTAGTTTATTATGAGTGTTGTTATTGCGGGTGCAAGCGAGATGAGATGGATGGATTTTTTCACATATTTGGATGTTTTTGGAGATGTTTTGAGGCTATTTTTGGGATTTTTGGATTTTTCAAATGTTTTGATTTTTTTGATTTTACAATGTTTTTGGGATTTTCTGAGATTTTGACCAAGAGACTAACCTAAAGACCTATCCCAGGGGCCTCAAGGGCTAATAAACAGATTAGCCTTGCCTACGTTATATACGCAGAAACCATGTAGTTCGACATGACGACTCTATTTTTGACTTTTTGACCAACTTTTTAACCTGTTTTGTGATTTTGATATGTTTTGAATGTTTTTGGATTTTCTAATGTTTTGATTTTTTTGGATTTTCTAATTTTTTTATGTTTTTGGATTTTCTGATGTTTTGATGTTTTTGGATTTTCTGATGTTTTGATGTATTTGGATTTTCTGATGTTTTGATGTTTTTGGATTTTCTAATGTTTTGATGTTTTTGGATTTTCTGATTTGAGGAATTTAAGATCATACACGAATTTGATCCAATGATAACATGCCCCTAGCGTGATGCAATAGACTACTACGATAATGGCAAGACAAACTGACCTTTAAGGATGGGCCGAGTAGTACTAGGAGGGATCATGATACAAAAATAGGACCAAGCTATGGTGCGGATGCGAGTGGATGAGTGATGGATGGAGACCTAAATGCGATGGATGATGGAAGCGTAATGGATGGATGATGCAAAACAAGCCATACAGATCCTAGTGGATGAAAGTGCTTAGTTACGCAAGGCACTTGTTTTCCAGGTTTTCGCCAAGGTACTTGTCCAAAGTGCCACCGAAGTGGTTTTCACTAGAGGACAATTTTTTTTCTTTACTATTTTGTTTTTATCTTTTTTCTGATTTTTTTGGATTTTTTGCTTTCTTATTTTTTTTGTTGTTACCAAGATGCCTGTTTGCCAGGTTTTCGCCAAAGTAACCATTTTTTAGGACATTTTCTGATTTTTTGGATTTTTGGTTCTATACCTTGAAAGATCTAGGCATAAAACTTTTTGAGATGGGAGCTATTCATGGGCTCTTGCAAAGGTTCCCATTCGGGTGTTGATAACTGATATGCCCCTTATTTATAACTTGATGTGATGACGAATGGTCCCAGCCAATTGGGTTCAAATTTTTCTTTGCTGCTTGGGTTTGGGACATTTTTCTAATTTTCTTTTAAGACCAATTCTCCAACTTGGAACGTCCTACTTCTGATTTTCTTATTGTAGCTCCTTTTGAGTCTATTCTGATAGACTTGCAAATGATTCAAAGCATCTATATGTCACTCATCCAGTAACTCTAGCTCATTCAATCTTGACACTCGATACTCTTCATCAGTGATGAGGTTTTGTAGTGATATCCTGAGGGATGGGAGCTCGATCTCAATGGGGAGTATCGCTTCTGATCTATAGACCAAGGAGAAGGGGGTGGCACCGGTGGGTGTGCAGATGCTGGTTTGATAGGCCCAGAGGGCGGGATTAAGCTGTAGGTGCCAGTCACGACCTGTGTCATTGACTATTTTCTTGAGGATTTTCATAATGGTCTTGTTTGTAGTTTCTGCTTGGCCATTGCCTTGGGGATAGTATGGGGTGGAAAAGCGATGTTGGATTTTGAATTTTTCGCATAAGTCACGGACCTCCTGATTTTTGAATGGTGTCCCATTATCTGAGATGATGGCTTATGGGACACCGTACTGAAAAATGAGGTAGTTCAGGATAAACTTTGAGATCTTCTTCCCAGTTATGTACGTCATGGGTATGGCCTCCACCCACTTAGTAAAGTACTTCATTGCGGTTATCATGAATTTGTGTCTGTTAGATGAGGTGGGTGTGATTTTCCCAATAAGATCGAGTCCCTACTGCGAAAAGGGGCATGATGTGATGATAGGATGAAGTTCTTGAGCTAGAGCATAGATGAGGTCCCCATGTTGCTGACATTGTAGACATTTTTTGGCATGATCATGTGCTTCTCTTTCCATTGTGGGCCAATAATACCCCATCCTCAGCAATTTCTTGGATATGGTCATTCCTCTCGAGTGTGAACCATAAATACCATTGTGTACTTTAGTTAGAGCGGTCAATACCTCCTCAACGTTTAAGCAGTGTAGTAGGGTTCCTTTTATGATTCTACGGTATAGGGTATCACCTAGGATGACAAATTTGGATGCCTTTTTAACAAAGGTTCATTTTAGGTTTGATGGTAGGTCAGCAGGTATGACTCCTATACGAAGGTATGTGTAAATGTCGTGATACCAAGGATCGTCAGGGCCAACGATTTCACACACATATTCTGATTCTGGTACCTCAAATGCGGGAACAAGAAGCTGCTCAATCAAGAATTTATATTTTAGAATGTTGTGAGGGATGTCTAATAGGGACCCAATTGTTGCCATGACATCTGCTGCTCTGTTGTTGGTTCTAGGAATTTTCTCAAATGTTATTTCGATGAAGGATTCTTTGAGGGTCTCCACCAATTTTTTGTATGGAGTGGGTTTGTCATCCTTGGTATGATATTCATTATTGACTTGATTTATGATCAACTGAGAGTCGTCGTACACTTTGAGAGCTATGATGTTCCACTGCACTACTATTCTAAGACCTATGGTTAAGGCCTCGTATTCTGCAATGTTATTGGTGTAAGGAAATGCCAGTTTGTATGACCTTGGTATGCAATCCCCTTGTGGGGTGATGAAGAAGACACCAGCTCCTAATCCATGTTGTGTGTATGAACCATCGAAGTATAGTTTCCAATGGTTAGCTACGTTGAGATTGAAAATGGACTCATCTGGAAACTCTGAGACAAGAGGATTCTCAAAATAGATAGGTGCTTATGCTAGTTGATCTGCAATAACTTGGCCCTTAATTGCTTTCCGCTCTACATACTCGATGTCATACTATGACAATATAATCACCCATTTTTCCATTCTTCCTATGAGCATTTCCTTTGATAGTAGACACTTGAGGGGGTCAATTTTGGCGATGAGCTTTATCTTGTGTGCCAACATGTAATGTCTAAATTTTTGTGATTCAAACACTATTGTGAGGCATGCTTTCTCGATGAATGAGTAGTTTAGCTCATGACCGACCATTGTCCTGCTGATATAGTAAATAGCCCTCTTCATTCCGTTTTCGTCATGCTGAGCTAGGAGAGCTCCAAGGGCTACTATTGTTGCGGATACATATAAGATCAATGGTTTCTTTGGGATGGGTGGCATTAAGACAGGTGGTGTCAATAGATATTCCTTGATTTTGTTAAATGCCTCTTCGCACTTGGTATCCCATTTGTACGCTACTCCCTTGTGGAGTAGGTGTGAATATGGATTATGTTTGTCCACCAATTGTGCTATGAACCTTCGAATGGATT
>VDFB02193867.1:661924025-661987079 GCA_007258455.2 Sequoia sempervirens
CTTACTTTGTTTTTCCGGACTTCACCCATGTGGCTGACGACTTAATTTTTAGCCAAAATTGATAAAATGAAAAGGGTTTGTAGAGGAGATTCTCAGATTTTTGCCAATATAAATTATGTTTTATTTTGAATTTAATAGATTATTATTATTTATTTTCTATTAGAATTATGACTAAAGTCCTGATTGATAGGATGATTGTAAAACATTTATAACTTTCAAACGGTATCATATTTTTTGAATCCAAAACATCTGTGTCACATTATACTTTGCATACTATAGGATTAAAAAATAAAATTGGAATTTCATGGTTTGACAATGATTCAGGTGGTCAAACATACAAGTTTTATATTTTTTAAAAGTTGTAATAAAAAATTCATAATTAATTATTTACTTGGGAAAAAATTACAAAAAAATGCTCGTCTATCGGACATGAGTCCTCTACTATATAAATCTGTAAAAAATATTATCATTTATTATGGTTAGAGATTGGTCAGAATGAGACACCTACTTGACTTTCCTAAAATTTACAAGTAGCTCACATTGAAATTTCAATTTTTCACCAAATAGATTTTTTTTTTTTAAAATAAACCTAGTAGTTTAGAAACTACATTCAATTTTCCACAAATTCTATTCTTACATATTTTTGAAATAATATAGATAACTTATTCAATTTTTTACGTCAAGTTGCCTAACTCTGATTTTTTTGAATTTTCATTGCCACTTAAGGGCCTATTTGGCCCATCATGATCCTGCACATACCCAATGATGATGATGGATCATGATGGAAGGTGAGAGAAATATTTTTGTGTAATGGATTTTGGGGTATGTTTTGTTCCAATGTGGTGTTTGCATCCAAGTTTTGGTAATTAACAAGGGGGTGTGTTTTGATAGCATTGGAAAATGCATTTCCCTTATTAACGTTAGGTTGGGTTGGAGCCACAGATGTCGTGATTTGAGGAATGTTTTGTGCATGATGTTTTGGGATGGGGGTGTAGATGAAATGGGAATGGTGGATGAGATTGGAGGAAAAGATATCTCCACTATAGTACTCACATCAAAATCCGAAGGTAACTTGGCCCCTTGTTTTGCTAACTCAAGCATGTATAATGAAGGGTTAAGCCTCATCATGATGTTGATGATTTTATGGTTCTCTGGATTTTGGAGCATTTCAGTCATTTCTTTGTGAGACATTCCAAAGGTAAGGTCCTCTCCTTGGTTTTCTTCTTGTGAATTTTGCAATGATGAGATGGCCAAAGGATTACTTGATTCGGTGGGATTCATTTCTACGTTTGTTTGGCTAAGATCACTTAAAGTGGGTGTTTCTTTGTTGGCTTCCATACTCTTCTTGTATTGAGATCTAGTTAGAACCATAAAACGAGGATCAATTTTTGAGAATAGGAGAGATGAACCTCTAGATTCTTTTGAATTGATCTTTACTTTATGTCCCTAAGTAGAAAATTTTAGGATATCTTAAGGATCAAGAGATGATATGGTGATGATGTAAGGGATGGATGATGTTGATGTTATGATCTTTTGGTTAATCTTGATGCGAGATACTAGGCTTTTGGGACTTTCGGATATGTTTCGGATTTTAATTTTTGATTTTCCCTTGGGATTTGTCCTTGATTGATTTTGATTTTGATTTGGATTTTGAACAAATAGACCCTAAGATGTTTGGATGATTATCTAAGGGATAGATTTGATCAAAGGATGATAATTTTGAATATGTGCAGGAAGAAGGATGCATCTACCTACACCTATCCAAACAAGATGATAGTTTCACTAAGCATATGAAGAAGGATTCATCTACATATACTAAGATAAACAAAATGATTTTGATAACTTTGACTAAGCATATGCAAAAGGATGCATCTACACATTCCTAGCCAAAGGTGATTTTGATAAATGTTTTCAAGTATTTAGTCTCAAGGATTTTGATGATTTTGATTTTGCCACAAAGCCTAGCATTTAGGGATGATTTCAAGATTTTCCAAAAGGTGATGATGAGATGGTGATGTTTTTTTTAAGGATGGATGAAAATATTTTTGGTTTGCTTTGACCCCTAGAGGAACCCTAAAAAAGACACTTTGTTTTCCTAGACCTAGGTATTGAAGATCATGCAAATGCTTCCTAGAGACCTTTATAACCAAAGAATGACTCAATTTGGACCTAAATTTTTAACCAATGATTTTTGTTTTGGACCTTTTCAAGAATCGTGGGGCTTCAACACATATGAAATTTCATTTTTTTTAGCTTTGCTTAATGGCTTCATTTTACCAAAAACACTTCTTTGATTAAGTTTTCAAACTAAGGTGTCCAATGTCTTAGTTTCTTCAAACCCCACAAGATATGTTATGTGGAAATTTGATTAACTTAAGGCAAGGGTTTTCCTATCGTTTACCTAAGGAAACAAATTGAGATGTAATCCAATGTTTAGAAACCTCTAAGGACGTGAATCCCAAGGGAAAGCAACAACATATGGATTGAGTCAATTGTATTTGTTTCCAAAAGGGTTTGAAATTTGGATGATGTTAAGTGGTTTTTTTTAGATGTTTTCGATCAAGCAATGCATTTTGTAACCCAAGAATAAGTACAATCCTATGGATGTGTAAGAAAATATTTGTTGGATTCCCACTTGGACAAGTCTAGCTACGCTTATCTCTAGTGAATGGTTAGATGCTTGACTCCACTGGCTCCCCTCCACGGCACTCACTTATACAAGGCAGCCAAGCATCAACACCCATGAAACTCCCATGGCATGTTTTCCATTTCTACTAGAAGACCGTAAAAGTGTGGGATGGCTTCAGAACGACTGTTCTTGCACCAACAAATAGATTAAAGGATTTTGGAAAATTCTAGCACATGGGTTTTAATAAGGACTTTCCATTCGTGGAGATTGACCCATACGGCAAGAGTCCCCTTTTGGATCCATCTTGTCGGAATCAACTGCGTGATATTGGCGTTTACTCCAATACCCACATATATATACTAGTTGGAAATACTCTTGGCTTTAGAGTGTTACCGGTTGAGTCATTCCCTTGGGTGAGTACTTTTTCCCCAAGGCAAGCCCTCTAGGATAAACAAAAGCGAGTGAAGAAAAAATCCGTAATTCAATCAATCTTTGATGGCAACAAAGAGAGAGAATATACGCGAAAATGCCCCCACTCACACAGGCACAAGATGTTGTTCAATTTTAAGCCCAAATCAAAGTGTGTAGGTGATTTCTTTGTCTCACCCTAAGGTCATGAAAAAGGCCTTTTGATTCTCAAGATCGCTATAAAGCGCGAAAGAAGCGCATACATCCTTTTTCAATGGCTTTAGTTTAAGTAAGCTTTCACGATTCAAACAAAATTGCACTTGTTCTTTTTAAATCCCCAAAGCAAAATGTGAGTTCATTTTAAGCACCAAATGACAAATGAGAGACACTTTGTTCAATCATTAATCCAATAAGAAAATCCTAGTAAGTTGTGATCCTAAAGTTCATTTTAAACCTTTGCAAAAAATTGGAAAATTTCTTTTTAAACACAAATGAAAATTAGTGTCCTAAGAAAGAGGAGATAACAAATTCTTAAAGAAGTGTTAAACAAACACTAAAGTGTTTAAAAACACTTTGATTTCGTAAGACATTGTCCTCATGCTTCTCCTTCCTTCGATTTTGATTTCCAACCTACAAGGAAGAAAAACCAATCAAATTCTGGAAAAACATAGAGACAAAAAGGCAGAAAACAGAGAACAAATTAATCATTAATCAAATAACACATGCTAAAAATTAAATTTCCCCTTTTACTCCCTTCCAGCGTCGCAACTCGTAACTGCGTCGCAGTTTGATTTCCCAGCGGTGCTCTCACAGCGCCGCTTTCCAGTCAGCGTCGCTTTGTGTTGGGACAGAGAGCTCAACTGCGTCTCACTTTTCATCCAATGTTATAGTTTCCCTCTAGCGTTGCAGTTTGATAAATTTTTGAAAATTCCTACAAGTCAACGAGTCCAGTGGCGGAGTTAGAAATTCAAATATTTTGGCAAGACGAGTCCACCATCGCGGTTTTGATTTTAAGCAGTGCCATATAGTGATGCTAAGAAGTCAGCGGTGCCAAAATAGTGATGCTAAGCTCCCAGCGTTAGAATTTTCTGTGTGTGAGGAAAAACACTAAAATTTTGGGAAAAGATGAGAAAGAATGATATCCAGTCCTCCTTCTAGCGCCAAATGTGCGAACCCTTTTCCTAGTACCTACAAAACAACATGAATAAGCAAGTTAAACAAGGAATTGCAAGCTAAAACAAGGATTCCCCATGAAATCCATCTACAACACTCAAATTAGGAAGAAAGTAATGAAGAACTCAATGGAAATGCCAAAACAAAGATTGAATCCTAATTAGAATAGCAAACACATGATCCCATGGGGGAATTGGTGTCAATTTGATGTGAAAATTGGCCCTTTCCCAATTCCTATGATGCAAACTTGATGTGTTGATGAAGATTTGATCCACTTTCTTGATGTTGAAGAGTGCTCCAAGCCAAAAATCTGCAAAAACCTAGCTATGAACTCAAGGATAATGGATGAAATTTGAGAGATATTTGAGCATGGTAACTTTGCACAAATTGTGGATGTTCAAATGAGGATATGAGTTCTTTATTTATAGAATTCCAAGATGGATGAATGTCCAAATTTGAGCAACGTGGGACTAACATTCATCCAATGGCAAGATGCCACTTGTCAAGCTATGAATGGATGGAGGATGTGCAAGATTTGGGGTTTGTGCCAATAAATGCATAATTTTGAATTTCAAATTTATTGAAATGACATGTAAGAGGGAAGGGAAAATGCAATAAATGCCACTTGGCTCAAGGAAAAGGGCATGTAAGATGAATTTATTGCCTTGTTGGATGTACATGTTGGCTTGGAATTTTTGAATTCAAATTGAGAGAATATTCCAAAAGATGCCTTGTGAGGAAAATAGAGATTTAATAAATGAATTAAATCTATTTTCATGTGCAACTTGCATTATCTAGAGGATGGGACATAAGATGAGATTAAATTAATTAAAGGTTAATTAATTTAATGAGAGAGATTAGATGGTGTGACCTATTTGACTCAAATTTATGGATTTATTCAAATCAAATAAGAGAGGAATATGATAAGAGGCTAATTAAATAAGGATTTTGATTTATTTAATTAAAAGAGATGGTGTTAGACTAAATCAAATAAGGTTTTAATTTATTTTATTTAATGGATAGACTTTAGAGATTTAATCAAATAAACTAATTATTTAATTAAATAGGGATAATTAGATCAGATGGATTGATTTAATTAACAAAAGAGATTGACTTAATTAGATAAAATGATTTATTCAATTAAGGGAGAAATACTGATGAATTTAATTAGATAAGGGGATTTGATTAAATAGTTAGACCGAGAGATGATTCAGGAAGAAACGATGTTAGTAAGTCAGGATCAGATGCACCATGTCAATCAGTATATTTTATGTGTCTACAGTAACACATCAAAATAAGTTGAAGGGGGCCTATAATAACTCCATAAGACCGATCAACACTTCCTTTAACTTTGCATGACCCAAAACTCATTAGGTCGGCTCCGATGATGGAGTAACAAGTTAAAATACACCAACTAATCATCCACAAATTGAAACTCAGACCTCTAAAACACTTTCCACTTAGATCATAGATGCTACTGACACTTGTAAACACTCCCTCAAATCTGCATAAGTAGATGTTCTTCTATGGTGGAATGTGAACTAATCCTAGCATGTACTTTGTACTGATAACATTGTCATTGGCATACCCAATACATTGTCATCATTATCTTTGATACCAGAGGACATATAAACATGAAAATTTGGATTTAGATTCCTCTAACATACACCAATATTACCTTAGAACTGGGGACCAAAATTCTTCAAGGCAAAGCAATGTGGATCTAAAACATGATACTTTGTGCACTAAAAACCTATATTCTAGACTTAGTCGAATACTCAACACATCTTTTTTGTACTAGAGAAAAACTCTTGCATCTATACACTATATTTCCATCACCTCAATCACTTATGCTTCACTAGCCAACTATACATCAATATTCACATCAACCACAATGCAAAGATCAATGACAACATTGTATCTGTTCATGCTCATGCTCATGTTTCCAACAAACATACCAATGACAATCTCCTCAAACTTCCAACATGCTTCGCGTGTAGCAGAATCAATCTATCTACCTTGAGCCTAGATTTTTCCTATGCCCACTTCACTGCATACTTGTTGTTATTGTCCTTGCCACTAGCTACTACAACAACACCACTTGCCTTTAGGTTTTATTCATTCTCTTGCATAATCATCAATTTCTTCTTATTCTCCTATGCAATACCTACCATAGCCCCTAACTAAAAATTCTAATACCCAAATGAAGTTTACAAATCTCAAACTTTTTTTTATATTTTGTGCTATAAATAATGGTTGTGAGACCAGTTTTAACAAGCAAATTCACCAAAACATTAGCTAGACTTACGGTTAGAATAAATGATTTCGTATATCACAAATCACATATAACAAGCAAAATAGCTAGGTATATAGGGCACAACAACGAGGTATTTTTATTTAAGTGCAATAATGTGATGGGAGATTGAGAGAGGGTGAGGTGGAGAGAAAATTGAGAGGCACATAAACAACAATGAACATGTAGCAAATAACTGCCACCATTTGCAAGCACTACCACTATCACCATCGCCATATCCCCACGTTGAGGCTAAGCCTAGCATTCCCAAAAGACTAAAATGGTTATCTATTGGATCACAAATACTATATAGTATATGTGTCTGCTATCTATAGTTCTTGAATGTTGTTCCAATTCTCAACAACTCTTATCGTTTGTACTCTTTAAATATAGTCATATTTCATTTATATTTTCTTTTACTTATAAAATAACACAATAGCAAACAATTCATGTGTAATACCATATTTATAACTTGTCAAATTTTGAAATATTTATGGCAATTGATGAAGAACCTATAGAGGGCACTAAAAGGTTGAGTGTCTATCATAAAATTTAAAATGAAAAGATGTAATTGTTTATCAAATGCTAGATTGTTAAGGGGATGTTATCATATTGTATTGATCATAGAGTGTGGGATAAACATCTAAATATTTATTGTTAGCAAAGCTTGGCAAGAAAAATCTTTGATGCTCTATGGTTTGATATTTTTTTAATTTTAGTTTTTCTTAGCCATTGTCAATGATTTTTCTCATCCATGGTCAACAAAAATAGCTAACTAATTCACTAACCAAAAATTAAAATATCAAAATTTTCAATTCATGACCCATAGAATATGGCCCCAATAGAGTGTAGTATTAAAGACCATGCCAATGCATTACAGTGGAAAAATCAATGTGTATGGAAATTTTCTTCCAATTAACTCTCGACACAATTATGGTCTATGGAGTATTGCCATGTAAATTTCATTTAGCTATGAAAACTTTATTGTTGCCCATGCTATGTTTCTCGATGTTATCATTTTGAAGAATAAACTAGTATGATGAAGTTACGTTAGATCTTGCATCTAGAATGAATTCGCCCTCTTTCATATTTTAGTATTTTTTGGTTTACACATCATTGTCATTTTTTTGTTTGAAATTGAAGAAATTTCTCTAGAGCTTAGAAATTTTATGTGCATACCTTCCTTCTAAATGCCTCGGATGCATACACACAAAAAATTGAATTGCCTATTATCTTAATTATTTTACTACACAAGTTCTTTAGATATGTTAAGCTAGATCAAATTGAAATAATCAATTAGTTTGTCTTTCTGTATTGAAATTGTTAAATCATCTGCCAACATAGAAGAATTATTAGAGTGAAACACTAATTTTACACCATCTTTTTGGCATCCGAAGAGCTCATTGTGAAGTGTAGAATGGAGTTTCTTCAATTATTTAAAAGGTCATGTGCACATGAGCACGAATTCTGAAAAAGATTATTGAATGTTATGGAGGTTGAACTTGATTCCTATTCTAAACGTTAAATATCTCTTTTAACAAACATAAACGAATGCAATTATGAACTCCAAAGCAGAACTCTAAATATTAGCTACTTTGGGTCCCATAAGAGTCATTGAACCATCCAATTTTCCATTCCCACTGCTCATGGCAGTACCCACGAATATCAGCACGATGCTGCTAACGAAGTCCACTGCAACATTCAGTTTAAGTTCATTAAAACATGAGCACAAAAATAGTACAAACAACCATAGTTGCGAAACAATTTACGTACTCTGCTAAAATCTCAATATTTATTGCCTAAGATTACATCTGAGCAATTGACGATGGATCACAGTTACAGTACAGAAAAGGAAGATTCGTGCATTTAGACGCTAGATTTCAAGGGATCTTGCCATAAAAACCCGTCCCGCCTTTGAACTAAATTTCTGACTGATGCCTTAAAATCCAGTTTCAGAGAAGAGGACAATATTCGATACTCCCTGGCATAAGGAGATATGTCCACCAATCTGTATTTTAATGTACGATCAAATTCTTCTTTGTTAAATTCTTCAATATCAGTGAAAACAAAAGAACAAAAAAAATATTTTCCGTCATGTTCACGTGACCACTGAGACTTTTAAATACTCAGGTGACAATTCAATCAGTTCCTCAGTATCTGATCACCGTATCAAGCCTGACAGAATTAGTTAATTAAAACCAGGCCACGTCCCATGGTTTTTACTTATCTCTCTGCAGCACTATGCTGTAAACGAGGCGCGCAAATCTGCAATCTTCTCTGTATCCTTATCCTGCCGTAAAGCCCGAAATAATTAAGGACTGCCCATAATTTATGTGGAGTCCTGCTACGATTAGGGAAGAGGACCCCATAGTGGGGCACCCTATCTTGTGAGCTGCATGTGAAGCCTCACATGAGAAGAGACATTTTTTTTACATGCAATGAGATGGTCAACTTAAAAATCTATTTTTTAATTCATTTAATGTCTTATATGTTGTGTTGTGAATGTTTATATAAATGCATCTATTTTTTAATCAATTTTCTACATAAAAGTACAATAGACATTTTGAGAAGGATATCTTTTGACGTATTTTATATATATTATTAAATATATATGTGCTAGTTTTGAGTTATCTATCATGTGGGGGATGATAAGAGGAGGAGACCCCAAAGATTCTTACCATTTTAAACATTGACTGAAGGTGGACCACATAGATTCCCCATGGTAGTTCTCAATATACCTTGTATATGTACACCATGCCACAAGATTAGACAATAAATGAACACATATCATTCCAATATGGTAACCTTTATCCCACATTGTCTCTCACTCCACTATCAACCTGTTGCATTAACTTTGCACTCCTCCAGATTTCGATGTTTGGGTTCACACTAGGTCTCAAAACAATGAAGCATTCAATATTGTGTATTGTGACGTTAATCTTTCATGGCCACTTCATTATCGACCCTCTTCTTCACAAAAGATTATTTGATTTGGCATCAAAAGTTGCTCACTTCCACTCACTTTCAACCATGGCTTCCAAAGAATTTACTAGCACATGCATGAAGGGAATGGGTCTATGTTTGGAGGTGAGGTTATTAAACCTCACTAAGACAATGAACCAATTTTATATTTTTTACTTTTGTATCTTTTTTTTTTTGTTTTTGAAAACGCATTTTTTCACTTCACTCCTCTATATCGTTGTAAATGGAAGGTTAGGTCGGCATAGATTGTTTTGGCAAGCTGCTTTTTTGGGTTTTATATATTTGTTATTCATCTACTATAGGCCTAGTTTATTTTGGTTATTTGTGATTTTATAATCTTCAAAGACATAGTAATAGTTGATAGAATATCCAATTCAATGTTTAAGGCATTTCTTCACTTCACTCCTTTGTATGTTTGTAAATGGAAGGTGAGGTTGTCATACATTGATTCATCTCTATTTTTTTGGCTTCTATGTTTTTGTTACTCACCTATTGTAAGCCTTATTTATTATGTTTCTTTGTGAATATTATAATCTATGTTTCTTTACTTTTATACTATTTTTTAAAAAAAATTATACATTTCAAAATTGATATTGAAGAATATTTGTTTGAATATTTGTGCTTTCAATTATGAAGTTAGTTTTCAAAATATTTTTGCTTCAATTTTCTTATTTTTGTGAACATATTTATTTACTTTAGGAAGTTACAATCTTCTATTCAATAATCACTATGACCTCTCCAATTAATGTTATAAATTTAAACTTTGGATTCTTTCGATTGGTAATTTACTATTAACATACTTTATGGAAATGGGTAATCAAAAGTCTTATTAGTTGTGAAAAATTTGTAAATAGGTTATCAACTCTTTCAATTGGTAATTTATATTAAAAAAATAGGTTTTCTTAAATATGCATTTATTCTTGGTTTTATATGTTTTCATTTGACCCAAGGTTTACAATTTTACCATTTAGGGTTTATATCTGAGATTCATATCAAATTTCATATCTCTCATGGCCATATAATTGCAAACTTTGGAATTGATATCTCTCATGGTCATCTACCTTTGATTTGGCCCCAAAGTCTACAATTTTACCATTTGTGTATTAGAAACTATGTCAATTTATGCTTGGAATTTTAATATTCAAGGTTTACATCTGAGCTTTCATACATTGAAACACCTTGTTTGGCCTAGAGTATAGAATAATATAATCATTTAACCTACATGTTAGGTTTGATTCTTACAAACATGGACATATGCAAGTTTACTATATCTAAAAACTCTAGCTAAGTTACAATCACCTACACTCATGCATGTGAAGATGAAAATGTCAATCTAACTTTATAATCACCTATAGCATTCAAAATAAAAAATACATTCTTAAGATTTTTTGGTGAAATTGGATTGTAGTTACAATCAACTTCTCTCCAGGTTTACAACTATATGAGCATGAGAGACATCAAATTCCAAGCTTAAACCAACATAAATTTTTAACATTACTTGTTGATATGCTTTGGATTTAGGGGAAGTAGGGGTTTATATCTAATGCATAGATCTAGAGTTTTAGATTAATTTTTAGGATGTAGGGTTAACATCTACTTAGTATTTTTCTCAAGTTATGGCTTTGTGGACATAAGGAGAAATAGGGTTTTCACAAATCATATTTTGTAATGTAATATTTTAAAACTAAGTCTAGGATATAGGGTTTAGTGTTTATTGTGTTAAGTTGTTTAAATTGTTTCTTTAGGTTTGAAGTTTACTAAGGTTTTGGGTTACTTTGTTTCATGGCCTAGGGGTTTGGGTTTCAATTACATTTGTTGAACTAGGGGTTTCTACAATTTATGGTTTGGGACATATTATGGGAAATAGGGTCTATATAAATCATGTTTTGTGATTTAGGGTTTATATTTTAAATAGGTTTGGACATAGAAGATGGCATGTATCTTTCTCCTTTGAACCTATTGATAGTAGCATCTTATTACTATATTAGCTACACCACCAAGGAACCATGTAAACATGAGAAACTACAAGTGAAACACCAAAATTTAATGTTTTGCTTGTATTGATCTAAAAATGTTTTGTTACAACAATTCTTGCTCAAAAACCTTTACAATGAGAGAACACCACCTTTTATAGGCAATGACAACAAACTTAAGGCACAATCAATGGTGGAGATTACCTCAACACCAAGATCCAAGATTACATTTGTATTTAATATTTGGAAAGCATTAAATATTTGTGACATATTCATCATCCATCTCCAATAGAATTTTGTTACAAATGTACCTAGGGATATGTAAAAGAATATTATATTATATATTTTTATTTAATTATATATAGGTCATAAGCTCCCAAAAATGCCACATTAGAATACATCCAAAAATCAGTTAGTTGGTGTGTCACAAAAAATTGTCATCAATGACACTTCTTCATTTTTCCCTCTCTATAGCGAACTTTATAAAAGTTGTCAAGACTGGAGTGACCTCATCATTAGGTAGACCAACAATGACATGAATCTTGTAGCATTGAACATCATATTGATCAATTAATTGATAGTGGAGAGCCATCCAAGTAGCTTTTTGTCCAACAAAAATTTGTATCTTCACCAGAATCTAGATAGCTTCATCCATGAAATCTACAAATAATTCATCTGTATAGGCTCCAGGTTGTGGATTAGCAACTTCCATTGCTACTTTAGAACTTGCTCATTTATCTCTTTAGAAGTGTCCACTTCAAACTTTGTTAATTCTTTCAAAAATTGTCCACAAGAAACCAAAACTTCTTTAATTAGAGCACCAATTTTCTTCACTTCTTGCTCAATTTGAACAACTACCTCCCTATGGAACTTTAATGCATGTATCTAATAATGTGGTTCATTAACCAACACCTTTCTCAAGATACCTTCCTTTATCAAGACTTCATTAAGGATTTTTTGAATGGCCTCGAGTTTGGGAAATACCAAATAGTGGTACTTCTCATTGTTGTTGCAATCCTTCACTAATTTATCCACTTCTTCCTTGAGAATGAGGAATTTATTGTGTACCTATATAGCAACATCAATTGGTTCATTCTCATTATCAAGAATGTGCTTGAGCTAACTCTGGGTGGACTAGGCCTAGGATCTCATCTTCTCCATCTTTTTGACTTTTTCTTTTAACAAGACCACTGGAGTTATTTTTTTTCCAGGGTTGCTTTGAATAGGAGTAATTAGATACTTGATGAAGGAGATGATAACAACCACTTCGGACTTCAACTCAATATTTATAGCCTCATATTTATTCATTATCTATACAATGTTGGAAATGGAACCCTGTAAATCATCTATATATATTGTGAGCTTTGTTAGAGGGATCAAGGTTGATAGTGGAAATATTGAACTCCTTCAGTAATATGGCCCTACTATCTTTATTTACAACTTGTGGATGGATACATGCAGGATTTTGGATCTTGATGCATCTCTACTTATAGGAGACCTTATTTTTTCCTTCTTATGTTCCTTAGGCTTCTCTACCCCACTCAAGATAGCCTCTAAGCTCAACTCAGGGAGTTCAATGAAATGCTTCTTGTTCTTAATTTTCCCTTCCAACCATGAAGGATTTGCAACTTTATTAGTAGACTCTATTTGTCAAGGAGGAGAGGTATCCTTTTGAATGTTTTCTTCATTTACATTGTCCTCTTGTCATGTGGATGTTTCTATTTTAGGTTCAAGGTTTGGAACACCTTTTTCAAACTTCTCTTCCTCTATGAGGTTATCCTATGAAGAGGGAACTGACACATCCTCTATAGAAGCTAGGCCTTCCATGTCTTCCTTTTCTTTCTCTTGCAAATATCCTAATAACTTATCCACACTTTCCATAGAGGGAGGCTCAATTGTTTCTTGTAAGGAAGGTGAAGAATTATCTTTTTCTAACTGATTCAACAAAGATCAATTGACCTATGATAGTACTATGGCAGCTACCTCCTTAGGTATGTGGTAGAGGTGAGTTATGAAGGAATACAAAAGGACTAAAGACTAAAGATATAGGAGGAAGGGAAGTGGAAGAAATCATGGACATGGTGAATATGGGGGACATAATGGATGCAATGGAAGGATAAGACGTAGGAAAGGGATTGAGAACAATTGGTGGTGATAGGAGCAATAGAGGGAGTGAGGATGAAAGTGGTGATATCCATAGAGATATCAGTGGGAGGAGGCAAAGCGAAGATGGTAAGAGGAATGGTGCATGTGGGAGAAGTCTAGGAAGCATGAGGAGAAGGTAGAGGAATGAAAATGGAAGGATTGGTTGATAGAGAGGAATCTTCCTCACCCTTAGTGTTTGGCTCCACTGAGGTTGTTCTAACTCTCCTAACCCTTTTTGTTGGAGGCTTAATTTCCTTTTTTGTTCCATACTTTATTCTATAAATTCTCAGTGGGATGCATTTCTTCTTTGGTCTGCTTAGCCTTCCCTTTTTCTTTGTAAGGATTCCTTGCCTCTTCCCTAGTAGGTTCCTCATCAGGCTCAGCTTCTTCATCAACATGTTATTCTTCATTGAAAGAATCATATTCTTCTTCTATATCATTGTAAGTTAACTCCACCCCTTGTGCCATGAGATCAGAGGCTCGGGCTTCTACCCATTTCTAGATCATTTTTAGAACTAGATTTTTTATTATATCAAGGTCAGTTACTTTCTCCTTTGTCCAATCTAGAAATGGCATCGGATTGTCAACTACTTCACTATACTCATCCTCCTATAATACTTTTCCATTCTCCTACACTTGGTTGATAATAAGGAGACAAAGAGTTATGATTTATTCCATGGTCTAGCTCTAGAATAGGTTTTTTCCTAACCTCTAGATCATCTTTGCAGTTGGCCTAGAATTCCTCAATGTTTAACTTATGCTTGTGTTATCGATCTGCCAATTTCTTCATCTTACCATAAGGGTCAAAATGTTGTATATGACTATGGAAGTTAAAGCCAAATACATGTATCTCCACATCTAAATACTCAATTGATTGAGTTAAGAGACAAGCATACAATCCTCTCCCAAGTGTCGAATGATATGGCATTCGTGATCTATGTTTGAATTTCAATAGTTGGTTTTAAGTGTAGAGTTGATTTGTCATTTCTAGCATCACAATTTTGTCATTCGAGTACTTACGAATCCTATATGGAGCCCCTAAGAAACTCTAAAAAGGTCAATAGTAGTCCAACTATCTACATATGGTATACCTTCAACAACAACCCAAAAGCCCATGGACTAGTAACAAACCAAAAGCCTACAAAGCCATAACTTAGCAAATTTTCATCCAATTCTCATTAAATTGGTTATGAAGATATTGATTAAGCCTCATAAAAGGTTATGCCCTTAATTTTATCCAAATTACCTCTAAAAATTCCCCTGAAGCAAACCAAAACTAACACTACCAAAAACAAAAAAAACATAACAAAAGGAAATATTTTTGGTTGATGTAGGATTTCCTGTGGACCCGAATGCTTATGCATCAAACACACTAGGTAAATGAAATTTTTCATGAGTTGGTAACTCATTAAAATTTGTAGGTTCTTGGGACGATGATCCCATGATTTTTTAATCCAAACTTCTTTATTCACTTGATTTCTTCCCTTTCATCTTGTCCTCTTTTTCCCTCCATCTTCAATGTACAAACTACCACCACTTTTCATGCTTTGTAAATATAATTTATGGATTTCATAAGAAAATTTTAAATCTCCAAACCATGAGTTTGTTGAACACTTCTAGAGACTGAGAGGGGGGTTGAAATAGTCTACGTAAAACTTAATCCCTTCCAAAACTTTACTCTTTTAGCACAAGACAACCTTCTTTATAAGATAAAAAATCTTTAAGCAAAATAGTAACAAAGAATGATATATTAGTTTGAATCCTTAGCAACTTCAACACTTCTTAAACAATGAAGGATATGGAAATTCTACTTCTAATCAAATCAGTAGCAATGAGAAACAGAGAACACACACATGCACAAGGAGAACACTGGATTTACATGGAAAACCCAATGAGGGAAAAACCATGGTGAGAATTAACTCACAATATAAGGCTAACTGCCTTAGAACAAGACACAAAGAACTTTTTGAACTAAAGATAACACGACTTCAGGAGCAAGATACAGGGACCTAATGAGATTCACTATCTCAAAGTAGGATACAATATGATTTAGAGAGAATTGCAATGATTGCCAACACAATCCTCTATTGACTGAGGCAGTATAACACAATTGATCTTTCCTTCCACACACTTTAGCACTATCACCAAGTTGGATATTCGATACAATTCGTACACACACTTCTTCGCCCTTGTACACTTCCCCATATTGTTGCATCTAAAATGATCTTACATTTATATCCATCGCAACACTTCAGAACTTCAACTACACTAGTAGAATTTGGCAAATAAATGACTACGTGACTAAAATTTTTAGTCACAACAACTAAAAATGACTAAATTCTAGTCATTTTTGCAACACAACTATAAATGACTAATTTGATCGTTGGGGAAATAATTAGTCATTTATTTAATCACACAAATAAAAATGACTAAATAATTAGTCACACAAATAATTCGGTCCTCAATCATGTCAGATAACATATAATTCTACCAATGATTCAATAAGAGTTCTGGTACATATAATGCATATGTATTATCAATTATTTCAATCCATTTGAATAGATCATTTAAGGAATCAAAAATCAATAGTGCTATTCCCATAGTCCACCATGATGGGGTCAAAGAGGAAGCATGTTAGGGAGCCCTAACTTCAACACATACTCTTTGACATATTAACATACATATAGTTTTCTATTAGTGCAATCCTTGAACCTCCTTTAGGTGCAAGTGTTAGTATATATTCCTCTCTCTATATAGAATTGTCTCCCCCTCTATCTCTCTTTCTTTTTCCTAATCTCTCCAAAGATCAATTAAACTATCATATTTTTTACATATTAGTTTAATTTGTTCAATATAAGAATATATTAATTATTAATTATGAATTATAATAATTTTATATTTATATTTAATAAATTTTATTATAGAATAAAATATATAATAATAATATAACCTATATATACTATTAAATATAATAATAAATATAATTATATTATATATAATTTAATCTATATTACTATTATATTAATTATATTTTGTATTATATTTATATACTAATTTTTTGTATTATATAAAAAAATATTTGGCAAATAAATGATATTTTATGGTAAAACATTATAAAAAGGCATTTTTATCCTTTAATGGCCTTTTTCATCAAATCCACATGAAGTTGAGCAAGTGATAAAGTTAACTTTTTTATTTTTGCAAGAAAGGAGGGAAACTTGTGTGGGAGGGAAATGGAATAATACTACCAATTTATAGCAGGGCAAGTCCCTTTGTGGGAGAGAAATAGAATAATATTACCAATTTACAGTAGGTCAGGACTTCAAATTTGTAGGAGTTGGTGTACAAGCAAGTGCAGGCTGAAGTGATAAAGGCCATTGTTTCTACTATTTTTGATAATTCTAATCGTAGTCACGGTCCCATTGGATATGAAGAAAACACCAAGATCACTATAACTCGACATGTATTTAGCCATTTCATTTTCTTTCAACTCCTTTAATTTTAAAATAATCCTCAAACAGTTTGTGATATGCAATGAAATTTTGTCTTATGCTTCCACCGCACCGCTGCACCATTTCTAGGGTTTATTGCTTGCCCTTTTGCAGTGATGCGAGAATAGCCTAGAGTGCCCTTGTGCATTGTGAGTATGGTGATATTTCATTGCCTTGTGTCTTTACATTCCCAACATCACCACCTTTTATCTCCTTCCATTTCCTTGATGCAAGCATTCATCTCTTTTATCTTTTGTTCCAGCTAAGAATCATTATCATTATCTTCAAACAACGAAAGCACATCAAAACACTCCTTGTTATCATATGTTCTATGTTGAGGGTAGGAAATACTTTAGGCCTCAATGCTAAATATCTTTTTTAAAGGAAAGATAATTTCCTAGACTTCTTCTTTAGTTGTTGTTCTCATTAAGTTGTTTTATAGTTCATTAATGAGTTTTGGAATTCTTCATGGAATCTTAGTCATCATAGAAACTATTCTTGAATTGTATCTCTTTTGAAAAATTTTACCTGAGAATTTCATACCCTCATCCAAAGCTACAATTCACACACAAGCAAGAAGGACACTTTCAAAGGTTGAGGAGTTGGGATTTACACCCACTGGTTGCATTTTCTTAAAATTTTCTAAGGACTTTTCAAAAAAACCCATTTTGAACATATCCTTTAATCATGACATTCCATGATATCAAATAAATTTCTAAGGCATTGTTTGAAATAGCTTGATTGTCTTATTCATGCTTCCACATTTTCATGTATGTCTAGTAGGGAAATTGTAACTACAACATATGACAAAAAAAAATCCCTACAATTATGCTTTGATGGATGTCCCTTTGTTATTACTGGATATCTAATGTAGTGCACATTATTATAGTGCAAGCCTATTTTTTAGATTTTTACATTTAGCATCACCAATATTCTCCACAAGATTGTCCATGTTTAAAAAGATGGAAATGGTTCACATCTCTTAGAATAATTTCTCTTGCAACAATATTGGAGATGAACTTAGATGTGGTGTGAAAATCAAAACATACTCGAAGGTTCTTAACAACTCTAATAGTTGTACTAGGGGCCATGTTTAACAAACCAAATGCAATTGCTAACTTTTCTCCATGGTGGCAAATAAATGATGCTTTTTTCTTCTATTCCACAATATTAAGTAGAAGTCTTGAATCTAGAAATACCCTGTTGCCTTCATTTTCCAAGCCAATTTCTCCAATTTTGCATAGCTCTCCCATGTTTGTGGATGTGATCTATCTCCTACACAATAAAGCATGTACCATTTTATGCCCTTCAATCAAACTACATGCAAGTATCTTTTTAATTCCTCTATCTTTCATCAATCTCCTTACTCTTTGAACCTCACCACACCTACCTACTTTTGTATAGATGTTTTAGAGAAGAACATAAGTTGCGGCATTTTTAGGATCCAACTGAAAAAGTGGGGTTGTTGGAATACTTAGCCTATATTCATATATGATCCATAGGCACCAAAGGTTTAACTGGTATCTTAGTAATAATGTTTAGGGTGTCCTCAAGATAGCCAACACAGGCACGAAAGTCAACCATGTACACCTAATGATCAACTATATATGTAATGCAATAAGGGTTACTGACGTGTGAAGTATGTGCAACCCATCCACTCAACCTACATGATTGCATGCATCTAGAACACAAGCAAATCTTAAAATGTTGGTGTTTTGGAGTGCTTCATTAATTCAAATATTTTGAGAGCTTCCTTGCAAAATCCATTTTGTGCACATTATGCAATCATATCATTTCATTCCATGATATGACATCTCTTTGAGGCATTATGTCAAAAAATTCATTTTGTACTACATTTTGGTGTCAAATCTTTGGTAATTATGGTTAGTTTCATTACATTAAAATTCTGAATTATGGGAAATTATATATAGTAAATAGATTGATGGTTGTTTGAATAGTGAAATTAGCTCTCTTTGAAATTAATTGAAATATCTAGAACGATTATTTTAATTAAAGAGGATTTTGTGGTTATTTTTGTAATAATGATTAACAATGAATTTATAGTGCAAATAGCTTGTTATTTTCATTCAAGATATACATCATTAAAGTCAAGCACATACCAAGAATATGGTACTCTACTTCAAACTCTCAACCTCACTTAGTTTAGTCTGCTTACATGGGGATATTAAGGAATTTTCTAAACAATTAATATATATCATGTGTTTGTGAAGGAGAATCTTGTGAGATCCAATATGGTAGTGGATCAATATCTAGTTTCTTAAGTAAAAAATGTCACAACTGGGAAATTTGTTGTGAAACATCAGGTTAGTAATTTTTCGATGTTAAGGCTTCCCAGTGGATATCAAATATCTTTTCTCATCAAATTACTTTGAAATTTATGTACTCACTTATTTGAACTTGATAGCACACTCAATTTGAACTTCTAGATTCTCCTGCACCACTGTAACTATTCGTGTAGTATTTATTTGAGAATTGAGTAGATCTTGGATTTGTAGAAGATTAAACTTGGAGGTATTGCAAACCTGAGAATTATATTGTGTTATAGCAAACCATAGAAAATGGTTGGATGTTGTTGTAGATCACAAGAATGGGTTGGAAATACCACTAGTGATAGAATTATAGTTGTTGTTTGGATCATCTACCAAGTATAGCTAAGCATTGAAACTATGGAGTCTGTTTAATCCCTGGAATGAAACACCATCTAGACAAGAATATCTAACATGTTAAGATTTCCTCTTCCTCTTCCAAGTCTTCTTGTCTAACTATATCCTTGATTTGATTTTTGTTTCTTTGAGACTAATTTTCTCAAGAAACTATTATGAATTTCTTGCCACCTATAACTTCCATACTCTTTAGTACATTAGTTCATTGGAGAGGCATAAGTCAACCTATTCTTGCATTGGGGACCTACTGTGCAAAAAATTTAATTAAAGATCCCTTCCAAATATTAAATCATTCTTATAGGAAAAAAAGGCAATCTATTTTGTACAGAAGTTCTTATTTCCAAATGCCTCAAACAAATTTATTTAAGATAGGGTTTAGCTAGACATATCAGGCTTTTTCCTATCAAGTTTAAATTAGTGATACATAGGGTGGTTTCCCCTTGGGTTTTTTATAGTTTTCATCATTCCAACAATGTTTAGGGGACACATTGGAAACATCCTCAAGAGAAATGCATAGAACTTTTAATTTCCAACTGCCTAAACCATATTTAGTTAAGATAGTGTTTATCTAGACATATTGGGCTTTTTCCTATCAAGTTTAAATCAGTGATACACAGGGAGGTTTCCCCTAGGGTGCTCCCTTCATATTATGATCATTTCTTGACAAGATACTCATTGAATCTTGAACCTATTATTTATTTATGGCTCTATGGCTATCCATTTACAGTCAACTACCTTTGTACTTTGCAAGTTCTCTACCTCCTCAAATCATAGTGAAATAATGGAAAAAGTAACATTACTCATACATTGCCACTAGGCACTTTGAAAGATAACCCTACCTTCATGCCATCAAGAATTCATAACAATAAATGTATCCCTTATATAATCAAGTCTTCATCTTGACAACTCATTTCTATTGATTTGTCCTTCTCATAGGAATGTCACTTACCAAAACTCAACCCTCACTTCACTATAAAATGCATTAGTATGCCCTCTGTTTAGGATGTTGCCTCCATGAGCACAATAAAATTCTTTAAAATCATGGTTTCCAGTGATTGACCATTAAGGTCACTATTTTCACCAAGATGCAATGAGATTTCTTCTTTCAAACTCAAGAAATCATGCTTGATTCATTATTCATGGATCCTTCCTTGATACAATCATGCCCAAGACAAATCTCATGACCTAAAGTGCAGTCAAGTCACCCTACGTATTTGTGACTTCCTTTCATCCAAATCTTAACTAACCCCATGTCCTTGCACATAAAATCATGTCAACACATTGACAAGGGGTTTTTATAATCTATCATTCTTTAATGATACTATCTTTTATTCATATGTGCCCTAATATTGGCACATATTCAAAATGGAAGTTAACCTACAACTCCTTACCCCAAAACCCTATCCTCAACTCACGGTCACCTCATGCTTCCAAAAAGCACAAGCCTATCTTCTACAACCTTCATAGTCTTAAGGAAGGTATGCTCATCTTGATTACTCTAACCTTGTTCAAGTGAGGCGATGATGTAGGGGTATCAATTTTTTTGTCACATTTTGTTACTCACATTTTAGGTGATGCAAGACAAGAATAATGCTAGAGTTGCAACATGTGTCACTCTTCTATTTGCACTTGTTAGATTTGTGTTTTTTCACAACAAATGCAATGCATAATGGACTATTATTTCATTTATTTTTCTTATTAATTTGTAGATTGGCGTGGCCATAATGATAACCAATTTCATTGTTTCCAACTTCGATTAAGTGATTTTTTTTGCAATTTAGTACTACGAAAAGTTTCATTCATCAAGAATTCAAATCCTCGATGATTCATCAAATGCAGAATGTACATGGGACAAAACTTACGTAAGAGAAGCTTATGGTTGTCAAGATAGAATGTGTTAAAAATGGCATCCATTTTTATCACTTACGAATTATACATGGGAGTCTAATTTCTTTCTCTCCATCAACTACAGTAAGGATCTAACAAGAGGATATGACTGGTTTTTAATTGATTAATAAACTTTTGTTTGGTAGATGCATAAAGTTGGCTTGCCGTCAAATTTGCTTGTGTTATTTATGGTGTAATTTGACCATTTATGTGAGATCCCTATGTTGTGATAGCCACACAAATACTACACTGTCCTCATAAATTTTATTGTCTTTGAATCATAATTAATATAATTGAGAGTATTAATTTTGAATAATTTTCTATATTAAAAGAAGGAATATCTATCATCTTTTGTTCTTTGGCTGCAACAATACTTCGTTAAACTCTTATCATTAAGAAAGTTTTAAAATTAAGTGTAGGATGTTACATTTTGTCTACTTAACTTTATAAATTATTATCAAATTCAGTTGCTTGTGACTATGGTATGCATCTACATACTTCTTTTATCATTGGTTGCACATCATTGGTGTCAAAGGTGATGGTGTTTGTTGATGCAAGCTAAGTTTCAAAGTTGTTGATAAAATTTGATGCAAAGTGAGGTACTTATACATATAAGTATGACAAAGTTGTTTCTTGATCATTCAAATATTCAATGGAAGTGAGTATTGTTATTTATGCTTCAAAAAATTGTAAGAGGTGTGATTATATGTGTAGACATCTAAATTTGACCACTTCCATATGGTCAAAGGCATCTCCTTAACCATCCTTTTGCTCATCTACTTCATCCTTTTTGCCAGTATTAATTAAATCACTCATTTAATTAATATTTTGTGTCCTACATAAGGTTTCCAAAGTATTTAATTTAATAAATACTTCCCCTCCCCTTTTCCTCTCTAAATTAAATAAATATATCACTTTATTTAATTTAGTCATATTACCTCTTAGAATTTTAAATTTATTTTTAGTACTTGCACAACCTTAATCACTTAATTAGGTCAACCTAATCCCCATATCATTTACGAAATGCGTCCTAAATCAACCTTTTCAAAGGCTTTCTTATTTTGGAGAAGGCACTCCATTCCCTATGTGAATTTTTAATTCACATTTAATCCCCCAATGCATTCCTTGGAATTTAAAATTCCTTTTCTCATCCCCATGTAGATATTTGAGGAATTTTTAATTCCTCACATGTTCTCTCACCCACATGGGGACAAGGACCTCCTTTATAAGGAGACCTTGTCCAATCCCAAGGTACTATGTAGTACCTCCATGTCATGTACTCTCCTTCCAACTCATGCACACATCATCTCTTACAAGCCACTTCACATGCCGCATGTCAAGATGTGAGGGTTTGTGAGTTCTCAACTCACCATAACCCTACATCTTGGCTTTGTTGTCTTAATCCCAACCATTCATTTCTCTAGAAAATTTTTGAATTCTCTATAAACACCCCCTTTTTCTCTCATTTTAGGGGGAGATCATTTATTCTATCCAAACTCTTGCAAAAAAATTCTTGAGCCATACTTCACCAAATTCTCATACTTGCATTCATTTTCATTCATTTTCCATCATCATCTCATCTCATAGCTTTCATCTCTTGCCATCAAAGGATCATACAACATCAAAGATTGAAGGGCCAACCAAATTATTGATTCAAGACAAGGTGAATCCACTCTATTTGTTGTTTTTATTTTATTTTGAATACAACTAGGCTAATATTGAGGTGTAGGGTGTTCATAGTTGTTATTTGCACTCTTTTTCTTGCTGCTCGTATTCTAACAAGTATTTTCACCCTATCACATTTTTGGCATGCTCGGTGGGACCCACAAACAGGTCTCTATCTTTCACATTTGATATTTTTTCACTTTTTGCAAGTGCAAGTTATAGAGGGGCAAAACTGACCTATAGAGGAGTGGACCTGACCTGACCAACAAGCGGACCTACACTCCATAGGCGGACTCGGCCTTGCCCAAGGGAAAACCTGCCCTCCACAAACTCCAAAAAGTAGTTTTTGCAAATTTTTCATAGAGGGGCGGATCTGACCTACAGACAAGTGGACCTAACCTACAGACAGGCACACCTGCCCTCTAAACAAGTAGACTTGCCCTCCAAACAAGCAAACTTGCCCTAGACAGCTTTTTCCATAAGGTGAAATTTCATTTTTTAGCACCTTTTTTGGCTATTTTAAGTGTTTCTAACCCCCTAAGATGCTCTGCTTGAGTCTGTGCAAGCATCTAATTAGTATTTGGTGAGGAACAAGGATGAGACTCACTAACAATTTTCCTTGGAGGGTTAGTTATTTATCAATTTCTACTTGTTGTCTTGCATAACTTAGGCACATAATTAACTAGGGGTGTCAATTAACCTTGTTTGTGCTGCTTGTTGGTAAGCTATTTGACGTATCTAATCCCCTTGCATCATTTGGAAATCCTAGGTGACGAGAAATCGTAGCTTTCCAAGTCCTTTGAGTCACCCTCTTTTTTTTCTTTTCTTAGCGGGACCTGCTTGGGGATTTCATCACCCCAAGGGACGATTCCAACCATGTGTAACAGTAGGGTATATAAAGGAGGGAGAGCGAAAGTTGTACCTCAATCCAACCTTGTTGTAATTTGTGAAGTGTCTAGATGATGTGAAGAGTTGGTCTAAACCTTTAGTATCTCACTAAGGTTCCTGACTCACGCTTATAACGGGTTGGTGTTCACGGTTTGGGCCTCACATACTGGGTGTATATCGAGGAATCCTTAGAAACCATGTTCATCCTAGAATAGAAGACTTTATCGGCCATACCCTTTCTACTAGACTTAGGATTGTGTTGTTTGAATTGTCTTCTTTGTGTGAAACTAGTGATTGTCTGATTAATTGACTCAACCATATCCTTTTGATTCATGTTTACTATGTTTTGGGTCCCTTTCCTTAGTCATCTTTTCAAAATTCAATTTTAAACCTATCTAGGGGCGGATCTAACCCTCCAGGGGAAAACTTGACCCATCTAGGGGTGAACTTGACCTTTGATCCAGCCTTTTTTAGTCTATTTTAACCATTTTTACCAACTTTTGCTCCATAGGCGGACCTTCGCTCCTGACAGGTGGACTTGACCTCCAGGGGGAGACCTGACCTTTGAAGTAGCCCTTTTCAGCCTATTTTAGTCAGGTTTGACCAACTTTTGCTCCATAGGTAGACCTACCCTCCCAACAAGTGAACATGACCTTTGGATAGGCGAACCTGACCTCCAAGTGTGAACCTGACTCATCTAAGGGCGGACCTAACCTTTGAAGCAACCCTTTTTAGCCTATTTTAGCCAAGTTTGACCAACTTTTTCTCCATAGGTGGACTTGTCCTCCTGACAGTGGACCTGCCCTCCAGGGGCAGACCTGGCCCTTGACCAATCAGCTTTATCATTTGTTTCACCATTTGGGACACCTGTTTCACTATTTCAATCACTCGTATCCCCATTCTGAACATTCATACACCCATTTCAAGAGTCCATTTTCCATCCTAAATGGTCATCCCCTCAGTTAGTGCATCCATTCACCCAGTCAGAGTCCTCATTTTTCCATTTCGAACCCATGTTCACTCAGTTGTTCTCCATGTTTTATCGCTTCCCCATTTTGGATCACCATTATTCTATTAAAACTTTATTAAAGTAGTCATCTGAATTGACCTAGGTGTTTATCTCTAATTGTCATCTATTACAACTAACTTTGGATTGTCATCCATCCTAGGTTGGTCATCCTTATCGACCCAATCAATCCACTTCTATCGCAAGTTGGATTTGGTGTCGTTATCATACATTCACCCTTTAGTTAGTTAATCAACACCTAGCATTACCAAGGATCACTCTTGATCTCGGTTTCAAATTTTGGTCATTATCATTCATCCTAATCAATCATCAATCCAAATCAAATCATCATATCATCGAATCCAAGTTGGCCAATTGTCTACCAATCAACCCAATCTGATCTCATTAAACAAATCCATTTCGGTCAAATCAATCCCATTGAGCCACATCCTCGTCGGCTAATCCATTGGGTCAATCCTTTTGTCATCATCTTGATCATCTTAGCATCTTAATCTATCTTATCATCTTGCATGCTCATTCAGACTCGGTCACAAACAAGGAAAATGGCTGAACAACAAGCCCAAAATTCCCAACCAAACATCCCTCAAGATCCAAACAACGTAGCTAATGCCTCACAAGACCCCCATAACGGTGCAAACATCCCTTGAGATATGCATAATGGTACATCATCACAATCCAATATTGATGGTCAAAACACATCACCACCCAAGGAAGAGAACATGGTCAACCAATCCGAACTTACATTTGAGGAACACTTTAGTAACCCTACCAATGTGCAAATGATTGACCGCCCGTTCAAAATACATGGGGAAGAAATCTTGGTGCATCTCATTGAAAAATGTGTCAAACTTTCACCAAGTGTTGACTTATCCAAATATAGCAGTTCCACATCTAACATACCCCAAGGTTCACAAAATGCACCAGGTAGTTCATACGTCCCCAATATTCCTCCAGTAGAAGGTTGGTATCAACCTGAATTTGGAAACGTTGTTCTGTATCCTGTTAGTAATCCCCCACATCCCACAATCTCAGTCATGGGGGCTCCTCAAACAACTGACCCCAACGATCCTTTTGTCTTTGGCATGCCACAAAACGTTTCGCAAGCGCCGCCATTGATGCTAATGGCACCACCCCTTTCGAATCCACCTCCTGTCAGCATTGGGGGTAGCCCTTTTATTGCATTGCCTCCACCTCCTGGAGCCATAACCCTACCATCACCTTCGTACACATCTCCACAGCCTCCCTAATCTAACCTACCACCTCCATTATTTGCACAAGGTACATCCCAACCAAATGTTCCCTTTGGTACCCAACAACCTCCTTTGCAAAATACCCTTACATTATCTCAGCCACCCCAATAGCAATAACCACCATATAACCCTTCTTTCACTTCACAACAACCACCACACCAATCGCAAAGCAATATGTCTCGAGCTCCCGCTCAAACCATATCCTTGTTCCTCGCATCCATTCTACGTCTGCAAACTCAAAAATAATACAACATCCCAATTCAACATCTCACATCACATCAGCAACCACCCTAGCATTATTATTACCATAACCAACAGTAGTCCCAGTAGCAACCACCTTATGCGGTCTCCCAATAGTTGCTACAATATCTTCAATATCAGCAGGTCAATCTGCAACATCACATCCAAGCTCCTCAACAACCTACCTTACATTTTTATCAAACAAATCAATACTATACCTCACAACAACAACCCCCATATCAACAAAATCCCTTAGCGTACCAGCAAGGGATGTCATCATCTCACTACCAAAATCCATACCTCAACATTTTGACACTCTCTCAGCAAGATCCTTCATCTTCCTACCATCCATATCCATCCAACCCGCCTTTCACTCTTACGCCACTAGTCAACTCGGATCTGTTAGAAATCAAAGCCACTATGGAATATCTTCAAGTTGGAACTGGAAAACAATCGTTCAAATTCAAAGACATATGTCCATATCCATTCGATCCCTCCATCTCATTGATCCCCTTCCCTAAACATTTTGAAATACCAAAATTCGACAAATACAAGGGGAACAAAGATCCTAAGGCCCACTTGTAGGAGTTTTACTCCCAATTTCAAGAAGTTATGCACAACAACAACTATCTCTTGCCCCTATTCCCATGAATCCTGACATGCAATGCCCTAGAATGGTTTGTGGGTCTAGAACGAGGGTCCGTAAAATCCTTTGTGGACATGTCAAAAAAATTTGTTTCCTACTTCTCCTTCAATTTGGAGGGTACTAACACCTTAGATCTCCTTAAAGAGAACCAACGTGAAGTGGAAACCTTTGCTAGCTACCTTTAAAGGTAGTGTGCACTAGTGAGCTAAATGAAAACCCCTCTCAAAGAGAAGGACATGGTCACCCTCTTCGTAGAGAAATCTCATCCTGACATGGCTCATAATTTTAGGTTACACTGTGTCACTACTTTCATAGATATAGTGAAAAAAGGACCCATCCTTGAATGTGCCCTTATTGCCAAAGCGCACATCAAGATACACAACCATGACAAAGAAAGGCCATTCAGTGACAAGCCACATTTTTGGAACAAGAACAAGAACCCAGTGAATGACAGCGTCACTGATACTAAACATGTTCAAGTGGCTAATACATCCCAGAGACAACAACCATCTGTACCTAATGCCATAGCTGTACCATAGGGGGCATCTTGTCCTCCTCAATAGCCAAACCAAAATAGTCAGGGGAACGGCAAATGCCAGTATACTTAGTTAGGAGAACCTTTGAGTTTCATCTTCAATGAGATGTTATAGGTCAGCTACCTAATCACATATCTTGTCACCAAATTGCTTGATGAATCCAAACCCAAATCAGCCTGGTTTAGAGAAAATGAGTATTGTGAATTCCATAAAATAAAAAGACACACTTTGAATAAATGTCAAGGTCTCAAAAACTATGTCCAAGATCTTATTGATCGAGGAGAAATCAAATTTGACACCAGTCAAGCTCTTTCATCAAATGCTCAGTTGCAAATATACCAAAATGCCTTCTCGAACCATAATCAAGGCATAAGCACCTCCAACAACAATCCCCAAGGAAACAACACAAATAATATAAGCTATAAAAATGTACCCCTCAATTATGATGGCATTGTCCATTGCATTGAGTAGGTAGAACTCTGTGTGTCTATGATACATGTTAAAGCTAAAGATCCTCAATATGTTGTTACTATACAATGATCTTGCATTACTATCTTGGTAGCATCCACATCCACTCAATCAATTCCTGTAAACTCTCAGTACAACATTCTTGATCACCTAGGCAAGGCCCCTGCTCAAATCTCAATCTTGGATTTTTTAAAGTCTTCTCCTGTACATCAAGAAATTATCAATAGAGCCTTATAGGAAACCCATGTACCTAATGACATTGATCCCACACGATTCCAAGCCTTAGTAGGACACCTAGCTTTGTCTTACTAGCTACACTTCAGCCAGAATGATATGCCAAATATTGATGCTAATCACAATTGTCCCTTGCACATTGAAGTCTTGGTTGCCTGTCATAAAATCAAAAGGGTCCTGGTAGATAATGGCTCTGCCCTTAATCTATGAACTCTAAAATTCATAAAATAGGTGGGGTACACTCAAGCGGACTTAAGTAATAAAATCATCACAATCAAGGCTTATGATAATGCAAAAATAAATTCATAAGGAATTATCAGTCTTCCTATCCAGGTTGGACCTATAGTTTAGTACACTACCTATCATGTCATTGATCTAGACTTACCATATAATCTCCTCCCTAGTCACCCATGGCTCCATGCTATGCAACCTATCCCCTCCACATACCATCAGTGCCTAAAATTCATGGTTAATGGACAAGAGATCGCCATTTATGTTGACCCCCAACCATTTGAATATTGTTGCACTTTAGAAGAGTCATTTCCCCATTTACATTATTGTCCTGAGGTTGAAATGGAGGCATCTCAGTCATCATCCGCTAATCCATCCTCCACCATGATAGCTACTCCATCTTCCACCACCAATCCTATAGTCACAAAAGTCCAAATCATTGACGAGGGATGTGGTGAATATGAAATGCATATTGCTCTTAATGTAGCAACCATGCCACCGTCACCACATGATTATAGTCAACCTTCGCATGCTACTCCAAAGGAAAACAAGACTATCACCTTCAGTGCAAAAAACATTCCTACTACCACTTTCAAGTCCCCTAGTATTAAGATAGATGCACCAGAAGAGGATATCAGTCAATGGGTATACTGAGAAGAACCCCAACCAGATCCTCCTCTAAAGGAATACTTTCTGGAAGGATATCATTGGTCAGCTAAGTTCACAGAGAAGCATAACTATCAAGGTAGGGGCCCAAATAAAGAATAACATGGGTGGTTGCAACCTATTGATACATCAAAGCTACCACAAAAATATAGGCCTCAAATATGATAGAAAGAAAAAAGGCCCTACAACATCGTCTAATACTTCCAATAGTGTTATTGTGGACGATGGCTCATTGGAAGACATACTAGAGGAGGAATCCATCATATGTGCATATGATGGTGTTGATCACATAGACCTGTCGTCCATGTTTGAATGCTTATCCATCTATACCATTAGCCTATCCCTTCATCATCTTGAGCTTATTGATTGGGACCTACGTCACAGCACACCTGTCAATATCTCCATGGATGCATATTTCAACCTCATGGGATTGGGGGAGGATGAACACTCCAGTCGCAAAAATAAGAAGAAAAATAAAAAATGGTCAGCTAGTGAAACCTCCCTGAGGCATTTCCTAACCTATAAAAAGTAAAAATAAAGGATGCATCTGATGGCGAAAACCTCAAAGAGGAGCTGGAGGATGGAGATGTTCATCTTCCCCTTGTGGGAACTCAGTTATCTACTCGATCATCCATCCTAATTGAAGAGAGTCAAGAAGTTAATCTGGGTACTGTCGAAAACCCTAAAGTCACCTATGTATCCAAATCACTCTCAGATCAAGAATATGCAATCATTGTTCAATTACTCCAAGAGCATATCATTAACTTTTCTTGGTCATATTCAAACATGCTAGGCTTAGACCCTACTTTAGTGGTTCATCATCTAGACATTCACCCTGATGCCAAGCCTGTCAAATAGAAGCTCTAAAAAATGCATCCACAAGTAGCATTATTAGTCAAAAAGGAATTGGAGAAATTACTAGATGCAGGTTTTATCAAACCAATTGATTACTTTGATTGGATCTCCAATATAGTACATGTTGCCAAACCAAATGGAGACATTCATATTTGCACAGACTTCTGAGATCTTAACAAGGCCTTCCCAAAGGATGACTTCCCGCTGCCCAATATTGACATGTTGGTCGACCTCACTGTAGGACATGAGATGTTATCCCTTATGGTTATAATCAGATCCAAATTGCACTTGAGGACCAACACAAGACCACTTTTACAACACCTTGGGGTACTTTCTATTACAATGTTATTCCCTTTGGTCTCAAAAATGAAGGGGTGACATATCAAAGGGAAATAAGGGTCATCTTCCATGACCTCATCCATATCATCATGGAGGATTGTGTCGATGACTTGTTAGGGAAATCCAAAACCCAACAAAACATCATACCATCCTGAAAAAATATCTTTGAACAATTGGAACATTACAAGTTACAACTAAATCCAAAAAAGTGTGTCTTTAGTGTTACGTCAGGAAAATTGTTGGATTTCATAGTCTCTCGAAGGGGTATTGAGGTTGATCCCACCAAGGTGAAAGCTATTCTAGACATGCCACCTCCACGCAATTTGAAGCAATTAAGAAGTCTTCAAGGGAAGATGCAATCCATTTGTCAGTTCATAGCCCAGCTTGTAGATAAGTGTCAGCCATTCACCCATCTTTTAGAGAAAGACTCCACCTTCCAACGAAACCAACAGTGTCAGACAGGTTTTGATAAGATCAAGGAATACTTAGCTCATCCACCGATCTTGATGCCACCTATTCCAATGAAACCCCTCTTGCTTTATATCTCCACCACTTTAGTCACGCTGGGGGCATTGTTGGCACAACATGATGAATCATCGAAAGAGAGAACAATCTACTACATCATTCGGACACTGGTCGGCTATGAATTAAACTACTCTCCCATGGAAAAATTCTACCTCGCAGTAGTCTTCAGCACACAGAAACTACAACATTACATGCTCAGCCATCTGGTAAAATTAATTGCAAAAATTGATCCACTAAAGTACATGTTATCCAAAACCACTTTAAGTAGCTGCATGGCCAAGTGGGTCATGCTCCTAAGTGAATTTGACATAGAGTATGTGGAGCGAAAAGCCATAAAGGGACAAGTTATAACTGATCAGTTGGTCGAGGCACCACTAGTAGATGCTTACCCTCTGGTCATTGAATTTCCAAATGAATAAGTTTACACAATTATAGAAGCACCAGCTTGGACACTATATTTTGATGGCTCATATACTCATAATGGATCAAGCACAAGAATTCTATTGGTTACCCCTCAAGGTGACTGCATTCCAAAATTGTTCAAGATAGCATTCCCATGTACCAACAACATGGAAGAGTATGAAGCCCTCCTCACCGGCCTCCAAATTGAAAAACAGTGGCACATAACTCACTTGAAAGTCTTTGGTGATTCATTGTTAGTCATCAAGCAAATTAATGATGAATTCCTAACAAAAGATGATAAGCTATTGCCCTATAAATGCATGGTAGATGACTTCAAGAAATATTTCACCTTCATACAATTTGACCAAATTCCTAGGGTATAGAACAAAACAGTTGATGCAATGGCTACTATTAGCTCCCTTAATTGGCATGCATAAATATTAGACAGAATGTCAGTTCCTTGTGGAACAACTTTTAATCCCAGCATATGATATTCCTAAGACTAACATGGTGTGCGATATCATGGGTCCCACTTCTCCATGGTACCAAGACATATATACCTATCTACATGATAATATTCTACCCCTAGACCTCACACAAAATCAACAAAAATCCTTTATTCAACATTCAACCTGGTACATTATCATTGGGGATACACTTTATCGTCGCAGGTATGACGGGATCCTCCTTAGATGTCTGAATGATACTAAATATTGCATGGCACTAACAAAAGTACATGGTGGTGTTTGTGGGGCCCATTAAAATGGTATGGATTTGGCCAAAAGAATTTTCTAAGCTGGATACTATTGGCCTACATTAGAGCATGATACTTGTGAATTAATGAAGAAATGTCTTCCTTGTCAACAACATGCAAATTTGATTCATGCTCTAGCACAGGATCTTCAACCCCTCCTCACACTGTGGTCAATCTCTCAATGGGGTTTTGAATTGATTGGAAAGATTTACCCACCATCTTCTGATGGCCATACATTCATAATTACTTCCACTAAGTACTTCACCAAATGGGTAGAAGCAATGCCACTCTCACAGATCACTAGTACTAAAATTTCAAAATTCATCCTTTACTATATTCTCTTCAGATATGGTATTCCATCCACCATCCTCTCTGATAATGGGAAACATTTTAAAAATTAGGCCATGAAACACCTTTGCGACACCTTTCATATCCAACATCATTGTTCAACGCCTTATTATCCCCAGGGTAATGGTCAGGCAGAAGCAACCAACAAGACCGTTATCCTCATCCTCAAAAAGGTTGTCAATAACACTAGTGAGATTGGCACCTCCATATTCATCCCGCCCTATGGGAATATCGTACCTCTATCCACACTCCAACAGGCGCCACCCCTTATTCTTCAATGTATGATTTCGAAGTCATCTTTCCAATCGAAGTTGAGCTCCCATCCCTGAGGATTTCTCTGAAGAACCTCATCAATGAGGAGGATGCTCATGTTGCATGGCCTGCACAACTGGAGTTACTTCATGAAAGAAGAATCAAAGCCTATGATCATCTCCGAGCATATCAAAATTGCCTCAAGCATAACTACAATAAGAAGGTTCGTCCTTGACAGTTCCAAGTGGGTGATCTTGTCCTTAAAGAGAACCAGCGCACCCAACAAGACTGTAATAAAAAAGGTAAATTTGAGGCAAACTAGTTGGGTCCTTACATCATAACCGCTAAATATGGATCTGGGGCATACATACTTACATCCCTTTAAGGAGAGCCCCTTGAAGAACCTATCAATATCATGCATCTAAAGAGGTTCTGCACCTAAGTTAGCTTGGTAACCCCACCTAATCAAAAAATCAAAAAAATCAAAAATCAAAAATAGTAAAGAGAAATAAATTCATCCTATGGTGAAAATCACCTTTTGGTGGCGCCTTGGACAAGTATGGATGGTGAAAACCTGGTACCAAGTGTCATTTGTAGAGGGCTTAATCATCTACTTGGTGTTCTAGTTATTTCATGTTTTTATCCGCCCAATCATCCTCACCCATCCCATCCTCGATAGCTTGGTATATCTCTTGATTAAGCATTGGACAATCCATCTAGGCTATCCCTCATCCTGAGCTTTTTAGTATCCCACTTTGAGCTTGTATGATTGTCAGTCAGTTTGTGTCTCCATATCCCCCCATCATGTCAGTTTTCATCTGGATCTCATCTTGCCGCGTCCTTGCTTGAACTACGTTGCCCCTGCGCTGTCATGTAGGAAAGGTTGATCATTTGATCTTCCCCAGAGGTATTCTAACCATACCGTGTTGGTCGTCCATCATCTACCTTCATCATCCTCTTTCCTCTTTATTCATGGTCTTTTCTTGAACTATGAGGGTTATGTGCTTTCACGTAGGCAAGGCTAACCTTTGATCAACCCCTGAGCCCCTAGGTCTATAGGGTGTGTCAATCTGTGTCTTTGCTTGGCTTGTTCTTTGCAAATGAAATTCTCTATTATTAGGTGATCTGGTTAATGAAAAGAATCTTGCGTCAACTGGGTCATTCTAGTCTAGTATCCATCATTGATCCCAATAGGATGCATCCTTACTAACAGACAACATCAATCCCATCCATCCCCTTGATCCTATAGCAAAGGACGTTTGAAATTGATTGTGATCTTTTGATGCTTTTAGATTTTGTTTATCATTTGAGCTCCCTATCATCACTTGTCATGGTCGCCTTGATCCATCATATCATGGTGGGCTTTAATTGGTCAACATAGGGATGTATCTTGAACTTTTCTTTGTTGCTATCTTTTTAGTTGTCCCATGTAATACCCACCAAGATCCCTGAGGTCTTGTGTTAAGCTGGGCCATCCTTGTGTGTTGGTGGTTATCTCAATGCCTGGCTCGACCAAGGTCATCGTGACCTTGGGGTGTCGAGATAGCCTTTTTGTTTGTTGTTTTTTTTCATGAATTAGATGCCAACTTGCCTTGATCTTACATATCAAGGTATTCAGTATCTTATGCCATAGAAAAAATCAATGCTCCGAAGATGAAAAATTGCATTCTTGACTGCATTCCATTTCACTACATACACTCTTCATTCAACCTTCTTCATGACCCATGACTTGTGATTTAGGTTGTGCAAAACTTTAACTCTTTTCCTCTTGATTTTCCTCTCAAGGTACTAATAGTTTTTTGACAGATGCAGTATCACACCCATAGTACACCTACGCCTATCCATACTCCCATGCAAGTCCTTACTGACACTTAGGTTTTCATTATAGGAACTCATCTTTCATTCATATTTCATGTTACATTATAGGTCCAATATATTTCATAGTTCATAGACTAATTAGATTAAGCATCATAGTTTCATTTAACCCATACATGTCCATATTAACATTTACATAATACATGCATTATCATCTGCCAAAACATATTGTTGGATACATCCCAATTACATTTCCTACCAAATATTCATATCATCCAACATTATCAAAATTAATACATGCATAATCATCCATCCAAATAAGCATGACACATCATAACCAAATCATCCATCCACATAAGCATGAAACATCCTAAGCATATCATCCATCCACATAAGCAGGAAATATCATGTACATGTGCATATATAAACCAAACCATTCATCCACATAAATAGGAAATATCATGTACATGTGCATACATAAACCAAATTATCCATCCACATAAGCATGAAATATCATATACATGTGTATAAATAAACTGAATCATCTATCACAAAAAAAAAAACATAATGCATAGTGTCAATAAGGGTTGTCGCATATCATAATCAAAATAATACAATGTACATCTTGTAATAAAGTCTCAAGCATAATCTACTACATATCCATCATAAATCATCAAATAAAGTAAAAAATCCAGAGATGTAGATCACCTCTACTCTTTGTTGATAAGTACTAAACCTCCACCCTATACTTGTCAAAAAACCGATATCCTGTCATCTACTCTCTGACTGCTCTACTGTGAATTTCCCACATATGATCTCTGAGGAGAGTCAGGCACTAGCCCTCTGTGTGTGGGAGTCCCCTAATAATCACAGGTAGGAGTCCCCTGGTAACCACCATAAGGAGAGGGAGTCCGCCAATAGTCACTATACCCTCTAGTACGTGTCCCTAATGACTAGGATGATGATGGCATCTATGGTGTCTGTCTGATGTAGTGTGTTGTGTGTTGTGCCAGATCTGGAATGGCATGCTCATATGCACACTTTTAGTAACTCACCTCCTACATATAATCATCCCATTCCGTAGCTTGATGCCTTGCAACATTCCGCTCATGCCTATACCTATCTCAATATCCACTAATTGCTTTTCGCTCCTGTCCCTAGGCCTCTTGTGCCAATATTAGTTATTTTACCTACTCTATGGCCTTGCCCCTCTCAGCCTATGTATCCTGTAACTGTGCATGTAACCCCTATACCTCTGCCCCTGAATCACCCCCCTCACCATGCACTACCTGTAGCTAGGCTTGTGTTGTGTCCCACTCACTCTACAATGTCTACATTTGTACCTCTGCAACATCTCTCTCCCTATGTATGGCCTATGCTCGAGCCTCCACTGCATCCCTGTCCCTCTGAAGTGCATGAAGTCTCAACTCGGCAGCATCTCGCTCTTGCCAAAGACCTAACACCTGTGACACCGCTGCATCCCTCTCCCTCTGAAGAGACTGAACCTCTACCTCTACCACCTACTTCTCACTCTGTAACACTTGAGCACGTGCCTGTACCACATCCCTCTCTACCTCTCTAACATGTACCTGTGCTTGTGCAACATATCTCTATGTCTACAGCATGTGTATCTCTACCCTTATCTCCTCCTCTCTTTGTTGCATCAATCCCATATCCCCAACTGTCTGCTCTAAATAGTACACTTTATCTCTGAGGTCATCCCTCTCCCAATGTAGATCTGCTCTCTCCCCATAACTACTCTAGTTGTCCCTGCAAACCCTCTATATCTTCTGTAGCCCTTACCCCTGTATCTATCAACTCCTACCCCATCCCTCCTCCAACAACCTATCATATCACCTCCTCTGCCACCAAACGATCTATCTCCCATCTCACTACATCCCCTTCCTCATGCTCCCTAGCCACCTTCACTCACAACCTCTCTACCTCTACCTGTAGGCCAACCACCTCATCTCATGCCTCATCCCTCTCTCTCAACAATCTCCTCTCCACATTTGACACCAGCATGGCCAAGTTTGAGTAATCTCTCTCACCTTAGACTAATCGTGCCTATAGCTCAGTTAGCTCTACCTCTAATCTAACCCACTCTGCCTCTGTCTGTCATAATCGCTGCTCACTGAAGTGTAATCTCTCTAGAATCTCTCTCGATACTACCATGGGATCCTCTCCTCTAGGTGGTGTTGTTGACAGTGGTCGAATGTCATACACATCAAAGTCAATGTCCATCTCCCGCAGCTCATACCCCTCACTCTCTGCCAATGCCTCCATCTCGTCTATATCAATCACCATGGGGGCTCCCCCTCTCCCTGTCACCCTCTCCTGTGCTCCGCTAGCCTCAGCCTCCTCTCTCTCCCTCTACTAATCTCTGGTGATATGCGTTCATCATCACCGCCATAATCTCCTCATCACCTCAAACCATCCCTCTTGTGTCCACAAGCTCTCAACATTCTGCATCCATAACACAAACACTATGTTAGTTTCCCCTGGCATCATTTTGCCCCCCTTTTCCCCTCTGAATCATACCTCTTTCCTCCCTTTTCCCTTGTCTTTCTATCTTTCTCCTTTTTCAGTCCTCTCGGATCCCCACCTAAAACACTGACTTCGCCCGAGACTTTGAACAGACTCGCCTTGGTCCTTAGGCGACCAGCCTTTGCCTGGGTAGACCCGCCCTGGTCCATGGGCGGATCCACTTGAGCCTGGGCTCTCAGGTGGGCTTCCACCCGACTACGGGTGGACCTACCCAAGCATAAACAGCTCCGCTCCTCCATGGGGGCAGGGCAAATATTCCACAAAATCCCCCTTTTTTTGCCTCCTACCCATTGTTCATCCCTACCTACCCAACAAAACCCATATTTTCAAATTTTGAAAAAACTTAAACAAAATTACAAATTTGGGTTTGGAGCGAACCTGGCGTTGCACGACACACTCGATGAAGAATTATCATCTCTCATCCCCCCGATGGATAATGTTGGTATCATACTCTAGCATCATCCACTTTCCCTCTCGCCCTCTCCTTTTCTCCCTCTCCTCCTCACTTGACAGTTGTCCAAATGAGGAGAGGTAATTCTTGGAATTACCTTTTATAGCCTTTTCCCTCCCTTTTTACCTTTTTAAAATAAAGGGAATTTATTCCCTTTATTTTATTTCCTCCCCCCCCACTAATTTACTCACCCTTATCTTCCCAAGGCCGCCATTTACACATTGTATACCTATTTCCCTCTGTTTGAATGCCAATCTTCTTAGTTTTATGTGCTCTTTCCAATGACATATTACACTTCATACTTTCGAGAAGTTGCTTGGGGCCCCTTTTCCTTCCCCATCCACCTTCTCAAGGGGGCATACCCTACCATTCTCTCCCAATCTTTCATCATAAACCTTTTTTTGTGAGACTGGGGCATCCCCTTTAATTCTCCTTCGTTTGGGTAGCTCACACAAACTCTCCCATGTTGGGGCATCTCTTTTCCAGCCGCTTCTTCCATAGAGTCATTTATAGTTTATTTTCTTTGAAACCCTATTATCCTAATAGTGTTTCGAAGAGCGGAAAAATGTAGACATTTAAATTTGACCACTTCCATACAGTCAAAGACATCTCTTTAACTATCCTTTTGTTCATCTACTTCATCCTCTTTGCTGATATTAATTGAATCACTCATTTAATTAATATTTTGTGTCCTACATAAGGTTTCCAAAGTATTTAATTTAATAAATACTTTTTCCCCCCTTTTTCCTCAATAAATTAAATAAATATATCACTTTATTTAATTTAGTCATATTACCTCTTGGAATTTTAAATTTATTTTTAATTCCTCACTTTCTCTCCTATTGTCACATCCTCCAACTTTTGCAAGTTGGTCTTTAATCTCTCTTAACAATCTAACCCTCTTTCTTAATCATAATTAATTTATAATTAAGATGTGCACACCCCTAATCATCATCAGGGTCACATCCTCCATAATTTCCCACTTGCCTCTAATATGTCATTAATTTGTCTAATCAAGTACTTGCACAACCTTAATCACTTAATTAGGTCAACCTAACCCCCATATCATTTATGGAATGTGTCATAAGTCAACTTTTTTAAAGGCTTTCTCCTTTTGGAGAAGGCACTCCATTCTCCATGTGAATTTTTAATTCAAATTTAATCCCCCAATGCATTCCTTAGAATTTAAAATTATTTTTCTCATCCTTATATGGATATTTGAGGAATTTTTAATTCCTCGCATGTCCTCTCACCCACATAGAGACAAGGACCTCTTTTATGAGGATATCTTGTCCAATCTCAAGGTACTATGTAGTACCTCCATGTCATGTACTCTCCTTCCAACTCATGCACAGATCATCTCTTACAAGCCACTTAACATGCCACATGTCAATATGTGAAGGCTTGTGAGTTCTCAACTCACCATAGCCCTACATCTTAGTTTTGTTAGCTTAATCCCAACCATCTATTTCTTTAAATAATTTTTGAATTTTCTATAAATACCCCCTCTTTTCTCTCATTTTAGGGGGGATCATTTATGCTAGCCAAACTCTTGCAAAAAAATTTCTTGAGCCATACTTAGCCAAATTCTCATACTTGCATCCATTTTCACTCATTTTTCATCATCATCTCATCTCATAGCTTGCATCTTTTGCCACCAAAGGAACATACAACATCAAAGATCAAAGGGTTAACCAAAGGATTGATTCAAGACAAGGTGAATCCACTATATTTATTATTTTTATTTTATTTTGAATCCAACTAGGCTAATCTTGAGGTGTAGGGTGTTCATAGTTGTTATTTGCACTATTTTGCTTGCTGCTCATATTCTAACAAGTATTTTCACCCTATCAAAGTATGATTACAACAAATACAAGGTTGGGAAATGTTGTGTTTAGATATTATCAAAGGTGAATAGATATGGTCTTTTGAAACAGTTATATTGTCAATGCACGGTGAACAATGGAATATTTACTTCATTTTATTCTAATAGTGGTTACTTGGTTTTAGACATGAATGCTTCCTCATTGGTTTCAGACATAAGTGTTTGTTTTTGTATACACCTAAAAATGGTCACATCACATTGTCTGGCAATTAATTAAATATTTTTAATTTTTAATTAAAATCTTCGAATTCTATCTGCGTATAAATAAATTTAAATAATTTATTTATATTTCTTCATTCTTTTATTTTGATTAAATAAATAAGTTTATTTAATCATCTTTTCGTATTCATTTTTAATTAATTAAATAAATATTACAATTTATTTATATTAATTATCATATAATCTTAGTTTGAATATTTTATTCAAATAAAGATTAAAATATTCTTCTTTTCTTCTAAATATCATTTATAATTAAATATTTCAAATATTTAATTAATTCCTCTAATCCAATTCATATATCTATTCATAATTAAATATTCCAAAATATTTAATTAATTCTTCTAATATTTCATATTCTTCTAAAGTCATATCATAATTAATAAAATCTTCCATAGATTTTAAAATCAAAAATCAAAATTCAATAAATGAAATTAAATAATTTTTTTTATTTATTTAATTTGGGGATTATCTTCAACACCCGGGAAGCAAACGGTCAAAACAGAAAATTTAATTTTCTCTGTTTCTGTGCAGGCTTGTTCCCGTGGGTTGAAGATAGGAATCCATCCTTCTCTCAAACCTCTCAACCTCTTCCATCTTCTTCTCAACTTCTCCATCTCACACCTTTCAATTCTACCAGACAATCTCACAGCCGTAGATTCTTTCCAACTCGGATTGTGCCTGCAAAAATCTATAAATATGACTGTCGGGAACTCCAAATCATATAGAAGTTTTTAAGCAAGTAAATTATAGTCAAATTGCAAAGCATTCATAGTATTCATAGAATTCACAGTATTTTCATAGCATAGAATCATAGTATTTTCATAGCATAGAATCATGACATCTTTCATCCACATCCCCTGTCCATAATCCATGAGCACTTTCATATTCATAGCATATAGGATAGAATTTCCTTTTGCATAACTCATTCTACAGGTTGCTATTTGGAGGAGCTGAGCTTATTCAATCTGAGAGCAAAAGCTTCAAAAGAAATCACTGTAGATAGAGGAAGATGGAACACTTCTGAAAACTATCTTAATTTCTTTGTTTGAATTTTTAGTATAATGTTTCATTTTGTGTTTTATTTTTCAATTAGATTAACCATATAAACAATAACACATTTTTGGCACCCACCGTGGGGCCTTTGCCCCTGTTTCTCATATCTGTTTGCAGTTTCTTTTGACAGTTACAGGCAAAAACAGCGGAATAGCACAGGAAACACGTCTTCAAAACGTCAACACCTAGTTTAGCGCAATTGAATATTTTTGCAGTGCTCGTGAGATATTTTGCAGCGCCCATAATAGATTTTGCAGTGCCCGTAAGATATTTTACAGCGCCCATAATATGTATTGCAGCGCCCATAATATGTATTGCAGCGCTATTAATTAGTATTGCAGTGCCTTTAATAGATTTTGCAGCGTCCTTAATCTCTGTTATGGCACATTCATGTACTTTGTAATTTGTAAGTTTAAAACAGTCTAACTGACTCCGACGCGACCGCAGAAAGTTAGTAAATTTTTAAAAATAAAACGAACCAATCCTAGGATAGACACGTAAAGATAAAATGCACCAATCCTAGGGTAGACACCTAATTCCAAATGAAGCAATCCTAGGGTAGCCATTAAAGGTAAAATGAAGCAATCCTAGGGTAGATATTTCACACTTGATTTTTGGCTAAAAAGAATTTTCTGTTTGTGTGAAGCAAAATCTTCACTTAGCTTAGAAAATCTTCATTTGGGCCTTAAAATACATTAGTGATTGCTTTGTCTTTGGTGATAGGCCTATGCTCTCCCCTTAACTGGGTGATCAAAATGCCAAACTCACCTATTTCCTTCATACAAAATTCCTATTTTATTAATACCTTTTAGAAGGCCTGCCGTAGTGGGAAAAAGTACTCACCCTACGGGAACAACCTAAGTGGGAACAACTAAAGCCAAGTTTTCCAACCCACTATAATCAAATGCGAATGGTTGATGAAAATCTCATTCGACGATAGTGTGCATTGATAACCATCCCCAAAGCCTTTGTTCTAAAGGTAGGGAGGTCTCTCGAGGGAGTCTATCATTTGCCGCACCGAACGGAAACCCTTACTAAGAACTTAGTGTAGTATCTTACCGAGTCAGTTTCTGAACATTGTATTAATCACAGTGCAGGGGAGGGAAGAATCTACCCCCAAGATACTCACTATATAACTGCCAAGGATTGTTTGCCCAGGGGATCCGGTATCTACTTCCGTCACTCTGAGTACGCACCTGGAAAAGACAAAAACACGGGTGCCCTTTTGGGGGTGACATGGCTGTGTGAGTCGACGCAGTTCTAAGATGTGGGTTGTTGATTACTATAATGACCTACTTGAGAACTAAGAGTGAGTCTGTTTGAAGTGCTTATCATGTGTAAAACCTGTTAAAACAATTTTTGAACAACATTTTGATTATACACTTGATGTTTAGCATAGGACTTAATACAACCATTTTACAAATTGTTTGATGTGTTTTCAATACACTAATTCAGATAAGATCATCCAAAACACTCATTATCACATTGATTAATCTCATGTTACGAGATTGGAAATCTACAACGTTTGTAAAGAAATCCGTTTTCAAAAGGATTAAGAAGCCAAAGAAACCTCTCAACCACAAGAAACTATTGAAAAAGCAACGATTTTTGTATCAAAGCCGAAAAGTTTTACTCAAATATAGAACCTTTCTTCATAGGTATCATGATTGTGTTAGAGGTCTTTCAGATGATTATGCCATAGAACCTTTGTATTCACAAGCTTATTTTCAAAGAAGAGCCCTTTCTCAAAGGCATAACCATAGTCAACGCATTCGTTTCAGTTATATTCCCCAACCTGCAATCAAATATTCTACTCGTCCAAATCAAATTTTGCAATAGAGAACTTAGAATACATTAGGCATCCATCATAAAATCCATCCTTTTACAAAGCCATGATCAAAACTTCATAAAGTGAAAAATCATCCTTTTCTTGATCTTTTGCTTACTTTCCCGCTAACAGGATTTTCATCCTTCCACTTAGGGAACAACACAAGCTAAAAGATTAGAAATTTTGTGTAAGTCATAGAATCTTTATTCTATCCTGACTTTTATATATATCACATAAATTGCACTATTTCACTCTTTTGATCAAAAGCTAGTAGAATTTGGAGTAAAACCTATGCCTATCTTCACGAGATCTCAAAAACAAATGGAAAAAGACGAGGGAGAAACCACTACAATTAAAATGGGTGACCGTAATGAAAAAGAAGAGGAAATGTTTAATCTTGATGATTTAATAGATGAAAAGCTTCAAGAAGCAGAACAAGATCCCCAATTCCATACTCTTATGGAAAATATTTTAGAACAAAACAAAGAACGATACTTTCTTTCATTAGCTAATCAAGGAGCTAAGTTACCTCACAATTTCGACTTAGAAGGGATTAAACAAAATCCTGAAACTCCTCCTAATGACTTTAGTGCTCTTAATCAACAGATAAAAGAATTACAAGGGCAAATAAAAGAGATGCAAGGGGGTACAACAAAGAAATATGTTTTGGAAGACATATCACCTTATCCATTCGATAGGAGTCTTCAAATGATCCCATTTCCAAAACATTGCGAGATTCCTAAGTATGATAGGTATAATGGAAAAACTGATCCCATTGACCATGTGAGGGATTTCCGAAACATGAGTCTAGAATTTTCCTATGACAATACCTACTTAATGCGATTATTTCCACAAAGTCTAGGTGTACAATCCATGGAGTGGCTTTCAAAAATCACTCCACCTATCAAAAATTTTTAGGAGTTGATAAATCAGTTTATATCACAATACTCCTACAACATTCAACATCCGATAACAATGCTTGATCTTTGTAAAGTGAAACAAAAATTAGGAGAACCCTTCACTACGTTCTTGCAAAGGTGGAGAAGGTTATTTGCATGATATTCTCGTCCTATTCCTGAAAAGGAAAAGATGGATATCTTCATTAATAGCCTACATCCAGAATTAAGCTATAGGCTTAATCTTCATTGTCCTCATAACTTTGAAAAATTGATTGAAAACGCAATCACCATTGAAGGGGCTTTGGTTAAAAGGGGACTGATAAAACTTGATAGTCCAAGTACATCAAATCAAAACAACAACGATAAAACAAAGTTTTCGAATAGAAACAAAAATGTTGTCAATGATGGTATAGTGGATGCAAATAATCTACGAACAAGACCATCTGTTTTCAATCTATCAAGTACTCCACGAAACACTCAACAAGGAAACAACAATCAACAAGGACAAACCTCCAAGCAAGAGAGTATGACCAATCAAAATACCAATCAAAATCGTGGTAATTTCAATAATAATCTTGGCAATGCCCAAACATCAAATCCGTCCAGACCTTCATTCTTTTCAAATCGACGGAATTTTACCGCTTTGGGTCAATCTCTTGAGTCTGCTCTCAAGGAGCTTCTTGATAATAAGGTTATCACCTTACCTCCGCAAAGAGATTATGAGCCACGAGTCAAACCACCATCATGGAATGACTCGTATTATTGCAATTATCATCGATGTAAAGGTCATAGAACAAACAATTGTCAAGCTTTGAAAAAAATAGTACAAGATTTAATTGACAATGGTACCATTACAATTGAGGGACATCATACCAATGACGATCATCAAGCATTCAAAGATCCTTTACCAAATTATCAAAAGGGGGAAACGTCAGATACCAAAGCCAAAAGCATACACAATGTTGAAGACAATATAATCCGTCACATCTACGAAGATGATCAACGGGTTAATGTTATCAAAATCAAGGGAAAACAAGAATATCAACAGGTTAATGTGACAACAAGAGGTCAAGCAAAAATTGTTCTAAAAGGAAGTTCATCTAAAACAACTATTTCTCCTCCAAGTCAGTATAATCTGGTTGATCAATTGAGAAAAACATCAGCTCAAATTTCCATCCTTGAACTTCTCAAAATATCCCCCATACACAAGAATATTTTAGGAGAAGCTCTTGTAAATAGTACTGTTGATACTTATCTGGATGTAAACAGATTTCAAGCCATGATGGGACATTTGTCTTCCCCCACTTGTCTTTCATTTTCCGATAAAGATGATGCCTCTATGACACATCCACATAATTCCTCGCTATATCTTGAAGTCATGATCCATAAACATCGAATTAGACGTGTCTTAATAGATGGAGGAGCCGGTTTGAATATTTGTACCTTAAAGTTAATAAATGCCTTAGGAATATCATAAAATGAAATTGATCCATGAAGGAAGATAACCATCAAGGCATATTATGATGAAGAAAGATCTTCTAAAGGATTAATATTGCTGCCTATCAGAGTGGGACCTGTTGTGAATAATACATTTTGTCAGGTTTTAGATCGAGATTTGTCTTATAACATACTTTTGGGTTGTCCATGGATTCATGATATGCAAGCAGTACCATCAACGTATCATCAATGCATCAAGTTTCCATATGATGGACAAGAAATAACTATACAAGCTAATTACAATAGTACCCAAACTTGTTCAAATCTTCGAGTAACTCAAGATGTCTTTGTGCCACACAATAGGGAAGCTCTTGCTATTTCTTCTTCCAATTTACAAGTCCAATTACAAGAATTGACAAAGAATCTTGATACTAAGCTGAAGTTCAAAGACAAAGGGGTAGGTGAATATTCATTATCTCTCTCTACTTTACCTCCTTCTCCAAGATCACATGGTTTGCCAACTTTATTAAATCAAAAGATTGCAACTGCTTCTACATCTCAAGCTTCCGTGCCAATCACAAAGTTTGATGGAAAATTCATTAGAGCTAACACCACTGAAGAAGAAGCTGAAGATAGGGACATCCTAAGTTGGCTATACAAAGATGAATATGAATCTCTCTTGCACATTAAGTTGCCTAAAGAACAATATGGTAAGGGGTACGCTATCATGCAAAAGATGGGCTATGAAGGGAATGGTCCTATAGGAAAAAGAAGAGAAGGAATCGTAGAACCAATTCAACCTATTTCAAAGCATTCAAGTGATAAAACAGGACTTGGATATGGTAAAGATAAAGAAGAATCTACTTCATAGCAAGCACAATTAACTCATGAAGAAGGATCAATGTCAAATAAACCTCATGAATCAGTTTTCCAATTGCAAAATAGTTCAGATACTGATTCTAATGAATATGAATGGGACACCATTTATAATGATGAATTTTGGAGAGATAAACAAGTTGATACCATACACAAATACACACCTGTTCTTATACAAGGAGAAGGCTCAAGGTCTCCACTTGATTTTTTTTTACAAAACGATCATGACTCAAGTGAGGAAGAATCAGATTCTAGAGCAATTGACAATCAACAGGAGAATACCATCATAGACCTTGTCTACCATGAGGATGATAACCATATCATGACTTTGACAATTCAAGACCTTACCCAACCTAATGATCCCATGCCTTTAGTTTATCCAGAAATTATTGATTGGACATTGACGTGCCTATCCATATTCCTACATTCTGTGATGATGAGGATATTATAAATTTCCTTTGTTCCTCAAATGAAGAAAACAATTGTTTCATTCCAAGAATCTCATACTCATGATTTTGATAAGGAGGGTGTCAAGTCTCTTAGCTGTAAAATAAATGAAATAAAAGATGGATCTATTGGTGAAAACCAAAAAATGGCAGTGATAGATCAACAAAAGAGAAAAATAAAGAGCGAATCCGACAGTGAAAACCTTTCTGAGGCACTAAAGGATGAGAAATTTGACACTCTTCCCAAGTATTATCATGAAATATCTTCTATTTTGATTGAACCAACATAATCAATCAACATATACACCATACAGCCTAAAGTTTTGCAACCCGGCAAGATTAGTAACAGTTGAAGAAGTCTTGAAATTCATGGAATTCTGGAAGGAAAATCAAATCAATTTTGCTTGGTCATATGCTGATATGCCAGGGTTAGATCCTAATCTGATAATGCATCATTTATCTATCCAACCAGGAGAAAAACCTGTGAAGCAAAAGCTCAGAAAAATGCATCTGCATGTTGCCTTACTGGTCAAAGAAGAATTAAAGAAGCTTTTGGATGTTGGATTCATTCAAACTATTGATTATGCAGAATGGATTTCCAATATTGTACCTGTTTCAAAGCCAGATGGGAGGATCAGAGTTTGTACAGATTTCAGAGATTTAAATAAGGCTTGTCCCAAAGATGACTTTCCTTTGCCCAACATAGATATGATTGTTGATTTAACTGCTGGCCATGCGATGTATTCATTAATGGATGGATTTTCAGGATACAATCAGATAAAAATTGCACCAGAGGATCAAGATAAAATAGCATTCACATGCCCTTGGGGTACCTATTGCTGGAATGTAATGCCATTCGGGTTAAAGAATGCTGGAGCCACTTATCAAAGAGCAATGACAACTATTTTTCATGATATGATGCATACATTCATGGAAGATTACGTTGATGATTTACTTGCCAAATCTCATACATGAGAAGAACACCTGGAAATCTTATCAAAAATCTTTATCATAATGGAGAAGTTCAATGTTCGACTCAATCCAAAGAAATGTGTCTTTGGTGTTACATCGGGAAAACTCCTAGGATACATTGTTTCAGAAAAGGGTATAGAGGTTGATCCAGAAAAAGTACAAGCTATAATGGACATGCCTCCACCACGAAATATCAGTCAACTTCAATCATTGCAAGGAAGATTACAGTCCATCAGAAGGTTTATAGCTCAACTGGCAGACAAAAGCTTTCCATTTACACATTTATTGCATAAAAATGTTCCATTCAAATGGGATGATAAATGTGAAACAGCATTCAATCAGATTAAGCAATATCTTACGCATCCACCAATTTTAATTCCACCTATTCTAGGAGAACCACTCATACTTTATATTTCAGCAACATAAGTATCTTTGGGGGCATTGCTAGCATAGGAAGATTCTACAGGTAAGGAAAGGGCCATATATTATATTAGCAGAACTTTAACAAGACATGAACTAAACTACAGTTTCATTGAAAAAGCTTGCCTTGCAGTAGTGTTTGCTTCTCAAAAGTGGCGACATTATATGTTGGCTCATACAGTTAAGTTGATAACAAAGATTGATCCATTGAAATACCTATTAAGCAGAGCTACTTTAACAGGAAGACTTACAAAATGGGTAATGATCTTAAGTGAGTTTGACATTCACTATGTAGATCGAAAAGCTATTAAAGGACAGGTCATTGCAGATCAGTTAGCTGAAGCACCTTTACAAGAAGAAAATCCAATGCACATTGAGTTTCCTGATGTAGATGTCTTTACAGCAACAATTCAGAGACCATGGGCATTATACTTTGATGGATCTTATACACAATATGGCTCGGGGGCAGGGATTCTTTTTGTTACACCTGAAGGACATACCATCTCACAATCATATCAGTTGATGTTTCCTTGCACAAATAACATAGCTGAATATGAGGCATTACTCATAGGATTGAAAATAGCTTTGGAATGGTAGATTACAGAGTTGGAAGTCTACGGTGATTCACAACTTGTCATTAATCAAATTAATGATGATTATCAAACCAAAGATGATAAGTTGCTACCTTACAAGAACATGGTGGATGATTATAAGAAGTATTTTGTGTCCATCAAGTTTTCACAAATATCAAGGATTGATAATAAAGCCGCAGATGCAATGGCTACTATTGCTTCCTTATTACAAATATCTGAAGATCAAACCAAGTATGAATTCTTGGTGGAACAATTATTTTCTCCCACCTATGATAATCCTGAAACCCAAGTTATATGTCATTTGACCGGTTCTGACTCACCTTTATATGGCAAGACTTATACTTACCTTAAAGATAACATCTTACCTTCGAATTTATCTCACAACCAAAAATGAAATTTCATTCGCCAATCATCCTGTTATACCTTAATTGCCAATATCCTTTATCGACGTGGTCTTGATGGTACACTCCTTAGATGTCTCAAACGTGATGAATCTGAAAAAGCCTTACAAGAGGTTCACGGTGGTATTTGTGGAACTCATTCGAGTGGTTTGACCTTAGCCAAGAAACTTATTAGAATGGGATACTATTGGCCTACCATGGAGAAAGATTCTTTTACTTTCGTCAAGAAGTGTTCTAAATGCCAGATTCATGGGAATCTTATTCATGCACCTGCACAAGAACTGTAACCTTTCGCTTCAACATGGCCTTTTTCTCAGTGGGGATTAGATCTTGTTGGTAAAATACATCCTTCATCGTCAAATGGTCATAAATTTATCATCACAACTACAGAGTATTTTACAAAATGGATTGAAGCTGTTCCTTTGACGACAGTGACTGGTAAACAAATATCTTCATTTATCTTGAATTACATTATTTGTAGATATGGAATTCCTAATTCTATTATCACTGATAATGGAAGGCCTTTCAAAAATCAAGATGTAGATGAACTTTGTGAAAGATTTCACATCCAACATAGGTTCTCTACACCTTACTATCCACAGGGTAATGGTCAAGCAGAAGCTTCCAATAAAACCATCTTGAAGATATTGAAGAAGACAGTAAATGACGTCGGTCGTGATTGGCATGTCCAATTAAATCCAGCTTTGTGGGCATACAGAACCAGTATTCGCACACCAACAGGAGCTACATCATATGCTTTGGTCTATGGAGTAGAAGCAATCTTACCACTAGAGGTTGAAATACCTTCGCTTAGGGTCTCACTCAAGGGATTGGTAAGTGATGAGGACTACAGGGTTTCTCTTCTCCAAGAGCTAGAACTGTTAGATGAAAGACGTCAACATGCAGCTGATCATTTGAAGGCTTATCAACAAGTTATGTCCCGTAGCTATAATCATAGAGTTAAACCACGGGCATTTCAAGTAGGGGACTTAGTTTTGAGAGAAAATCCACGTAATCAGCAAGACAGAGAAAAGAAAGGGAAATTTGAACCTAATTGGCTTGGTTCATTTGTCATCATTGCAGCATACGGTTCTGGTGCATATCAGTTATCAATGTCAGAAGGGGACCTGTTTGAAGAACCGATCAATAGTGTTCATCTGAAGAAGTTCTATGCATAAAAAGTCCTAAAAAAAAAAAATCAAAAAAATCCTGAAAAAGTGCAATAAAAACAAGTGGTGAAAACCTGACAAACAAGCGTTACTTGTGATCAAAATAGGCTCCTCCATTTATTAGTTTATGTCTTGTTTTCATTTTTGGCATCATCCATCCATATCTATCATCTGTATATATATTTCATTATCCAATTCATGCAATGGGAATCTTTATCTTTCATCATGGCTAGATGAAATTTGTACATATCTTTTATCTTTACGTTGTGTTTACACTAGGGGAAAAATGCAGAAACATACAAATAAGAGAGGGGCAACGAGCTTTCAGAACATCACAAACAGACAAATAACAATTTGACAAAACACAACAAACATTGTCGTATCAAATCAACCACAACATGTTTATTCAATGCCAATGGAAATCGAAACAACATGATCCAAACAACTATTGAAATGAGAATATCAATGATGATAACCAAATTGGATGATCTTAATCTGAATAAACGTTTGAAATACTTTAAGCATGATTTGAATGGTTGTTTGATTTTCTATCATATCTCTGGAGCAATTCAATGATGTAATGAACTAGAAAAGCAAGGAAGGAGTATGATTTTTCTTTGTCTGTTGTTTGCGAGGAAATCATTAGTACTATGCAAATTGGTCGCGAGACATGCTCTACTATGTATCATGGATGACATTTCATAATTTGCATGGGAAATGGGTTAACTCTTGTCTGTTTATGCAAGCAATACTCAGGTCATCTCGGTTCAATTATACGTATATGCTTATATTAACTTGCTATATTAAAAATCATGAAAGCAATACTCAGGTCATCACTGGTGCTAACATACCCTTTGATGCTTGTATTAACTTTCAACATTTCAAAGCTCTATGATGATACAAAAATCATGTATAAGCTCTCCAAATGGTAATATTGTATGGATGTTCTGCATGGTTAGTATAGATTGCATTCATGTTAGAATTTGCATTTTGCATTTATAAATTTCTCAAAAAGCTGGCAAAGAATCAAATGGTTATATCTTTTCAAAAATATGACTGAGTATATTTTGACATTCACAAAAACATCATTTCATACACTTTTCATATATATTTGCATTAGAAAATCATAAAATCAAAGCATACATTATATAGATCATTACCATATACATTCATTCATCCAATAGATTTTATCTCATAAAATCATGTATATATACCATGAAACCATCATATCATACACATCATACATATAAGGAAATACACATCATATATAATCATAAATCATCACTACATATATCTCAAAAATGAATGTCAAAATGTACAAGGATGTCAACTACAAATGATATAACATCATCAAAAATGTGATCATCTCACGGTGTATACATTATCATCTACAATGCACTATGCAGTGCTATCATCTGATGGAGTTGGCCTAGGACCTGTACCACCTGCCCCTGATGGACCTGCTCCGCCTGTCCCTGGTGGTCCTCCTGGAGGTAATGGCTGTGTCACACCTCTACTGGTAGTACGAGAACGACCATGAGTAGATCGTGACTGAGCATAACTCTCTCTGTGCTCAGGTGGAACTGCATCATGATATCTAGTCTGATAGAACTCTGCCTCTTGAGTGGCTCTAGTAACCTCTCTCATCATGTCACCCGTCAAGGTGCTAGCTGCTACTCTTTGTAGGCTATCTGCCAAGGCAATGGCCTGCTCACCCCGCTGTCTAGCTGCGTCCCTCTCAACAGTAACCGAAGTCAACTGACTCTGTAACTGTGTAATCAAGGCTTGTGCCTGTGATAACTGAATCTGCAAACTCTGTACTATACTCTGAAGAGATGATATCTGACCTGATACTATCGGATCTACTGAAGAAGATGGATCACTATGTCTCATCCATGGTCCACCTCTGCCACCTCTGCCACCTCTCCTACCGCCTCTCCTACCACCTCTACCATCACCACCATCATCTCCCTCTAAGTCATCGTCTCCTCCACTCTCATCATCATCACTATCCTCTGAATCATCATCCTCTGACCCAGAGTCCCTCTGTCGACGTCTATGTGCAATAATAGGAGCATCAGCCTCATCAGGATCAAACATACGTGGCGCTGGATGCTCTAGGACATATTGTAAATACTCTGGTGTCGTCCCTGCATCAAGTACATCCACTCGGTAATCCCACATCTGTGCTCCCAAACTCGTGAACTCTGCCACTGCTGACTCATATGAAATCCGTGGACCCCACACTGCAAGCTCTAGCTGTCGCCGTGCATAAATGGCTGAACCCACAGGCATACCCTGAATCCGACCAAACTGCCGAAGTACTCGTCCAGCAAGAAATCTCTCAAGGATCCATGTAGTCTGTCCAATCAAAAATTTGGAAGTACAAACATATGGCATCTCCCTCGCATCCTCTGGCCATGGCTCACAATCTAAGTACGGTCTCCAGCATACTGTATCCAGACTATCTAATAACCGCTGCCAATGCACTAGTTTGCCCAGTCTCGGCTGAGCAATAATGTGAACATATCTCCATCTGTATGCTCGACCAGCTGGTCACTGTCCTCGAGTCAATGGATGTAAAATAGCAAAATGCTCCCATGCCCATATCTGTAATAATGAGCACCCAACAGCAAAACTCTAGCCTCTACCATATACAATATGATGTAACTCATCATATAAATGGGCTAGCATGCATGTACCCCATGCATACCATGTCCCCTGCATCACCATGCTCTCCAAAACATGACCCTATCTGATCGCAAACCCCTTCGACCTATGGTCGGGGCACAACACACCTCCAATGAATCCTGCAAGTACAGCTGGTAGTGGTGGATATGTATCTGTAATCTCGCCCCATGGGATAAAGTATCTAGCGATCTGATCATCTCAGAAAATCCTCCTCAAAGCATCAGTGCCTCTAGCCTCTCGGCTATCAAAAACAACTATCTCTCCCATCACTGGGATCCGTAAGATGCGATATACGTCCTCAGGGGTCACTGTGATCTCGCCCGTCGGTAAATGAAAAGTGTTGGTGTCACTATGCCACCGCTCTGCAAGTGCTGTCAATAAAGCCCTGTTAAGGCGAACCTCAGGCATATCAAGTAATGCACTCAACCCACATGCAGCAATCACATCTCTATCTGACTGTAACAAATGTGGAATCAATGTCCATGTGCTCGGAAATGTCTCTCGTAACTGCAAAACACCTAATCTCTCCTATTGACATATTATCAAAGCAACATCAATATCAAATCATCATAACGTATCAATCTAAAATTGAACATCAAATTTTTTTTTTCATCATCATCATGAAATGCGAATAATATCAAAATCATGTTTGTTTTTAACAATCTTAGAAGTAAACAAATTAATCAAACTATTTGTTTTTCATCATCACGGAACGCAAATAATCAACATCAAGTTTCTTTCTAACAACTTTAGAAGAAAACTTATCTATCCTATTTGTTTTTAACAACTTTAAAAGAAAATCTATCAGTTATTATTTGTTTTCCAACAACGTTGGGAACAAATTTATCAGGTCACAATAACATACAATCAAAAGCGCTACAAAACTACTTATAAGCGCTACAAAATTTCTCATCAGCGCTAAAGAAACTTAGGCGCTAAAAAATTAATCAATAGCGCTACGATTTTGATTATGGGCACTATGGAATCTTATGCGCTATGAAAAACATTAAGAGCGCTATCAAATTTGTCAAATGCGCTATGGAATTGCATGCGCTATGAAAACCATTAAAAGTGCTATAAAAACTATCATATGCGCTATAGAATCAATCGCGCTACGAAAATGTTCAAATGCGCTACGATATGTATCATATACGTTATAGAATTAAATGCGCTATGAAATATATTATATACGCTACAAAAAGCTTTAAGGGCGCTAAAACACACTTTTTACGTCAAAACATGGAAAAATGTGCCACAAAATGGAAAAAAATTTAAAGACTGGAGATTTACGGAACACATACCAGAGGTCCATAGTGCGCTGGCGGCTAATGTTGTTGGATACACTCAAAACGGTGTTGGTGAACGGGAAGTGCCATAATTATCAACTCAAAGCTCAAAATTTGTAAATTTTACTAGGTTAAAATTGAAAATGACATGGAAAATGACATTTTTAACCTATATAATGGTAAAATTGAGACATTTTATCACATTTTAACATAGCAGGGGCAATTTTTTTCATCAATTTTTCATTTCACATCTTTTCGAGTCAATTTTCTTTATCATTATTTTCAAACGATGAATCGACATTCTTAAAATCATAAAAATCGAAAAATTTAAAAAAAAAAATCATAAAAATTCAAAATATTATCGATTCATCATTTGCGGGGGCATATACCTATTAACATTTCGATAGTCAACATTTGAGGCAAATTTCAAAATTCTTTGAAGTAATGCATAAAACACATCACTTCAAAGAGGGGCAAAATGTATACACCTAAAAATGGTCACATCACATTGTCTGGCAATTAATTAAATATTTTTAATATTTAATTAAAATCTTCGAATTCTATCTGCGTAAAATAAATTTAAATAATTTATTTATATTTCTCTCATTCTTATTTTTGATTAAATAAAATAAAGTTTATTTAATCATCTTTTCATATTCATTTTTTAATTTAATTAAAATAAATTACAATTTATTTATATTAATTATCATATATCTTAGTTTGAATATTTTATTCAAATAAAGATTAAAATATTCTTCTTTTCTTCTAAATATCATTTATAATTAAATATTTCAAATATTTAATTAATTCCTCTAATCCGATTCATATATCTCTATTCATAATTAAATATTCCAAAATATTTAATTAATTCTTTCTAATATTTCATATTCTTCTAAAGTCATATCATAATTAATAAAATCTTTCATAGTTTTAAAATCCAAAATCAAAATTCAATAAATGAAATTAAATAAATTTGTTTATTTATTTAATTTTGGGATTATCTTCAACACCCGGGAAGCAAACGGTCAAAACAGAAAATTTAATTTTCTCTGTTTCTGTGCAGGCTTGTTCCCATGGGTTGAAGACAGGAATCCATCCTTCTCTCCAACCTCTCAACCTCTTCCATCTTTTTCTCAACTTCTCCATCTCACACCTTTCAATTCTACCAGACAATCTCACAGCCGTAGATTCTTTCCAGCCGAGATTGTGCCTGCAAAAATCTATAAATATGACTGCCGGGAACTCCAAATCATATAGAAGTTTTTAAGCAAGTAAATTATAGTCAAATTTCAAAGCATTCATAGCATTCATAGAATTCACAGTATTTTCATAGCATAGAATCATAGTATTTTCATAGCATAGAATCATGACATCTTTCATCCACAGCCCCTGTCCATAATCCGTGAGCATTTTCATATTCATATCATATAGGATAGAATTTCCTTTTGCATAACTCATTCTACAGATTGCTATTTGGAGGAGCTGAGCTTATTCAATCTGAGAGCAAAAGCTTCAAAAGAAATCACTATAGATAGAGGAAGATGGAACGCTTCTGAAAACTATCTTAATTTCTTTGTTTGAATTTTTAGTATAATGTTTCATTTTGTGTTTTGTTTTTCAATTAGATTAACCATATAAACAATAACACGGTTTCAATTGGTTTGTAATGGTAGTGATTACAAGGAAATATATAGATCCATGTGTATTATGCCTCTTGTTCCTAATGGCAACAATTCTTTGATGGTGTGATAGTAAGCCTTCTAACTTGACAATGCCATTTCATGACTTTAGACAATGCTTCTATATGTTTCTTGTCCTTATATCCCTTCTACTCAGATGATTAGTTGTTGGTCTTTGCTGGAAATTTTATGACTATTTGTATAGCACAGTGGAGTGGTTGTAGAGTAGACTGGAGTATCTTGATAGTCTTGCAACATGAAGTCTTTGTTATATTTTTGCTAACGATATGCCTCTTTAGTCTCAGAGATATTCAAGTCACATGTCACTCATTTCAAATATCTTTAGTTTCTAAAAAGAGTTCTATAAACATACAATATTTATCTTGTTACTAATAATATTTGAAATACGGCCATGTGTACCAAAATATTTTATACATGCCAGGTAAAATTTATTTTTGGTACCATGTATTTTTAACAGTGGAGAACTAATATAACTTAAAGGACATTCTTATTTATTGGAAAAGGGCTAATGTAACATATATTGGTTACAATATCAGCCTTTTTCATTTTTATTGTGTGGGTTTCACACATGCATTTAAAGGACTAAGTTTTTTACTCTTTTCTATTTGTTGATCAAGTAAATCCAAGCAATGCTACTTTAGTTGTTGGATAGATGCTTGATGATGATTGTCCCAAGGACTTCATCAAAGGTCTTATTCTATCTATTCGTTCTCTCCTTCCTATTGAACCACTTATTGAAGAATGTGAGAAAAATGTAATGTATAAAATCTCCAAAGCCATTTTTTAATTTTCATAAGGTTCATATTAAGCTAAAAATTCTTGTTTTGTCTTTGTTTATTCTAGGAATCGCCTTTGATTGTTGACACAATTTTTACAGCATCTTGTGAGTGAAGGTAGTCAGGATGTACATGTACATAATGCATTGGGTAAAATAATTATAGGGCCCTTAGATATAGGACCCTTAGGACCATCATATGCTCTCACATGCTTGGGATGAGATATAGGACCCTTAGGCTTCATTTTTCAAGTAGTTCTTTCATATTTTGGAGTTGTATAAGCAAAACATAGAGCATTGTAACTCAGTTTTCTCAGTCACAACACTAAGAAACACACTTTGTAACACATTTTTCTAAGCAAAGACACATATTTAAATCTTGTATTTGATGTAAGAACACCTTTTCTCAATAAAATTTTAGTATTTTGTCTTTTTAATAGTTGTTTCATTATGTGCAAATGAATGATTGATTATGTTTTTATGTGTTTTATGTTTAAACCTCAAAAGCATTGTCTCATTTCCAACACTTTTAGATAAAAATCAGTTAATAAAAGAAATTAAATAAACTACCAATTGATAGAAATCAGTGAATAAATATGACAAAATATATGACTAAATCAATGACTAAAAATATACTACCAAATTGATCAATCAAAACAACTAATAAATGACTAAAAATGGTTTAGTCATAAATTTGGTCACATTATAAATGACCAGCAATAAACTACTAATGGTCACGTGACCAAGCTCAATGAATAAATATGACTAAATATATGACTAAATTAACAACTAAATATACTACAAAATTGATCAATCAAAATGACCAAATAAATGACAAAATGGTTTAGTCATAAATTTGGTCGCGTTATAAATGACCAAAAAAAAACTACTATTGGTCACATGACCAAGTTTAGTCATTTATATGGAATTTTTAGTAGTTTTTTTAGTCATTTATTGTTGTTTTTCTACTAATGTTAGGTCGGCCAGGAAGAGGATAAAATAATGAATTCAATTGGTCAGCCACCCAAAGCATAATGCAATCCTATCCAAAAGATAAAGAGGACCAAAAAAAATCTTAGCACTTCTTTGAATTTGATCCAAAATAATTTACACACACTTTCACACATCAACCTAAGTTGGCATTAAGGAAACGTGTGGATGAAAAGTTGAAGAACACATCTAGTCAGCCCATAAACATACTTCTTATTGAATTAACTTGATGTGGTCCCAAGTAGGATAGGTCAAGACCCAAAACTATCATAACACATCTTCAATTGCTAGCACAACCCCCCAAGCACATGACACAAGCAAAGGAACAAGCCATGTTAGCCAAATATCCACAAATAACCTAGAAAGCCAACTCAAGACACAATGTGATACCAAAGAGGCTAATTAGCAATGTGTGAATCACATAGGGATAATCCTTGAACATAAAAAAATACTTCCAAACACTTTTTTCATACTATTATGCCATCAATATCCACCACAAATCAAATAAGTATAGAATACTTCATCTAGGAAGCACATAATACATAGCCAAATGATGTAGCATTAGTAGAACAACTTGTGCATCACTTCAACACATGAGATTGGAAATGAGACACTGCACAAACATTGAGAGAAAATTCACCAACTTGTAGGAGCAAAGACATAAATGCAAAGAAATGTGGAGCATTTCTTGAACCAGACTGAATAACCAACAACATTTCCAGCCATTTACAATACACAAAGATTTCCTCAACAACACAGGAGACCTAAAAATATAGGAGTGCAACATCCACAAAAAACTTACATTGAATACCAAACCACAATACCAAAGCATCAATAGTGGAGGAATGTGGAGCATTCTCATGTACAAAATTCAATGCAACTTTGTGAACTAGAAACACTTAAGCAGCTTGTGAAGGCCAAAACTTCCTTTCAACAACACAAACTTCATTAGGAACATCAGGAGAGAGAATAAGACATACTGTGGACCTTTAGCAACATCTCTCCATAATCATTCATGCTTCTAATCCTCCTCTTAACGCTTCTAATCCTCATCTAAATGTATCATTATGAAATCAACTTTGCTAATAGTAATAATGCATTATATGAAATTTAACAAGTCTTCTTTGAGAAGGCGTGACATTTAATCACAAACTTTAGCAATTCTTCTTTGGATAAGGCATGACATCCAACCATGAACTTCATCACCAATGTTAGTCGAAAATAAATATAACAATGACAACCAATAGCAAGGACAACCAACACATTACTTCTCAAGTGCTAACATCAATTACAACCAACAATCAATGTTGTCATTAATGACAACAACTACTAAAAATCTCCTCAAGTGTTGACACTAATGATAACAACTGCCAATAATCTCCCTCTTTTACATTGATGAAAACACACGATGCACACTCTCCTCCTTTGACATCAAGGACAAAGGGCTATGCATGCTTGCACAAAGGAATAGGACATTCTATGAAATTTGACGAATAGAGGGAAAAATATCTTTAATTGAAGTAGTAGCACATTCTCCCCCTTTGACTAGTAACACGTCTTCAAGCAACTATACATGCACAACTACTGCACATCTTCTTTAGGATTGCCCCTTTCTACCAACTCCCCCTAAGAGGTAGCACCCATCAATCTAGGAGTAAATGATATGACATGAATCTCTTTCCCTTGACAGATGCACCATTTATGCATATAGTTATAACAAGGAGGGGAAATAACACCTAACTTTTGTCATACATACTCAAAAGTATCCTTTAAAAGTGCCTTATTGAAAATATCTACAATCTGGTCCTCAGTAGGCACATACTAATTTTGACTTCATGTTCTACAACCTTCTCTCTCTAAAAGTGATACCAAATTGAGATGTATTTAGTTCTCGAGTGCATTACTAGATTCCTAAAAATGTTAATTGCACTTGTACTGGACCATATAGTATAGGAATAGGCTCATCATAAACTGCCTTCACATCATTCAAAGTCTACTTCATCCAAAGCACCTAAGTACAACAAGATGTTGTCGCAATTTTTTTGCTTTTGTTGTGGACAAAGACATCGAATCCTACTTTTTACTAAACCATGAGACCAATTTGTCTCCCAAAAAGAATGAACTTCCATTTGTATTTCACTAATCATCAACACAACCTATCTAATTAGCATCAGTATATGCACTCAAAAAGAAATTTTGATCTTTTTCATACCATAGGCCATAATTTAGAGTACCCTTCAAGTATTTGAAGATTCTTTTCACAACTTTCTCATGGGATTGCTTAGGATTGGCTTGAAATTTCAAAATGAAACATACTTTATGCATGATATCCAATTTGGAAGCAATTAAGTATAGTAACCCTCCAATCATAGACCTATAAAGAGTCTAATCAACTTTCAAAGACTCGTCAAATTTTCTTAGGTGACATCCAACCACCATAGGATTACCCATTGGTTTGGGGTCTTTCATTCTAAATTTCTTCAACATCTCCTTGACATAATTAGCTTGATAAATAAAGATACCATAATCTTGTTAAATAATTTGAATCCCAAGGAAGAAGGATAACTCATCAATCATTGTCATCTCAAATTCTTTGTGCATCTCTTCTACAAAATTTTTACACATATCATCATCTCCACCAAAGATGATGTCATCAACATATACAATGACAATCAGCAACTTGTCTTCCTAAAACTTAATTTACAAATTACTATCCATATTACCTTTCTTGAATCCTTGTTGAAGTAGATAATTATCCAATCTATCATACCAAGCTTTGAGAGCTTGCTTGAGAGCATATAGAGCTTTCTTGAGTCTATAAACCATGTTTGAATCTTCTAATAACTAGAAACCACTTGCTTGCTCAATATATACCTCTTCTTCTATATCACCATTCAAGAAAGCTAACTTGGAATCTATTTGATATACTTTGAAGTTCTTATGAGTAGCAAGAGCAAGAAATATCCTAATTGTCTCCAGTTTGGCTACTGGAGCAAAGGTCTCCTCATAATCAATACCTTCAACTTGTGAATAGCCTTTGCAAACCAATCTGGCTTTGTTCCTTACCACTTCACCATATTCAACTTATTTTGGAGCACCCAATTTGTTCTTATCACATTCTTATCAGTAGTTTGGGAACTAATTCCTAAGTTTGATTCTTTTCTATATGATTCAATTCTTCCTCCATTGCCTTCATCCAGTTATCATCTATTCTAACATCAACAAAGTCCTTGGGTTCTATTCTAGCTTCATTTTTGTCTCCAACGATCTAATTTGGAGAGTGGTTCTTTTGCACATATTTTGTTGGAGTCTTCAGAGTCTTCACTGGTTCTGGTTCCTTTTCTTCTTTCTCTTCTATTCCTTCTTCTTCTTCAATCTTAGGAACCATATTAGATCTAGAAAGCTTAGGTTCATGAGAGATTTGACACATCTTTAAATCTACCTTCAGATTTGTACTTCTAATCATCTTTCCCAATCTCTTGTATCATTTGAATGCCTTGTTATTGGTTGAGTAACCAAGAAAGATTCCTTCATCACACCTTGATTCAACTTTCCAAGGTCTCCTTCATCTCTTCTAATGTAGCATTTGCTGCCAAAGATTCTGAAATATCTAATAGTGGGAGGTCTTCCATACCATAGCTCATAAGGGGTCTTATTATTGTTGACCCTTAGTTGCACTCTATTGAGTAAATAAATAATAGTATGCAATGCTTCTTTCCAATACATATTTGGCAAGTCAACATCTTTTATAATTTTCCTAGCCATTTCTTGTGCTATTCTATTCTTCCTTTATACTACCCCATTCTGTCAAGGGGTTCTAAGAGCAGAAAAATATCTCCTAATGTCATTATCTTCACAAAACTTTTCAAGCTCATATGAAGTGAATTTACCTTCTCTATTTTACCTTAAACATTTGATCTTAGCATCCATTTCATTTTTAACTGTTTCTTTAAAGATATTAAATTTATCAAAGGCTTTTGATTTCTCTCTTAAGAATGTAACCCAATTCACTCTAGTGTAATCATCTATAAGCAACATAAATACCTTTCACCTTGTTGGCTCCTTGTCCTTGTAGGCCTGTATAGATCAATGTGGATCAACTCTAATGGCATTGAAACAAAGCACTACTTTCTTTTGGAACTAGTTTTTGTTTGCTTTCCCATCTAACATTCTTTGTATAAAGTGTTTGCAGGCTTTGTTATTCTAGGCATATCTCTCATTGCATGAGAGGAATTGATTTTCACCATGTTTCCAAAGTTAATGTACCCCATCCTTTTGTGCCACAACCAACATTCTCCATACTAAGCCAATAAACAAATTTGTCCATTTTTCTCCTTTAAATGATAGGTATTACTGTTTGTCCTTATTCCTCAGCAACAAGTCTTTCAAATCCTTCATTTTTGATCTCATATTCATTCAAATGAAAATTAATATTGTATCCTTTTTTTAACATTTGAATAACACTTAGGAGATTATGTTTCATACCTTTTACATAAAGGACATCTTTAGTTTTGTTCTTTCCATCAATTGTTATATCACCTTTTCCATAAATTTGTGCTGACATGTCATCACCAAACTTAATAGCTCCATCGTTGACCTTTCTAAAACTAACAAACTTACTTTTGTCATTATTCATGTGATGAGAACACCCACTATCAATCACACAAGCATTTTCCTCTTCCTTTGCATGGAAAGCAGTCCATTTTGTCATTGATCTTTCATTGACCTTATAATTTTGTAAAGTACTGGACCTTTTACATTCTCCGATGTTATTCTTTTTTCCTTCCAGAGCCATGAATATATTTTCATCATTTTAATCTTCATCTTCAAAGGACCAATTTCTCTCCTTATAATAGAATCCTCTTTTTATTTTATCTCTATTGTTATCATCGACAAATTCTTTATAGTGACATCTAGATGCAAAATGACCTATTCTTCCATAATTGAAACGTCTGAATGGTAACTTGCCTATATACTTGCTAGTGGCTTTCTTTAATATTCTCACAAGTTTTTCTTTAATTTTATCAAGATCATCATTTTGATTAGCAACTTCCCCTTCGATATTTTTGTTAGCTTTGAATGCGGCTTCCTTCTTTGGAAAATCTTGATCAAACCCTCTCATTTCAAAAGTAGTAAGAGCACCAAACATTTCATCAACTAAATACTAATCTCATTCTTTGGATTCTTCAATGGTAGACACCTTTATGACTATAAGTTTTACGGAGAGATCTCAAAACCTTCTTCACAATATCACTTTTTGTTACTTCTCCACCAAGACCATTGATACCAAAGACTACTTATTGTACCCAAAGCATGTAACTTGCAATATTTTCATCCTCTATCATTTTTAGAGTCTCAAATATACTTTTAAAGATCTACATCTTAGCTTGATTCACTTTTGTCCACCTTCATAGATGTTTTTAAGCTTTTCCTCGACTTCCTTACTAGAGCTGAAATTCATCACCTTCAAAAGCTCTAAATCTACCAATCCACATAAGAGAGCATTTTTAGCTTTTGCATTGCATTCATATAGTTTGATTTCAACAGGATATGTTGGAGGAGTAGCAGGAACAGTATAACCATCTTTGAATGATTGTCATACACCAAACC
>VDFB02193867.1:661987179-662059677 GCA_007258455.2 Sequoia sempervirens
TAATCATCATCAATTTTGATGTCTCAAAGAAATGATTAAATTGTTTAATACATATAGTGTTGTTAGGGTGTAAAGTTGTTATTGATTGTTTGATCAGTGAATTAAATGATATTTGAATAGAGGGAGTAAAATTAATAAGTAACAAATTATAGTGTTCTTTAAGTTTTATATAATGAGTTGGAGGAATATCTCAAGTAAAAATTATCGTCCATATTCAAGCTATCTCATCTCTTAAAAATATGCGAGGTACTTCAAAATGTGAGTTTATTACTATTTATATTATATTAAATAAAAATACAATATGCTTTAACTAGTTATAGTCTTTGTATTTATTAAGCAATTATATGTTATAAATTTTACTATTCAAAGTAAGTATCTTTTTTAAATAAACATTCAAACTTTTTAATAATAAATATTTAAAAATTAATTATTGAGTGCTTATTGACCAAAGAATTTGACATCTTATTACAACCTTCACATCAATTGATGAATTGAGGAGAACTTTGAATTAATAACAATTATTAATGTCTATTTTGATGACCATTAAGTAACTTCAATTTTGGATCCATTAATTTATGGGGGTTTCTTTCAAAGCGAATCATTAAATATTTGACAACAAAAAAAATGAGTTACAAACATACATAACATAAATTTTGAGTAAGAAAAATAAGTAATCAAACCTCACATATTAAAGATTACAATCAAATTACATTAGGAGATGGTTATCATTTATTATGATCATCCTTGATAAAACATCTTTCCACTTTCCAATATTAACCCAAGAGAAGAGTAGTGCACTAAAGAAAATTATTTAGTTTTAAACCAAAAATAATATGAACACATATAATAAATGGCATTGTTATACCTACAAAAACCATTTTGATAGAAAATGTAACCTCCAAATCTCGAACCAATTATTATAAAAAAAATATCGACTACAATATAGTTAGGCTCAATCCTTCATAGGAGGTCACACAAATCAATTATATTGGAGATATTTTGACAACATAACATTATAGATGCAATATAGCATATGATAATACCTCTAGTTCAAACACTCAATATATAGGAAATATTAAAACCACAAACCATTAGTGGTATATAAAATTGTTTGCTAAAAAACATGGGCTAAATTAGGGGCCCAAATCCATGCAAAAATATATATTTCTCAAAATACATACTAAGTTAACTAAAATAAAATACAAATTGCCATCACCAATTTGAGAACTGTATTTGATCTTATGGGTGGTGTAGGATCATGATGGGCCAAATAGTGGTAATAGGAAAAATATGTATTTTTACTTAGGAAAAATATGTATTTTTACTTAGCCAAAATATCGAAATGGGTATTTGACTATTTGTATGGGTAAGACTAAAAGTTGATTTTGGTTTGGTAATACTAAACACAAATATATATCCATTAGTAATGAATTCTCATTTTAACAAGATATATATCCATTAGTATTAAATATCCATTTTAAAAAATGAATATCCATTAGTAAAGGATATCCATTTTAACAAAATGAATATATGTTAGTAACATATATCCATTTTAACAAAACATATCCATTATGAAAAATGGATATTAGTTATTGCAAAACAAATATTTGTTATCTAAAATTCCAAAAAACAAACTTCAATAAAATAGGCGTAACTTTTAAATTACTAGTCAAAATTTTAATTTTTTACAAGTGTTGGAAAGATTATTGAAAGCTCTACATAGTAGATCAAGTAATTTTTCTAGAAATTATGCATCAAAAATTAGGTATAACCATTTGATATTCACCCTACATTTATGAAACTTCAGATGCTCACAACTTTTGCATACAAATTCTTTTTCATTATTGATTACTCCTTTAACATTCTACAATGAGAGAGTTCATTTCACTTGGACAAAAAAATGATATTGAGAAGGGAATGAATCATTTTGACTTGAAAATAGTATTTGAAATTATTGTGTGCTTTCAATTTTGATTAAAAAGTTTTCAAGTGTGCACACAAATTCATAAAATAAGTTTTTTAAGTATACATTATCATGGACTGGTTTATGTAGCCACTTAACAAAAATGGTTTACTATTGAAATTCATGTAAGTGGGTAATCATTTTAGACAATAGAGATTCATATCATATGAAATAATCATTTATGTGTTCATTTGATCATTGGGCACATTTAAATAAATTGGCAAGGGTTACTTTAAGGCTCATGTTAATGTTGAAATTTTTAGGAGCACTCTTTTAAAATTATTAAATGTGTGTATATATACCCTTGAGGAAGTGAAAATAACTACTCAATAGCATAGTATTTAAGAGTATGCATAACTAGATTTTTTAATAGTATTCCCATAAAAAAAAGTCTACACATGTAGCTATAAATGATCACAAATGGGTGTTGGGGTCACCTTTCCATCATACATTGAAAATCATGGTGCCATAAAACCCATGGGAAATAGATATGTAACAATATCAAAAGTTAGGGGTGTATGTCTAGGATTTGAGAATTCCTTATTCTCTTTTCCACTTGCCCTTACATTAACTTTATTTTCTATTTGATATATTGTGTAAAATAGTACATCTAGGATTAAAGAAGAAATAGTGACATGGGGGTTTGGGAACCACTATGGTGTGTATGAGCATCATCATGGGACATATGAGGGGTGGATAAACTAATTGCTAGTGATAATGAAATGTAAGAGTTAAGTTACTTAAGGGTATTCAATGTATGCGATATACTAGTGGATGTGGAAGTGGCTTGAGTGAGTGTGATGCTACTAGTCCCAATGGTGGTCAATTAAAATGCATAGAAGTATGATAAACCATTTAGGTGATAAGTATAGGTACTAAATGGTGGGTCACTAGTGGTAGTCATACTATAACAAATAATAGTTGTAGAGGTCAATGGTACTTAGTGGGGTAGGATAGAAATGTACTTTTCATTATAGAAGTAATCATTCCATAAAATACTTGCAAAATCTCTAATCCAAATATATTACAATTAGAAACATTGTGAAACATATCTACTAGCTGTGTAGGATTTTTAGTATTAGTGAAACTAGCAATTCTATTTGCAATGCCTAGATTTTTTTAATGAGATTTATGATCATATTCATTAGTGTTCTCAATATGAGCACCAAAATAGATCTCATTATCATTTCTCTAGGCCATGCTATGGTTTAGAGAAAGAAAAACTCAAGGTATGTGTAAAGAAATGGAGAACAAAATGATGTATGAAGTGGCCACCTTTTTTTTTAAATTAGGAAAGGAAAATCTTGGATGAGAAACTGAAGATAGTTACACTCAAAATTTAAAAGCGCAACAAGAACAAGAGTTGTAGTGCTTTGAATTTACTTTCTAAACTACTTTTTTTTGGAAAGTGTTGGAGATTAAGTGGTTAAAATAGGGGGCACACAAAATGCTCATTTTTTATCAAAAAAATATAACATAGCATCAAAAAGTAATATACCATGACACAATGATTTAGTAGAAAAATATAACATAGTATCAAAAACCATTTTAGAAGAAAATTCCCACACTTTAGAGAAACTCAATGTACTATTTAGTGATCAATTATTACAATGCACTTGCAAATTCTAAGCCTTCACATTAATATCAACAACAATAAATCTAAAGTGATTCTAGTAATATAACTAAAACCTAATAAACTCACTAAATCAAGCACTTAATAAATAGGAAAATAAATACATGAAACCATCATATGGTAATTAGGAAACAACGAGCTAAACTATTAAAAAGTGTGCCACCCAAATTCCTAGTTAAAATTCCAACACCCAAATCCCAAGATGAGTTCACAAGCCAAAAATAACACATTCCTTTCACCTATCGCAAGTTCATATTAATACAAAGATTCCTTACAATGTGTTGTGTGTTGGTCAATGAGTATAACACCCTCTTACATGTCTCTTATATATCATAGATATTTTTATATCTTCAATGTGGGAGGCTTGAATTTTGAAACCCTTAACTTTTGGCCATTGTACCCTCTTTTTTAAAATTTTAGAGCTCAAATAGATCCACATACCAGATATACCTAAAAGAAATATCGAACAACTTATAATATTTATTTGAAAAAATACCTCATGGAATAGAAATTGAGTTTGTCAAATATATAACCCTAAAAAATATATTTTTACATTCTTAACATTAAGAGCAAGGCTGAGACACCTTTCATAACACTCTTCTACAATAATCATAAAAGAAATTCAAGAGATACTTTGTACTAGATAGTTATGAGTGATCCATTGGTCCACATAGATCACCATGGATAAGTTGTAAAGTGAATTTTCCTCTCCATGCTTGTCTTGAAAGAAAAGGATCCTAGTGATTTTTTCCTAAAACACAAACTTCACGTACAACTTTATAAATTTGGTATTTCAGTCAAATGTTTAACCATATCATTTATTACCAACTCTTGAAATTCACTATAGTTTAAATGCCCAAGTATATCACACCATAATTTTGACATAGAATCCATATGAGTAATTGGTACTTTAGGAACTTCATCACCAAAAAAACCATAAATATTGAAAAGACCAATATTGTGATCAATGATGTCAATAACAACTAATATATTTGATTATTTTCTCTAATGGTAACTTGATTATTTAAAGAAATAAATCCATAGATTTCTTGAACACATTTGTATATTGATAGAAGATTGACCCCTCAACCTTTCACCAACAAATATTTTTAAAGTTTCATTCTTAAATTTTAGACTTCTAAAACCCAAAACAACCATTTTTTCTCCATTTTTAATGGAATTTTCTTGAACTATGTTGCTTTCAATAAAACAAACAAAAAATGATTGATCACTAATCTTATCAAAATATGTTCCTTTCTCTAGAATGCATTCTTTGTGACCGAAATCAAAATAATCCTTTAGTGAATGGCTTTAGAATTTACCTTAGAGTAACTCATGGTTAGGGTCTCCTTTTCATTAGAGGTAGTTTCCAAAAAATACTCTCAAATAATTGATTTTCTCCCATCTTACTTTCTTACATCATCATTCCTAAAAATATGTTAAAAACCTTCCAATTCTTCTTTACATCATGAAATGACTTAATATTTTTTTTCTCTACAAAAACTTTAGAGAATTTTTTCCTCTTCAGAACATTAGCACAACTTTCTTAATTTTTCCTTTCTTGATTAATTAAGACTCTTCATCTAAACAATTTAGAAAACAACAGAGAATATTGTTGGGGATATTGGTATTCAATTGTTCGTCACTCTTTTCTTAGACTATTTAAACAATTTAAAAGCTAAGGTAAGTTTACTTTCGACCATAGCAACTACTGCCAAATATCTCTTTCTTATAATTTTTGCTTCTTTTTCTAATAGGATATTCAAATAAGAAATTTCATTGAAGTAACCATTTTTTTTCAATATCACATGGTTTTAGATTCAATCAATTTCTTCAATGTTAAATACATTAGCAAGATTACCATCCTTAAAGTTTTCTTGTATTTTTTTCCATAATTTAGTTAGATTAACTAAATCAACACAATTTAGATTTAAGATCAAAGTTTTACCTTTAATTCATCTATCTTGTTCAAGCATTTTCAATCCAAAATGCCTTTTCTTTTGTATTTTGAGGCTTTACCACTTCCTCATTAATAATCCTTCATAATGACTTTTCTGTAAGAACAATTTTTCATCAAAAGCTTTTAGTTTAAAAATTCACTTCCATCAACAATAGGCAAACCTCGAATAATGTTAGAATCCATGATGTGAGTATAACTTATCAAAGAAGCAATATCTAATGGTCAAGTAATTTTAACAATCTTTTGAGTAGCACCTTAACACTTCTACTAAAGAAATCTTGCTAATATGATATTATGGGAGCTTGGTCTTGCCCAATAATATGTTACCATTATATTTTGTAATAACTAAATTATTGTACAAATTGCTAATAATTTGGTTTTTCATATGAAAATGAAACATTTAGAAATTGATGTCTATTACATTTAAAATAATGTTGTTCATTTTGTAATATTATTTTTGTAACGATCAAACAATTCACATAATCACCATAAACATAATAGAAACCAAATATTTAAAGTTGTAGACTACTTGATGTGATAGATATAAACTTTTAAAAAATAGTAATATAATATTCTCTTGTTTTTATATATCCTCTTTATTTGTATTTTATTCTTATCAATCTTAAAATAAATGTTAATAAAAAATAAAATTCTCTAATTTTTTTTATTTTTTTAATAAAAATTCTTTAAAAAAGAGCATTCCATATTTTTAAAAAATATATTATTAAAAAACTTAAGGTAGTAGTAAATCTTTAAGAGAAATGCTAATAAAAATAAAATTGTCTAATAGATAAAGCACTCCATATTTAAAATGAAGTATTATTAAAAATCTTGAGATATTAGAAGTTTCTAAACCAGAATATTTCTATATGCAATGTTCAACTTTTAAAAGTTTTCGCTTTCTAGGGGAGAGGATCCAGTAATTGTGCACCCTAACTTCGCGCTTCTCAAAATCCTACATGAAAATTTCAAATCACTCACAATTTTTTACAACAGCTTACTTGACAAGTCCCTGCTTATAAATTTCAAATCAATCATCAACTGAAAATAAGAGTTAGATTGTGGTATGAATTTGTAAATAGAAAATTTGGTTTATCATATAAATTAATTCTATATTTGAGATGCTCGTCACAATTTTAGTTCAAAATCATATTTCTAGATTACTGTTAGATATATAAACACCACTTTTAAATTCCTGGAACTTTTAGGTGAGCTGAACTCAGGTGAGAAGAGCACAGGGTAGACAGGAGATTTATTGGTTTCAAACAGGCCAAAATGGCGCTCCTCCTCATCCCCAGTCTTCTGATTCTCATTGAACAGTGAAAAAATATATGTTTCAATTGTCGTTCCACGTCTCTTTGGTGTTCCGGCATTGGACAAAACATGCTTGATGAGATTGTTGTTGTATGTTCGGGCATTGTCCACAATAGCCACGTCGCTGCCTGCAGAAGGCCACCCGCTTTCAGTTATCACAATTGGAATATTGGAATGTCCCAACTTTTCCATAGCAGATATAAAACTGTCGACCATAGCGTCGAACAAGTTCGTATACATTAGACCTCCATCGTTCACGACGATACTTGTCGATCTGAACAATGCATAGTCTGCAGAAACTTTTGCGTTGCTTTTGTAGCTGAAGTATGGATAGACGTGGGCCATGAAAGGGGAGCCGTTATCTGACAGAAACTTAAGTATACCACTCATATCCTCACCAAATGTTCCCTCAGAGGGAGGATATGAGATGTTCAACACGGACGTTCCGTGTGGTGTGGAGACCTTGATGCTGTTCTGCAGATCGGCGTTACTCAATGCCGTCTGAATATTGCGCATCGCAGGCAGGACATACGAAATGTATTTTCTGTTTGCAAAAACCTCGTTTCCCACTGCAATGTATTTGATGTTGACAGAAGAATAGAATGGGTTAATGTTGTCAGTCACCCATGCGTTTGCTACATCCGGATCACCTGCAATCTTCTCAAGCTCGGTGTTGCCAACTCCTACAATCACTTCGATTCCAGAATTGTTCAGGGCCTGCAGTGCGCCCTGATTTGCTTCGTATAATCTCACCTTTCCTATGTTGTTCGACTTCAGCAGAGTCACCACCTCGTTAGGAGAAGGCAAATTGTCTGAAAGCATTCCGTAGCAAACTCCTATCATTGCACCCTCTGCTAGACATAAAAAAGAAAGGATTTCTATGAGTGTATGTTAAGCGATTTAATCAACATGAGATCAATACAATTTACTTTCTTTACAACAAAACTTAGTTCAATTTGATTTTTTAAAGTTAATTAGCCGATAGGCTATATTATGTGTGAAGTTTTGACCGGAAACAAGACTCACGCCGAAAATCTAATAGCTCTAAAACCCCACGCTTTTAGATCCACTTTTCGATTGTTGTGAACGATTGAAGCAACAATTGTCGGCAGATTGGTTTTGGTTCGTCTCATTTTTAAAAAGAAAATCAATTTTAGTAGGGTTTCGTAATATTTTCCCTGCAAACTCTGCCCATTTTTTCTCATCAGCGTATTTGACAGCACAACACAATTTGTCCACAATCTTGAGGTAAATCACTCGCCATGGTTTCACTGAGTTTTTTTTTGGGGAATCTAAATGAATTGGATCTTTATTTGTTGTGTTTTATTTCATTCTAAAACAATTCTTCTGTTACCTATTTTAAATGAAGTCATTGGTTCTGTGGTTTCATTTATGACTATTTTCATATATGATATTATTGTAATACCTAGATTCTTATTGTCTCTTCATATAGACATATTTTGAAGTGAAATGAAATTTGAGTTTTTTTAACGGTTTTAGTTTTTATTTATTTATTTATTTTGTTTTTCTTGTTCTTAAGGTTATTTTATGACATTTTTTCCAACAGAATTATCAAGTTAGCATTGAAAGGATATCAACTACTGTTAATGTTGTAAATAAAATAGTTGTCAAAGCTATTTTCACATAGAGTAAATAGTAGGGATTAGAACATCTTCATATGTTCAACTTATATTCTTCTTCACAAACCTTATACATTGTATAGCATATTTCTTCACAATTTTGTCTCATTATATTGGCTCTTGTAGTTTAAAGACCAAACAAGGCAACGGATTGGTGTCACTATAGTTTTTCAAAATTGCCTTCAATAAGTGGCAAACAACTCAGTTTTCTAGATGGGCACATCCTCTTCCATGGTTGGTACTTGGTTAGGATTCAGTGGTACAATTAGGTATTGATATACTTTTGATATTATTACATTCTTTTTTAAAACCACATGTCTATATTACTATCACAAAAACAAGGGTGCTACATTTGAGAGATCATCTTTCTATAGACAAATAGAACTAGCATCTCTGGTTTTGCACAAATTTGCAATGATTCAACATCCTTTTAGAAGCAATTCTAGACATGATATTCGAAAGTGTATACCGCGTGAGAGAACCAACAATTGGCAATAGTTCTGGCGAAGTCTTCATGCCTCGAAACCGCTTGTCAGTCTCCCAACATCCAATAAGAATGGCTTGTCAGCCAGACCAACCCACTCGCCAGAGGGTTACAATGAACCCACAAGTCACAACGACAACACCAGTTGGGAAGACAGAAGCATTGTCTCGGAACCTGTACAAACCACAAGGTTACTAAAGTACCAGTCGGCCGTATTATAAGGAATGTCATTAATCATTTTGCTCTTCGAGGTTTTAGCCTATGATTGAGACATATGTTTCCAACAATCTCCCACTTGATGAAGATCACACAAGCACCTCCATAGCACAACAAAACTACTGACATTCATGGGCACCGAGGCCCATCAATTGGCACACCACCTAAACTTGTCTGTGCTCACTGGCTTCGTCAATGCATCTACAACATTCTCCAGAGTATCCACTTTTTCTAATGATACCTTTCCATCCTCCACCATATCTCGTACAAAATGATATTGTACATCTATATGTTTCATCCTGGCAAAAGTAGGATTCTTTGCCAAACAGATAGCACTCGACTATCACAATAAATTTTATTTGTCCCTGATCAAAACCAATGTTAGAACACAAAATTTTAACCAGATTGCTTCTTTACAAGAGTGTGTAGCTACCATGTATTCTGCCTCTGTAGTGGACAAAGCGACTACAGCCTACCGCTTACTCATCCAACTCACTCCACCACCATTCAACATTAAAAATATATCCACTGGTGGATCTTCTATTGTAAGTGTCCCCTGCCCAATCAGAATCCACATAGCCTCGAATACTGAGGGTCCTCTGTGATTCAACCAAGTTCCCATGGTAACACAAAGCATATGGGTATGTGCAAGATCATCATGGAAAAATAGGCCCTTAAGTGGCAAAAGTTCAAAAAATCAGTTAGGCAACTTGACGTAAAAATTTGAATAAGTTATCTATATTATTTTAAAAATATGTAAGAATAGAATCAGTAGAAAATTGAATGTAGTTTCTAAACTACTAGGTTTATTTAAAAATAAATAAAATCTATTTGGTGAAAAATTGAAATTTCAATGCGAGTACTTAAATTTCAAGGAAAAAATAAGAAGTAGGTGTCTGTCTGACCACCCTAACCATAATAAAATGATAATATTTTTTTATAATATTTTATATATAAGTATAGGAATCATGTCCCAATGTGATGCATATTTTTTTGTAATTTTTTTCAAGTAAATAATTAATTATGAATTTTTTATTACAACTTTTAAAAAATATAAAAACTCGTATATCTGACCACCTTAACTTCGTCAAAACTTCATGAAATTTAATTTTTCTTTTTTTAATCCTATAGTATGTGAAGCATAGAATGTGATGCATGTTTCAAATTCAAAAAATGTGATACCGTTTGAAAGTTATAGATGTTTTTCAATAAGCCTATTGATCAAGAATTTAGTCGTAATTCTAATTGAAAATGAACAATAATTATTTATTAAATTCAAATTAAAGCATAATTTATATTGGTGGAAAGCTGAGAATCTCCTCTAAAAACCCTTTTCGTTTCATCAATTTTGGGTAAAAAAAAAGTCGTCAACCACATACCCTACAAATACCCATAATATTGCCACTTTTTGGCCCTTCATGATCCTGCACATACCCATATTCTGAAGTGCCCTTCAAATATCTGAATACTCTCTTCACAGCATCCCAATGTGTCCTTCTAGGATTAGCCATAAACTGACTAAGTACTCCCACTGCTTGGGCAATGTCTGACCTTGTACAGACTATTGCATACATAAGACTTCCAACTGCACTAGCATAAGGTACACTGGTCATGTCCTCCATCTCAGTAGGAGATTTTGGATAGTCTTCAATAGATAACTTCATTCCCTGCAAAATTGGAACAACTAGCTGCTTGCAATCATTCATACAAAATATCTCTAGAACAGTCTTAACATACTTACTCTAATTGAGCCAAAATTTTCTATTCTTCCTGTCCCTGGTGATTTCCATTCCTAGAATATACATTGCTACACCAAGATCTTTCATTTCGAACTTTGCAGACAACTGAGACTTAAGATCAGAAATCATTAACTTACTATTTCCTATGAACAACATATCATCAACATAGAGAGCAATAATAAGAACTTGATTACTTTCAGCTTTGTAATACATACAATGATCAGATTTTGATCTTACAAATCCCAATGACAAAATGAAAGTGTCAAACTTCTAGTACCACATTCTAGGAGACTACTTTCACCCATACAAAGATTTATTCAACTTGCAAACCAATCTTTCTTTACCTTTTTCCATAAAGTGCTCAGGCTGGGACATATAAATCTCTTCTTCAAGATCACCATGAAGAAATGTTGTCTTCACATCCATCTATTCGATCTCTAAGTCATACGCTACTGCAAGTGACAAAAGAAATCTAATGGATGTCAACTTAGCTATAGGAGAAAATTTTTTTCCATAATCTATTCCCTCTACCTGGGAATAACCCTTTGCAACCAACCTTGCCTTGTATTTTTCCACACTGCCATCCAGACCTATTTTCTTTTTAAATACCCATTTGTAGCCAACAGCTTTTCTGCCTTTAGGCAAGGGCACCAAACTCTAAGTATCATTTTTTCTAATGATGCCATTTTTTCATTCATGGCTTCCAACCAAGAGTTTGAATCAGACATTCTAAATGCCTATTTCACAATCCTAGGTTCATCAGTGCTAGATATTAAAGCATAGGCACAAGTAGAATCTATCAAAGAAAACCCATACCTATCAGGTTGCTTTCTTTCACGAGTTGACCTCCTCACTTGTTGAGGCTGAGGTTGTTCTTCTTCATTAGAAATCTCATAACTACTTGAGCTCTCCTCAGTTTTAGGTACATTTTGAATTTTCAATTCCTCCTTATCTAGTGTCGGAGGAATTTCAACTACATCCTTTTTGTTTTCTGATTTTGTCTCTGACTGTAGATCCAAGGTAGAAGGCTTTAGCTCATGAAAGATAATACTTCTGTTGTTAAAGTGCCTAGGCTTGCACCCCATATTACCACAATAACATGGGGTGCAAGCCTAAGTCAGATGCACATGTTGTTCAAACAACTCAGTTTTCTAGATGGGCACATCCTCTTCCATGGTTGGTACTTGGTTAGGATTTAGTGGTACAATTAGGTATTGATATCCTTTTGATATTATTACATTCTTTTTTAAAACCACATGTTTATATTACTATCACAAAAACGAGGGTGTTGAATTTGATAGATCATCTTTCTATAGACAAATAGAACTAGCATCTCTGGTTTTGCACAAATTTGCAATGATTCAACATCCTTTTAGAAGAAATTCTAGACATGATTGTGCTTGGTAGATCTCTCCTTTAAAGTATTAGGTTTTTGTAAATGCAAAGAAGAATTATCTCTCTAAAAAATTTCCATTACAATGCACATGAAGGATCTCCTATAATCTACTTTTTGTGCAACCCTAAATGGTTTTAATTGTTTTTCACCAAGGAAACGTGAACAACATTGTTTCTTCTTAATTCCATTTAACACAATTAATGTTTATGAGAATTAACTTCCTTAGTCTTATCTTGGTTTAGTGTGATGGCCCAATTGTCCTCTACTTGTAGAAATTTACTAATTCTGATGAGAAAAATTCAATCATTGCACTTGGAGAACTCAAGAAGACAATATAATACCTTGAGAAAAAGTGTTACTTTCAATGGTTGCGAAATACCATTGCTATCTACATAGATTGCAAACCATAGGGCCTCGATGGTGGGCAAGAAGATGTTCTTTTATCCCATCTTTGGTAACCATCACAAGTTCTAAGCTAGAAGTGGTTGCAAGATAGATATTATATTTTTATTTTAAAATTTATTGTAAACCATAATACAATGATCAAGTAGGTGGTGTTTTTATAGTAGAATGAGTTTAGCAATTTTTCTTGTATATATAACAAAATCTCATAATCCTCCAATTGAAAGTATTTTTTCAAACATTATAGCTTTGTCGGATCTTGTCTCTATCTAAACAAATTTCATATTGCTTTAGAAAATCCATAGTCATCAATCATGTAGTAGTAGTAGTAGTTGACTCAATTCAAGTCTCAAAAAATCTCATGATTACTCTCTACAAAACCCTTTTTTTTATCTTACTTTATCCCAGAGAATACATAATTTAAAATTAAAATTACATGGAAAAACTCTCAAAGTGCCTAGGCTTGCACCCCATATTACCACAATAACATTAAATATTCAATATTTTTTAAAAAATTGTGTTGGTGGTTACAAAACTACTTGTAAATGATGCAAATATTTGAATTCAACATGGTGTCTTCCCAATTACAAAACTAGATTTACACTCTATATGATAAAATGCTCATTTAGTAAGAGTGGAAAATAAGCCACCTTATTTACAACAATAAATATTTACTCGTTAATAGAAATAATTTAAATTTCATGTATAACTTAGTAAAGAAGGGCTCATAGTCATTTTTCACTACTGTTTGTGTTCTCCTTACTTTGTGCAAATAAGTTGTTTGCATAAAAAAAATATACTATGATCCACTTATAATTTAATTTGCTTACTTTGTGGAAAGAAGTCAAATAATATATTATTAGGATAGATATCTTAAATATCTTAAATACATTTATCAACAACCTATTGTAAATAAAAAAATTTAAAAATAGAATAAAATTGAGTACTGATTACTTAGGAAGAGTAATCTCAACCTAACTAGCAATGGGGAATTCAGAATTTGTAGCAACTTTAGACAAGTTAATTTGAATATTTTGTTTACAAAATACAAGTGTAATTATTGATTTGCACATAAAAAATTTGTGTGTACTCTCCATGGGACAACAAAGATTAACTTCCTTTTTTCAATAGATCTTGATATGTAGGTTGAGTAGAATATTTTCCTAGAATTTAATTATTTTATTTTATATTTTTTCAAGTCTCATGCTTGATACATTTGTAACTTAATTCAAAGGTTCATTGTACTTAAAAGTTAGTAATTGTGGACATGCTTAAGAAAAATAATGTGTTCTTGTATAAGGTTCATTTTTTAGAAGGAAAAAAGAGAAACCATAATATATTTATTTTGAAATTTAGAAAATGATTGAAATTTTTAATCTTTATTTGAAGTCTATATAAGTGATTGATTATTTTAAAAATCTTATGGCTTCCACCACTAACCAAAATTAAGATAATTCCAATGGCATGCGTGAAGGATACTTAGTTTATAGTACATTATTGAGTTCTAAGTTGTTGAAATGGTTATGTTTTCTCTTGTTACATTTATGAACTTTTAGTATGGAATTTAGTTCAACAAATATTCAAAATGTATATGCAAATTTATGATAGTATATAGTCATATCTAATAAAGATGTGCTTCCTAAAATTCAAGTGGTAGGATTCAATTATGAGGGATGGTTTGAATTGGAAACTATAGATGCCCAAATGTAAATTGAGTCGGGTTCTTAGGTTTTTGAAATGGAAGAGGTAAATGGGATGAGGTATATTGATAGAACTATTAATTACATTTTATCTCGTAAATTGATATTAGCTTTGAAATTGTTATGAATTATCTATAGTTTGAACCAATTTTCCTCTTTTTTGCAACATCTCCAACGACAAGAAGTTCCATTATTTGTAAAAATATAGGGCAATTTCTTTACTTTCATCAACTTTCCTAGCTTTCTAAGGCAACATCTTTAACCATAAAATAATTCACTATTCTTAAAAATATGGGACATTTTCTTCAATTTCTTCAGCTTAGGCCCCATCAGTTCACCCTTTGTCATTTAATGTTTTTTTATCAAAGACAAAAAAAATTATGTCTCACTTTGCTATATTCTCTTTTAAAATTTTATATTTTGAAGACTTCGTTGATTGACAATAAAAACATATATGATCTTTTCAAAATTTCCATCAATTGAGAATTAGTTAGGACTCTATCTAGCCACCACAACTTCCAATTTATATTCAAAGAAAATCTATAAATTGTTAGGAATGCATTAAATTTTAAAGTATAAATTCTATATGGTTTCTAATGGTTAATCCAAATCTAAATACACCATTATTATATTGTGATTTTTTTATTTTTTAAGATAAAATTTATTTTTAGTTATAAATGTTTGACAACAAGCAAATATACGTTTAAGGTTTGTCAAATTTTATTTGGTGATTGAAGAGTTAGGGTTATAAAATGTGTGTAGTCAAGTATATATATCAAGGTTGCCAAGAGACTAGTAATAGTACAAGAGACTGGTACCGATATTGATATAGCTATTTTCAAAAATAGGAGATAGGGGGTACTTGGAGATGCTATTTTTTAATATAATTTAATAATTTATAGAAAATATCATGACATTGAACTTTCAAAACAAGAATAGTGGTAAATTTTAACAATGAACATTAAATTTAAAGTTTAAATACACAAATGACAAATGGCATTGTGTCAAAGAGTCAAAGAGTTCATAGTTCACACTACATATTTGATATTAGATTTCATATTGAAATTCAAAAATCTTGATAGTTTGGTAGGCTGATACGCAAACAAAAAATAAGAAATCTATCATCTACGCTTCTACATCATGATCATCCATATCAAGGTCCTCAGCTATGATAATCTTCAAATAGTCAACACTCTCAAACTAAGGTTCCTTTGTTTGTAGTAGAACTAGGGGAAAATCATTAAGTCCATTTGCTTCAACCACTTCATCAACCATGGTTGTAACTTCTCCATTAGGTGAAATTTGGTCCCATTTTGCAGAAGGACCCTTCTTGTACCCATGATCTACATGAGAGATAAGATGAAGTAAGATATGAATTTACACCAAGTTCTTTGCTTTCTTTGACCCTAATTGGTTCCTTTTTAAAGAATGAATAAAACCATAAGTACTCCCATTTCTCTCAAAAGATGAAGAGATGGATGCTTCTAAGAGAAATTTTATTGCAAATGATTGCAATTTAGAGGTTTCCACCACCATTCTATAGGGTCTTCTTTTGCTTGCATATCATATAAAGCTTCAACATAAGAAAATTCACCATGTCCATGCAAAAACTTATTCCATTGACTCATCATAATTGAAGCATCCTCACCTCAACCATAATTTTTTTTATTACAGCCTAAAATCCCTTCATTACCTCTATATCCTCATATGGAGCCCTCTTATTGGTCACTTGTATATTATGCCATTTAGGATTTAAGGCATAGGAAACACAATGAAGGGGTGTGTTAAGTTTGTTTCATCTTCCATATAATATTTCTTCTATCAAAGGATATAGAGAAAGATCTTTTGTATCTGTTATTTTCTTGACTCTTTCACAAATAGAATCTATTTCTTTATAAATTCTCCCAAACATGGCTTGTCTGAATTTGTAAATTTGATCACCTCACATATGGGCTTAATAAAACCATAACAATTTTAACATCAACCAAAAAATGCTCATCAAGGACCATACCTCTCACCTCAAATGTAATATTTGATGTAGATTGTGTCCAAGCCACCCATGGATCACTAACTACTAACAAAGCTCCTTTGACTTCACAAAGATGGTCAAGAAGAATAAAAAAAGAAATAAACCATGTATCAGTAGGTTTGAGAACTTCCACCTTGGAAAATTTTTAATAAATGGCTTGTGCATGGGTGATGGTTACATGTGAACACCTGTATTTTTCTACCCTTTTCTATGAGATCTAAAATCCACTAGAACTTGCCAATATCTTTGAGTGCATTATTCAATGAATGCACACAATATGGTGTCCAAAATATATGCTTGTACTTTTTTTGCACCAACATGCCCACTTCTTTACAAATAGTGGCAACATCTATAAAAACTTGGACTACATGTAATACCCCCATGTCCTTAATGTCATCACATAGTTGGTTATAAAGAAACTGTGCATTTTTTTCTTGCCCTAAACAATCTATTGCATTCAAAAAATAAGGCCCTTTGCTACATGTTACTATGATATTAAGTAGATGGTGATTTCTAGCATTTTTCCACCCATCCATCACAATATTGCATCATTTTATAGTGCACACTCTTTTCATTGGTGTAGTTTGTTGCTCTAATCAATTTTTTTTCTTTATTAATTAGAGTAGTGTGAATCTTTTCATACCTAAGTGGTTTATATCTAGCTAGTCTATTACTGATAGCTTGGACCATCTCTCCATAGAAAGGTGAGCGAGCAACATTAAATGGTATTTCATTTGCATAAAAGAAGTGTGCAATAGCTATGTCATCCGCTTCTCGACCTTGCACATCAAATAATCTTCCAATGGGGTTTGAGATGCCAATATGTGGTCTCTTGAAAGAACATTTTGCTAGTACATCTCTAAAATACATATCCACCTCTAACTCTCTATTTTAATTTTGAGTTACAACAACTTCCCTTGTCATTGAAGCATGAGAGCTCAAAATAGAAACTTTCTCATCAAATTTGTCTTGATCCCTCACAACATCATATCATTGTACCTCAGTTGGACAAGGATCAATAACTTTTCCAAGTACGTGAAGGAAATGAGCCCTCACCCTCATGTAAGTACCTTTCCATGATGTTTGAAAAATCTTACATGTGATCTTGGTTGTTCCACCTGAACCCTTTGGCCTTAGAAAACAATTTTAATACTTTCATAATGGGTATAACGAGCCTTATTTTTTCCAACCTTTTTATTTATAAATTAGTTCTTTATTTTCTAGAAGAAGTGGTAATAGGTATGCTATGGCTCTATTTAGCAGCCACTAAATGCATAAGACAACAAATAAATGCTACCAATAGGGATAGTGATAGGAAACAATAAGGAAAATTATTTTAAAGAGGTGAAGACTATTCCAAACCAAGTTCTTTCATGTATTTAGAAGGTTTATAATGACATTATCCTATGTTGTGTTAGATTGTATTTTAGGTAAAACAACAACATTTTAATAATAGTTTGTTTATGGCCAATTACTAAAATAATATAATACTATAGTAGGACTATCTACACTCTATCTACCTTTATTAGGTTCCTCATTACCAATACATATAGAATCTTAGGCTTTAACATTAGAAATTTATTTAGCAAAATTGCTAGAAAGGTCAAACATAGGGTTTGGCACTTGAAGCATTTCTTCAATGAGTTACAGACATAATGAATGTCCCACCTCTCAACAAGTCACACTACTCTAATTATTGATAGCTAGTGATTGCAAAGAAGTGTTGCAAATAAAGGGAAAATAAAGAAAAAGTGAAAAACTTATCATATTTTTTTCTTGTTGTTGAGTTTCTATTTGTACGGGCTTTTTGTCTTCTTACTGTCGATTTTCTCTTCTCGAGATGTCTTTTATTTCCTTGCATTGTCAACTTTTATCTCCTTTGTGCATATTTTAAGTTTTTAACTTAAATTTTGTTTTGCTTTCTCAGTGAGAGATGTCTCACTTTTCACGAGAGACACAAGGAGACGTCGGGAGACATTTGCAGATATCCCTTGCAAATGGGGGCATCTTTGGGCATGTCCCTAGTACTGGAGATACATCCCAGTCCCCAAGATGTATCCATGGGGATCAGAGACACATCTCCCAATAGCACATACACACACACACACACATACACATACACATATACATATATACATATACATATACATACACACATATATACATACAAACATATACATATACATACATGCATATATACATACAAACATATGCATATGCATGCATACATATATACATACAAACATATATATATATATAGTATATTTATGTTATTTTTATTTAGTTTTTTGTTTATTTTAAGGCAACATTTTGATACATGTATATTTTTGATAAGTGACCTAATTTTGTGCAAATTTGACTTTAATATTTTTCCCAGTTGTCTACTCTTGTCTTTTATGCACAAAACAAATTGTGCCATCTAATATATTAGCTTACATATAATTTTTCTGTGGATGTGACCATTACACCTCCTTTAGATGCAAGTGCTAGTATATAGAATTTTATTAACAAGTTCTTTTCATAAACTATTACTACAAAAATATCTGAAGAATGTCTCAAATTCTCAAAGAATGTCTTTTAACTTTTTTTTCTTTTTTAATAGCCTCTGTATAACTCTGTAACAGAAATAACCCCTGAATATCCATTTTATCTAATAAAAACATAAAATATCTCTAAAATATAATATTAAACTAGCAATCAATAGTATCCACCAGATAATATTGCAAAACAACCATAGCACTACCAAAATACATTTGGGCAATTGTGAAACTATCGAACGGGCCACTCTCATAGCAGGGGTGATCTGTCAATCAGTGATTATAACCCCTAGTATAAACTCCATTGGTTGAAACTGCAACCAATTCTGATTCAGGGAATAACCGGTCTCACTGCCTCATCCAACCCATGAAACTTAAAACCTTGTCACCTTCAAATTTTCAACAGAGGCATTGTATATACACTGGTAAGTTCCAGGATCCCTGTACAATTTTTTTTAATGACAATACAAATGTGCTGGAAATTTTTCTCTAATGTCTGCATCTTCAGCATTAATTCCTGAATCGTAGCATCTATAGCTTTTATATCAACCTTAAACCCAACCACGGGCTCCTTGCCCTTTTCTCCTTGTGTCAGAGGATTTGTCTGGAAACCCACATTATCCTTGTCCTCAACATCCATTTCAACAGGATAGTGCACCAAGAGAGCAAGCAAACCTTCATGCACAACTGCATCACCCACTGCCACTTTCAACTTTCTTTAAAAACCATCCATAATGGTGCCCCTCAACCGAACACATATCAAAACCAAATTCAATCCATTCCTGCCTATCATAAACTTACATGCTCCAACCTGAATGTCTAAATATTGATTGCCCACGAGAACAAGATAATAAATGTTGCATAAGCGATGGGACAAGACTGGCTTAAGAATCGCTGCCAATTATAACAGAATCATTTCCCCTAGAGGCTTTGACATGCCAAATGGGATGGCCAAAACCACAAAACCTAGCCTTAAGGTGACTCATCATCAGCTAATAGTTCAGAGCTTGATTAGGCCAACCTTCCATCTCCCTACTTTCTAGATAAGATATATCGTTGAGATTCACCTCTTCATTTGTCAAATATCCCATTCTGCGTTAGGAGCCTCTGTTTTTTAGTTTGCAGGGGCTTATATAGGGGATGGAGTACGAATTTTTCCAGATTTTATAATTAAATTTAGATTTTTCCAATAAATTTAAGAATAATTTTTGAAAGAAAAAATTCTTATTCTATTATCATCTTTTTTGAAAAAATCAGCTAAATTATTTAGAAAGCCAACCTCTATGAGAATCAATCGAACACATTTTAAACTTATATCCAAAAGAAAATTGCTTAAAATGTTACACTTCCTTCCATAGAATAAATTAACAACGTTAGTATTAAACTTTATATACCCTGAAAATATATCTTGACTGCCACAATAATGTAAAGTTAAACTAATAAAGAAGATAGCAATTCTTCTATCTTCCCTCTATGCAACTGAGCGTCTGAATAAGAGTGAATCTCACCTGCATGGATTGTGTAGAATGAAAGCACAATGAAAAGAGCCAAATCATAGCAATCCTTATTTACTTGCCGGGAAGCCATGCTGCTTTGCAACACCACACAAATACTCCATGCCCAAACATACAAATATTTACTATCTGCGATCTCTAATTATAGAGAGCAAAACTAGAATTCATTGAAAAGAGTCAAGTCTGAGTCTTCAGCAGTGGAGGAACGGCAATCAACAGAAGCATTGAAACAACGCCAAAATCGTCCACTTTCGAGAAAAGGATTCACAGCTGTAATATACGATAAGAAGATCTTCATGGTTCAATTTTCTCCTTGCAGCTTCCGCAGATGTGACTCGAGCGCGTATTGTGAGGCAACGAGAAAATCACGGAGATGAATTATTAGGATTCTTATTGACCAAAGAATTTAATATCTTATTGCAACCTTATTGAGGAGAACTGTCAATCAATAACAATTATTAATGTCTATTTTGATGACCATTAAGTCACTCCATTTTTGGATCCATTGATGTATAGTGATTTATTTGAAAATGAATCATTAAATATTGTAAAAAAAAAAATTACAAAGTTACATAACATAAATTTTGAGTAAAAAAATAAGTAATCCATTTTATATATTAAAGATTACAATCAAATTATATTAGGAGATGGTTATCATTTATTATGATCATCCTTGATAAAATATCTTTTCACTTTCCAATATTAATTCAAGAGAAGAGTAGTGCACTAAAGAAAATTATTTAGTTTTAAACCAAAAATAATATGAACACACATGTATTAAATGACATTGTTATACTTACAAAAACTTTTTTGATAGAAAATCTAACCTCTAAATCTTGAATCAATTATTATAAAAAAAACTCATATTTAGGCTCAATTCTTCATAGGAGATCACACAAATCAATTATTTTGGAGATATTTTGACAACATAACAATACAGATGCAATTATGACATGATAATACCTCTAATTCAAAAACTCAATACATAGGAAATATCAAAACCACAAACCATTACTAGTTTCTAAATTTGTTTGCTAAAAAATATAGGCTAAATTAGGGGCCCAATTCCATGCAAGAATACATATTTCCCAAAATACATGCTAAGTTAACTAAAATAAAATACAAATTTCCATCACCAATTTGAGAACTCTATTTGATCTCATGGGTGAGTGTAGGATCATGATGGGCCAAATAGTGGTAGTAGGAAAAAAATATGTTTTTACTTAGCCAAAATATTGAAACATGTATTAGACTTTTTGTATGGGTAAGTTAACAACATATATCTGATAGTAACGAATATCCTTTTTAACAAAACATATATTTGTTAGTAACAAATATTCATTTTAACAAAATGAATATCTATTAGTAAAGGATATCCATTTTAACAAAAAATAAAATATATTAGTAACAAATGTCTATTTTAACAAAACATATATCCATTATAGAAATGGATACCAGTTATTGTAAAACAATATTTGTTACCTAAAAGCCCAAAAAAACACACTTCAATAAAATAGGCATAACTTTTACATTACTAATCAATTTTTTTATTTTTTACAAGTGTTGGAAAGATGATTCAAAGCTCTACACAATGGATCAAGTAATTTTTCTAGAATTATGCACCAAAAATTAGGTATAATCATTTGATATTCATCCTTCATTTTTGAAACTTCAAATACTCACAACTTTTGCATACAAAGTCGTTTTCATTATTGATTACACCTTTAATATTCTAGAATGAAAGAGTTCATTTTACTTAGAATATTTATTTGAATTTTGATATTTAGAAGGGCATGCAGCATTTTGACTAAAAAATATGTATTTGAAAGTATTGTGTGTTATCAATTTGGATTATAAAGTTTTCAAGTGTGCACACAAATCTATAAAAGAAGAGTTATTTAAGTATACATTATCATGGATTAGTTTACATAGCCACTTAACAAAAATAGTTTACAATTTAAATTCATGTAAGGGGGTAATCATTTTAGATAATACAGATTCATATCATATGACAATCATTTATATGTTAATTTTATCATTGAGAACATTTAAATAAATTGGAAAGGGCTACTCTAAAGACCATGCTAATGTTAAATTGATTTAGGAGAACTCTTTTAAAATTATTAATGAGTGTATACACCCTTGAGGAAGTTGAAAGCACCACTCAATAGTATTGACGCAGAGAGTTATCCCCTCTTGACAAACAATCAATCACATAATTTTGTAAATTCAATCCACAATACAATAGATGATTTCCAATAACACAATTTCAAATTTTATTCAAATCAATATAAGACTAATTTGTAACAAAAATTTCAACTCTAACCTTCAATGACCTCTCTTATAAATGACATCCAATTTGGTCTTTCTCTATTCTAAGACAACAACTTCCAATGTTCCTCTAACATCCTACACAACCTCTAGCAAATTTTATCTTCCTTAATCTATGCACACTCCCTTATTTACTCCTACAACTGCATTGATAATCTCTTTTATTTTCTTGTTGCTCTCATTTCAAACTTCTTGTGTTGCATTTTCCCTCTTCACATACTTTATTTTTTCCAAACACACCTCACTATGGTCTTCTTGTAGCTACACTTCTCTTCACATATTTTTTTCCCATGTCTTCCTCACCTCCATGCTACCCCCTTTGTCTTTTCTCTTCAGCTTCAAGTTGTAGCTCCTTTCTTATGCATGTGTACCCTATCCAAAGTTCACTTCTCATTTTTATACTCCATTGGATCTACTACTCTTTTTTCCTATGTAGCCTTTATATATATATATTTGTGTGGCTTTTACCCACCCCCTCAAATTCCCCAAGTCGTGACCCTCTTCCTCATTGTTTTTGTTTCCTTTCACCTTTTGTCATAGATATGGGAATATCTATGTTTTTATTTTATTTAAATTATTTTACTTCCTTGTGAAGCCACCTCTTTGCCTCTACAAAATTTTATTCTCTTTTAACATTTATTCTTCCCCTTCTTATACCACGGCCTCCTTCTTATACTGCGGGCAGGCTCTACTTTTTTTTCCTATGCATTTAACCTCCTAAAAATGGTGTCCCATTCTCTACAGCTACACAATTTAAAGGAAATTTATTATTCAACTTTGGCATTGTTGGGAGTGTCATAGGTGCCAAAAGGTGAAAAATACAAAGTGCCCCATTTGGCCTGAAAATTTTCCCAAATGTGTTTTATGACCCCCTTAAGTCCTCTGAAAAAGGATTTTTCTCCAACCCTTATAAATTTTGAAAATTTAAACTTTACATAAACTAGCAACACCCTTTTGGCATTAATGACACACATTTTCAGTATTAATTTCTCCCAAACAGTGAAAGATATGAATTTGATTTTTTTTCACGTTCGACATGGTACCTCCAAGAATTCCCCTAAAAAAGTATTCTACTCTAGCTCATATGGATTTTTTGGAACAAATTTCACAAAACTACCTACGGAGTGTCAAAACTGTGAATCAACAAAAGTTTGATTCTTGCAATGGGTGCTGGCAAGACGTTGAACTGTTTATCTTGATTTTCAGAATTTGACACATTTGACCTTACAATTTGAAGCACTTAGAGATGGAATCTTCAAAAAAGTCAATAATCATTAAATGTAGCACTCGGACTCTAGTTTTCAAATATGTTATTTATTTCAATACCCAGATTGTACAAATTGAGTTTCAATAAGCATTTCTAAAAATCGTTGTTTAAAAGTCACTTTTTTAATACCATGCCATGCACGTGTACGACATCCATATTTTGACCTAAATTATCGTATTTTTTTTAAATCCTTTTGGGAAAAGATTTGTGACTTACTGAAGCTTGTTCTCCATACTTTTTTGTAATTTTTTATTGATTTTTTTTTTGGTTAAATTTTTAGTAGGAATATTTGTTGTTTTGAAAAATCGTCGTGTACGACATGCATAAGATGACCTAAACTTATCATTTTTAGGTTTTTTTTAATTAAAATTGAAAAGAATTGTCTAAAGTTTGTTCTTATGCAATTCGTTCATCAAAATGTTATGTTGTTCAAAAGTTATTAAAATATTAAAAAACCCTGATATTTAAAGTTTATGGACCAGTTTCATCAAAAATTAATTGAAAAATAGAAAAAATAATCTAATTGTAAAAAAATTACATATTTGGAATTTGCATTGTCTCATCTAAAATGGGTTTTAATTTCGTTAGAAAATTCTGCACAAAAAGTTGTCAGCCAAATGTCCAAACTCGATATTTTTCTGTCATTATTAGGACCTTCAACTTGCAGGTCAAACCAGGTTGAAGGCCTAGGTTTGGATTCCCAAAGCTTTTCCCGAACCAAAATACAAGGCAAAAACCCAGCACAAACCCAATTCAAATTCAAATTTTTCATAACAGGATTTCATTTACAAAACACGGTCTCATTTTAAAAAAGCGGGATCCCGCTTTATAAAATGGGATCTCGTTTTCTAATATTTAATGGCATGATCATTGACAAGGAAACCGTATCCCGCTTTATAAATGAGATATCATTCATTTCTCAATGGTCCCCACATTAAATATCAGGAACAAGATCCCGATTATAATACGGGATCTCATTTGTTAATAAACGAGAGGGTAAGTGCAAAAAGATGGGGGACCAAAAAGTGGCCACTCCACTTTTTGATCTTGAAAAAGAGAAAACAAGAGGGAGCAATAATGAAAAACGCTCGCATTATGGTTTGGCTCAGACATAATGTGAATGAATTATAACACACTTGTGTTATGATGCAATACAGAGAGGCCTTTGTCAAATCTCAACACAATCCAAGTTGACACAAACAAATTGGAAAGCCTCACAACCCTATCAAAGGTGAACTCCTTCACAACTTCACAATTCCTCTAGTAGGTGTGCATACTCGATTTTTTTGAACTCTTCTTTTCAATAACCTTCACAACCAACAAACTACTTACACTTTCAGACACCCTTTTGGGAAAACAAAAAAATATCTTAAAACCTATGTAGGTTACTTTGGACCAACTCATCCAATCAAATGCTTCTACATTGTCCTAGACCATCAATTGGCTCTCTTTTACAAAGGAACACCCCTTTACAGTTGCTACCAACACAAAATTCCTTCAAAAAATCTTAGAAAAGGTCTCAAAACCCCTGATTCCACAATTATTTGTCAAGGGAACACTCACTATGCCACTAAAACAAGAAACCCTCATTTTATGCCCTTCCAAGGAGAGTTTATTGAAAAACCATATTTCAGACCTCTAGAAACTCTGCCAACACCTCAAGCCTATCCTACTATGTTTTCACATGCCTAAAAAAACTTCACAAATTGTTTCCCTAATGTATTTCATTTATTTCCATCCTAAAACCACTAATTTTCACTCAAAACCTCCATTTTTCATAACTCTAGGGCTCCAAACCCACACCATCAAAAGACCTTACCTACACATAAAACAACATGGAATCCCTATACACACCTAATCCTACCTATTTGGGCCATTCCATCAAGCCACAACATGTACAATATATGGGATGGTCATTTAATGCATTTTAAGCCCTCAAAACCCTTAAGGCTAGTTCACATACCCGTTAACAGAATTCCTCCTCCTAGATGATTTATACTCAATGAGATTCCACAAAAATGGTTGCAAATAAAAGTTACAATGTTCCTACACTTGATTCAACTACTTTTAGAGAAAAATATTCCTGTACAGATTCGTGCAGTGTCTTGAATCTACAGGATACAAGGCAAAACATAGAAATTTTTGAGTAAAATAGAGTTTGTATTGATTTTGCTTCACTTACAAGATGTCAATCCCTACCTCGACTTCTGGGAGGCCTATTTAACATATTACCTATAACCTCTCCAAATTCCTCTCCAACCAACTTCACCATTGGCATTCCCTCCAATTTTCAATTTTTTTACACTTTACAATATTTTGGAATGACAACATTTTACACATTTTGCAAACTTTGCACACATTGACCTAAATCACTCTAGTTACATCCAATTGGTCTCAATGGACATTATTCATGAAAAAAAGACATAAAAATCCTAATGACCTATCAAATACCCCACTAACTCATATCTTCAAAACTAATGAACATGGTGCTCTGCACCATACACCTAGCCTTGAAAATTTTCCAAGTCTCTTGGAAATTGATCTGCAAGTTGTCCACTCTTGAACACTTCACATTTGGATCTCCAAAGCTCCTTTCACCTAGTGAAATTCCTCTTATCTTTCTCTCATAGATGTTTTTGATGCTAACTTGGCCTCGATAACTACAAACTCACCATTTCCAATTTTGTAGTTAACTTTCCAGTCCTTCCCCCTATTTGCAGACTTGTTCCTCCCAAATGGTTCTTGCCAAACACTCCAATCCATCTCATCTTTCTCCTTTGTCTCTTTCCTCTGACTTATCATCCTTTCCACCTTTGCTTCATGACTAAACTTACTCATACACCCTTGCATCACTTATTTTCCTCTCTTCATCTTTGTCCTTGAGTTATTTACCCTTAAGACCACTATCCTATCCGCCTTGCCTACCTCTGTTTTGTCAAAACATGACTGCCCTTTCACCTCTTTTATTGTCAATGGAAATATGACTGTCCCTACCACAATTCTACCATACTTCCCTTGCTTTTCCTCAAGTAATTCACCTTTGTTCCTCTCTGTTTCAGACCTTGACACCAATCCACCTTCTTTTCTTTGCAAAATCAAACTCCTCTTCAACCTGAATATCTTCGCATTCTCCGATACCAATGCATCTATTGTCCTAGCATCTACAACTCTTGCAATGCATACACACACTTTGTTTCTCTCTTCCTCAAACCTTATCAACTCCTTCTTGACAAACATGATAATCTTTGTTTCCTTACCATTTCCTTCATCACTCTCCTACAATGGTGTTAGTATAAAAGTCTTCACATCCTTTCTAATGGTGTAAGTGTTCTCTCTACCATCATAAAGGGATTTCCTATCAAATTTCCATGGCCTTCCAAGCAATAGATGGCAACAATCCATTGGTAAAATGTCACAAAGTACCTTATCTTTGTACCCTCCAATCTCAAATTCAACAAATGCTTGTTCACAAACCAAGATAGCTTGACTATCATTCAACCATGAAATCTAATATGGATTTTCATGAGGAAACTTTTTCAACTTCAACTTCTCTATCATTTCATTAGAGACAATGTTTTCAGTGCAATCAGAATCTATAAATACTTTGCATACATTACCCTTGCTTTGACATATGGTCCTGAATAAAGCTCTTATTTGCATTGGTTCCTTCTCTTTGGATGTCTTCAATAGTTGTCTTCTCAACATCAATGATTCTCCTACCTCTGGAGTAGCAAGATGGCTAGGAGAGTTTTCACCTACACTTTCTTCTTCTTGGATCAATTGCACTCTTTTATCACCTCTTCTTTCACCTCCACTTGATGTAGAACAAAAATTTTCAGGGAGCTTGTATGATGGGTGCCAAAACTCATTACAATTGTAGCATCTTCCTACAAATTTGTTTGAATTTCTTCCACCACCAAATCTGCCTCTGGGACCTTTAAAACCAACTCTAAAATCTGCAACTTGTTCTTTTCCCTTGTGCACATCCTGGATCAATAGCTCTCACTCTGCTATCACCTCAGGAAATGCTCCACCTCTACCCCTTGATGTAGAACAAAAATTTTCAGGGAGCTTGTATGTGGGTGCCAAAACTCATTACAATTGTAGCATCTTCCTACAAATTTGTTTGAATTTTTCCACCACCAAATCTGCCTCTGGGACCTTTAAAACCAACTCTAAAATCTGCAACTTGTTCTTTTCCCTTGTGCACATCCTATTTGCTCTCACTTGCTTTTTTTGAAGTAGGAAATGATCCTCTACCCCTAGAGGTGTTGCCTCTACCTCTATTTATTTTATCCTTCCTTCTTTATTTGTTTTATCCTGCCTTATTTTCATCTTTTCTTCCACTCTTATTGCCATTTGATAGCATTCTTCAACATTTCTTGGGTTTTCCAAAACTAGTTCATCTTGAATGTTAAATCTTAATCCAACAAGGTACCTGGTAGCCTTTTCAACTTCATTCTCATTGTGACCACTTATATTCAACTTATAAAATTCTTCAGTATATGTTTTGACATCCATTTCGTTTTGTTGTAACCCTTGTAATTTCTTAAACATTTGAATTTCATAGTCTTTGGGCAAGAACTTACCTTTCATTTTTGCTACCATTTGGCCCCATAAAACAATATTGGACTTACCTTTATTTCTCCTCTCTAATTACTCATAATCCCACCACAAAAGTGCACGACCTTTCAGATTAGTTTTTGCAATCTTCACCCTCTATTCTTCGGGAATATCTTCACACTCAAAGTAATTGTCTAAGGTTGCAATCCAATCAAACAAATCCTCATCGTTTAGATTCCCACCATACTTTGGAACATCAATATTTACCTTATGTTTGTCACTCTTGACTTCCTTTAACAAATTTTCCATTCTTTGGTCTTTAGGATCCATTTCTTCATCCACATCTTCAAATTATTCTTCCTCTTCTTCATCAGAATCACTTTCATCATCCTCATCTCTTCTCTTCCTTGTCTCCAAAGTAGCCAGCCTTGCTAACACAACATTATGAGACTCCATCAACTTAGCATTCCTTTCTTTTAACTCTTGCAATTCTCTAGCAATTGCATTATTCTTGGGAGGCATCTTGACCCTCTAAATTCTAACCTCTTCCTTATGCAAACTTCAACTTTTTCCCACAAAAGATCTGGTAACTAAAATTTGATACCAATTGATGTAGTATAGGGAGGCCTTTACCAAATCCCAACACAATCCAGGTTGACACAAACAAATTGGAAAACCTCACAACCCTACAAAGGGTGAACTCCTTCACAACTTCATAATTCCTCTAGTAGGTGTGCAGACTCAATTTTTTTGAACTTTTCTTTGCAATAACCTTCACAACCAACAAAATAATTACACTTTCAAACACCCTTTTGGGAAAACCAAAATGTATCCTAAAACCCCAGTAGGTTACTTTGGACCAACTCATCCAATCACACGCTTCTACATTGCCCTAGACCATCAATTAGGTCTCTTTTACAAAGGAACGCCCCTTTATAGTTGTTTCCAACACAAAATTCCTTCAAATTGTCTTATACAAGGTCTCAAAACCTATGATTCCATGATTATTTTTCAAGGGAACACTCACTATGCCACCAAAACAAGAAACCCTCATTTTATGCCCTTCCAAGGAGGGTTTATTGAAAAACCATACTCCAGACCTCTAGAAACTCTGCCAACACTTCAAACCTTTCCTATTATGTCTTCACATGCCTAAAAAAACTTCAAAAATTTCTACCCCAATGGATTTCATTCATTTCCATCCTAAAACCACTAATTTTCACTCAAAACCTCCATTTTTCATAACTAGGGCTTCTAACCCACACCATCAAAAGACCTTCCCTGCACATAAAACAATATGGACTCCCTAAACACACCTAATCCTACCTATTTGGGCCATTCCATCGAGCCACAACATGTACAATAGATGGAATGGTCATTTAATGCATTTTAAGCCCTCAAAACCCTTAAGGTTGGTTCACAGACCTATTGACAGAATTCCTCCTCCTAGATGCTTTATACTCAATGAAACTCCACAAAAATGGTTGCAAATAAAAGCTACAATAGTCCTACACTTGATCCAACCACTTTTAGAGAAAAATATTCCTGTATGGATTCATACAATGTCTTGAATCTACAGGATACAAAGTAAAACACATAAATTTTTGAGTAAAATAGAGTTTGTATTGATTTTTCTTCACTTACAAGATGTATAATCTTTTCCCCGACTTATGGGAGGAATATTTAAGCTCCTAAGAACAAAATAATATGACCCAACCTCTCCAAATTCCTCTCCAACTATCTTGATTGTTGGCATTCCCTCCAATTTTCAATTTTTTTGCACTTTACAATATTTTGGAATGACAACATTTTACACATTTTGCAAAAGTTGCACACATTTACCTAAATCACTCTAATTACATCCAATTGGTCTCAATGGACCTTATTCATGACAAAAAATACATAAAACTCCTAATGACCTATCAAAGACCCCACTAACTCATATCTTCAAAACTGATGAACATGGTGCTCTAGACCATGTTATGTGAATGCTTTCACAATGAGTGCACATAACTTGAGAACGTTATGTTTTGCACTAGAGAATTTCCTTTCTCATTCAAGTTTTTTCTTTCTCTTTCTTTTTCTCCTTCTTTGTTAGTGAAACTATAAACAAGAAATAAATATTTAAGTATAAGTTTACATTTACATATGGACATATACTTTCTTATACTTGCATATGAACATTTATTCATCAAACACGAGTGTGTTATAATGTGCTCATGTTATTGTTTTCTTTGAAAATTTCTCTGTCTCTTTCTCCTCTGAAAAAACTATATATTTCCATTTATGTGTAAACATTTACTTTCTTATACTTTATACATTTACTTTCTTATACTTTAAGTTATATTTCATGTATATATAGTTTTAGGATGTTTGAGAGTGGTTTCATATCTCTAAGAGTTATAATGCAAATTCTAGTTTTTAGGTCTTACAATTTTTTAAAATTAGTCAAATTTCAATAATCAACATGTCATATTTCAGTAAACAGGAGGTCAAATTTTGGTAATCAATAAGTTGTATCATATTTCTCTCTCTATCTCACTCATTTTTTATCCCTTATGCTCTAAACATCTCTCTCTCACTATCTCCATCCCTTTATCTGACTCTCCCTCCCTTGAGCTCAAGAACTACCTCTCTACATGTCCATCCTTTCTCTCTATCTTTCTCTCTTTCTCCCTCTCCTTCCCTCTCTAATTCTCTCTATCTCACTTCTCTCTCCCTCTCTCCCTCCCTCTTTCCCTCTCCACTTCTCTCTCTCCCTCTCTCCTTCCCTCTCTACATCTCTCTATCTCTTCTCTCTCTCTCTAAGGAGAAAGAAAGAGAAAGAAAAAAAGACAAAAAAAATTCCAATGCAACACATAACACACTCATGTTTTGCGATAGCATTCACATAATACACTCACGTTTTTGTGAAAGTGCTCACATAATAATTTGGAAGCATTCACATAATTCTCTTGCATTTTGTGACAACATTCACATAACACTCTCATGTTTTGTAACAACATTCACATAACATGAGCATGTTATGACACACTTGCATTTTGTGAATGCATTTAAATTTAACACAAATGTGTTATAACACGCTCACATTTTATCTTGCTTTGGAAATTTCTAATCCTTTGGCTTAGATTTTCCTTGGGCTTACAACCCAAAGGCTTGGAGTGACTTTCCAATGTCCAAAGACATGTTTTTTGGAAATTGTAAAAAATATGACATAATCTTGAGCATGCTCCCCATTAGGTTTGCACATGTTTCAATGTCAAGTCAAAAAACACCATGGTAATGTTAAACTCTCTCTTAGCTATCTAACCATGTATCTCTTTATGTTTTGAGTATGTTAAGGTTTTCATTTTTAATTTCTTTTGTTAGTATATTCCTTTTTTTGTCAAAAACCAATGTTTGGTATTTTTCACTTTATTTTTTAACCGTTTGTCAAAATTTCAAATAAATTACAGTTTTAGAAACTAGACTCCATTTTACACATTAAAAAAATTGATTTTTGATCAATTTTCAACAATTTTAGGGGGGAACACACCCAAATTTCTACTTTTCAAGATTTTTCCACTTTGGTGCCTGAACACGTTTCCAACACTAAGCCAAGTTGCCCAAACTTGGAATCCCCTTCATCTAAAGGCATAAATCAATCTTGCTAAGGGGATGAATAGTTTGAAAATGTGAAAACTTGTAGCTATCCAAGTCTGAAATGGGAAACTCATGGTTTTATTTTTGAAAAATCAATACCCAAGAAGAAGAAGAACTGCTACAACACTAAAATTCCTTGGCCAAAATGACATTTCTAATCATTCTCTTGACTGGAAATACCTTCTCAAGTGTCACAAACTCAATAATGTGCTAAACTTTGCTCAAGATCTCTCTACAATCCACTAGTGTGAACACTAATGGACTCGTAAGATGATTGTAAAGAGAATAACAACAACATTCCTATCACTTTTTTGATTTGCAACCTCCCAAGGTATGCTTCTCCCATCATCGATAGTTTCCAACACCCTGTTATGATGATCTTGGGAATAGATACTCCAAAATTGGTTCCACTATCTTGACATTGTGCTAAGTTCCAATCATCATATGAGGTTCATCTATATGGAATTTAGGGACGCTTGTAGTTTCAACACCAAGGATTTACACCCCATCATCTCTTAAATCACAATAGTTTTCCTCTCCTTGTAGTGAAACCATAAGGTCAAATATCATGCCATAAAGATCCAATCCATCATGATCCATCAAAGGAAACAAACCATCAACAATCTTGGGTGGTCTCACAATAAAATCAACTGTTTCCACCTCATAACTAAACACTACACCTAGATCCCATATTGAATATTATTTTCATCACTTGCATTATTAGAGTCAAGAAGTGCTTCATCATCCAACTCAAAGAGTGGATTATCAAAAAGTGATTTAGAATCCATTTCAAATAGTGAGATATCGACAAGATGAACACTATCTTCATCCTCTATCCCAAACCAATCCTCTTGCTAATCTAAACTTTCATTTTCAAGTTTCTTGGAAAAATGTAATAGGCCAAAATCCTCATGTATGCTATCAAGTTCTTCAATCACTTGTTTGATTTCTTTACCTCTTTTTTCATTCTCTTGCTCCCTAAAAATATTGGTATCAGCTAGTTTATCTTCTACCTTCATTAGGACTTGAATCTATTTCTCATTGGTGACTAGGAGTTGATTCTTCAATTCACGTAACTCTCTAGGTATTTGTTCAACCAAGTGACTTGGTTCTTCATGTAGCAAATATTTTGAAGTATCTTCAGTTTTAGTAGCCATACTTTATTTTTCCTCACATTCACCTTGATCAAAAGTCTTGGCAACACCATACTCAGATAATGAGTCATTACTGAGTGTTGATTTAAGACCTTCATCAAGCTCCATTTCTTTTTCATGCTCTATAGACATAATTTCTTTCCCAACATGAATTGATAAATAAGGTTTTATTGTTTCTTCACATTGGATGACAACCATTTCAACTAACACATTTTCAATTGTTAATGAGTTTTGGTCATCCTTTCTCATGTTTTCTAATAAAACTGATAAGAGTGGAGGGGGGATATCATCGCTCTCATTAATCATAAAATACATGATTTTTTGCATGTCTGTTATAATATTATCATCATGAACCCTTTTGACAACAACAAAGAAATGGTTGAACATTTGGAGTATCAAATCATCACAACCAAGATCAATCATCAATACACAAGTTCTAACTTTTGCAATACTTTCTAGAATTCTTACTTTCTTGGAAAAAGAAGGATGCTTAGTATCTTTCATACAACAAAATCCCTCTATCATTCGAAAAACTCCTTCATTATGTCATCATTGTACAGAAATTTGGGAGCTATAATTCTTGTAAACTTGGTGATACAAGAAATAACTACAACTCTAACCTCTTCATCTGAGTATCTCATAAGCTTAGGCTTAACCAACACACTTACAACCAAAGCCATAAAAATATTCAACTCCATAGATTCTAGCATATCTATGTTCAAGAAAAAACTCTTCATGGTATGCAAAGTGCATATTATACTCACACAACACTAGTACTAGATAGACAATCACATAGAATTGTACAAAATGAATCAAACTCAAATAAAAATTTATGTGGATTAAATATGATCTCTATAATAAGGGATTGATATTAGAGTTGTTACAATATAGCAGCATACAACTATAAATCTACAACAACAATCCAAAAAACTAAACAACCAAACTTTCCTACAAATCCTTGAAGCTCCAATGCATTCTCTGAGTGAGAATTACCTTAGGAACCAAAGGGTTTTCATCCTTTGATCCCAAAAACCAATGGATTTTTATTCACCAATCACTCTCTCCTATGGGTTTTTCTCCATAAAAAATATCTTGAACACAACATGCTCTAGAAGAGAAATTGGCATAATATGGATGATTACAATTGAAATGTTTTCCTAGTTTTATATGCTACCCACCCAAAATATTAACAAGTCATCCTAAACCCAAGTTGGTTTCAAGACCCAAATTTGAATTCTACATGCTACATCATAGGTCGTACTTAGTGGGAATTTTGCATGTTACATCACAAGTCAAATAAACAAGCCTTACAAACTTTCTTGCCAAAGGTTCAAATTTTCTCCTTCCTTTTGAAATGGCATGCATCATGCCACAACCCTAATCCTCAATATCTAATAGCTCCTTGACATGCTTTGGGAAACAACCCCAAACCCCAACCTCCAACAGGCCCTTAACATGAGTCAAGCATCAACCCCAATCCTTGACCTTCGATAGCTCGTTGGAATGCATTAGGCAACAACCCCAATTCCCAACCTCTAATAGGTCCTTGGCATGTGTAAAGTTGCAACCTAAATCCTTGACCTCTGTCAGTTCCTTGGCATGTGTCGATTAGTAACCTCGATCCCTGATCTTCAATATCTACTTGGCATGCATCAGACAACAACCTTAAACCCTGACCTTGAATAGGCCCTTAGCCTGTGTCAGGAAACAACCTCAAGCCTTAAGCTCGAATAGGTTATTGACATGTGTTGGCTAGCAACCTCAATCCTTGGCCTCTAACAAGTTCTTGGCATGTGTCTGGTAACAACCCTAATCCCAAACCTTTGATAGATCCTTGGCATGGGTTAGACAACAACTCCAATCCCCAAACTCCAATGACTCCTTGAGCAAACGATCTTTCTTTTGATTTTGAAAAAAAGGAAATGATAACTTTTGTCCTATTTGTTCTAATTGGATATTCAAATAAGAAATTTCATTCAAGTAGCTGATTTTTTCAATATCACCTAGTTTGTTCTAATTCAAGATTCAAAAAAGTTTCTTCAAAGTTAAACACATTAGCAAGATCACCATCATTATAGCCCTCTATAATTTTTTTCCATAATTTAGTTGGATTATCTAAATCAACAAAATTTAGATTTGGGCTCAAAACTTTACTATTAATTCGTTTTATTTGTTCAAGCTTGTTAGTCCAAAATGTCTTTTCTTTCGCATCTTGAGGTTTGATCGCTTCCTCATCAACAATCCTCCATAATGACTTTTTTGTAAGGGCCTTTTCACCATAAGCTTCTAGTTTGAAAATTCAATTCCATCAAAGATAGGAAAACCTCTAATATTGTTAGAACTCACGATGTGAGGGTAATATGCTATAGAGGGAAGATCTAGCCAAGTAATTTAAATTATTCTTTTGAGTGGTATATTAATACTTGAACTAAAGAAACCTCGCTATGATATATTATGGAAGTTTGGCCTTGCCCAACACTCTACTACTACCTAATTTTGTGATAACCAAAGTGTCATACAAATTACTAATAATTTGACTTATTCACAATGAACATAATACAAATCAAAGAATTAAAATCATATAGATTACTTGATATTGTAACTGTAAACATTAAAAAAAAAAAGTAACATAATGTTCTCCCCTCTTTTATATGTCCTCTTTATTTATATCTTGTTCAAACCAATCTTAAAGAAAATGTAAATAAAAAATAAAAATGTCTAAAATTTTCTCTACCTAATAAAACTCTTAAAAATAGAGCATTCCATATTTTAAGCTTGACCAATTTTTAGATGCAATATTCAACTCTTTAAAAAAATGGCTTTCTATTGAGACACGAAGAACAAATTAAACATCAACTGAAAATTAGAGTTAGATTGTGTTGTGAATTTGTAAACAGAAATCTTTGATTTTTAGTGTAATTTAATTTTATAAATTGTGGTCTATATTTTTTGTGCAGTGCCCTGTTTTCCCCTGATTTGGAGGGCCTTATGACAATTTATAAATTGTGCTCTATTTTTTTTAATTCAATGCTCTGTTTTCCCCTGTTTTGCAGGTGCTTTTGACAATTCTAGCTAACAATCATTTTGCTAGGTTATTGTCAGGTATATAAACACCACTTTTAAATCCCTGGAAGTTTTAGGTGAGAAGACCACAGGGTAAACAGGAGATTTATCGGTTTCAACCAGACCAAAATGTTGCTCCTCCTCATTCCCAGGCTTCTGATTCTCATTGAACAGTGCAAAAATATATGTCTAGTGCAAAAATATATGTCTCAATTGTCGTTCCAGGTCTCTTTGGCGTTCCGGCATTGGACAAAACATGCTTGATGAGATTGTTGTTGTATGTCCGAGCATTGTCCACAGTAGCCACATCGGTGCCTGCAGAAGGCCACCCGCTTTCAGTTATTAGAATTGGAATATTGGAATATCCCAACTTTTCCATAGCAGATATGAAACTGTCGACCATAGCGTCGAACAAGTTCTTATACATTAGACCCCCGTCGTTCAGGACGGTATTTGTCGATCTGAACAACGCATAGTCTGCAGAAATTGTACTTCTATTGTCTTTGTAGCTTAAGTATGGATAGCTATGGGCCATGAAAGGGGAGCCGTTATCTGACAGAAACTTAAGTATACCACTCATATCCTCACCAAATGTTCCCTCAGAGGGAGGATATAACTTGGACAGCACGGACGTTGCGTGTGGTGTGGAGAACTTGATGTTGTTTTGCAGATTGGCATTACTCAATGCTCTCTGAATGTTGCGCATCGCAGGCAAGAGATAGGGAATGAATTTTCTATTTGCAAAACCCAAGTCTCCCACTGCAATGTATTTGATGTTGACAGAAGGATAGAACTGGTTAATGTTGTCAGCTACCCATGTATTTGCTGCATCCTGATCACCTGCAATCTTCTCAAGCTCATTCTTGCCAACTCCCACAATCACTTCGATTCCAGAATTCTTCAGGGCCTCCAGCGCGTCCCAATTTTCTTGGTATAATCTCACCTTTCCTATGTTGTTCGACTTCAACAGATTGACCACCTCGTTGGAAGAAGGCAAACTGTCTGAAACAGTTCCATAGCAGACTCCTATTTTTGCACCATCTTTTAGACATAAAAAAGGAAGGATTTATATGTGTGAATATAAGAGACTTTATTAACATGAGATCAATACAATTTACTTTCTTCACAACAAAATTTAGTTCAATATGGGGTTTTATCAACAGGTTATTTTCATAAACTATTAATACTAAAATAGATGGGCAATGTCTCGAGTTCTTAAGCAATGTCTTAACATATCTGTGTTATTTTTTGATTGTTATTGTGCTCTTTATGTCGACTTTAAAACTATTTTTCAGTCGATGTGCTCTTGATTATTCCTTTTAAAGAATTTTGTTTGCAATAGCCTCCTGACTGATTCTGTTACGACCCTAACTTTCCTCTTTTATCTTAATAAAAAACATAAAATATCTTTGTAAGATTAAACTAGCAACCAGTAGTTAGCCACCAGATAATACTGCAAAACAAGCATTGCACTACCAAAACACATTAGGGCAATTGTGAAACTATCCAAGGGACCATTCTCATGGTAGGTGGAGCTATCAATCAGTGATTATAAGCCCTAGTATAAACTCCCTTGTTCGAAACTGTAATCAATTCCATTGGGGGAATAATTGGTCCCACAGCCTCGTCCAACCCATGAAGTTTAAAGCCTTTTATCACCTTCACCCTTCACACCACCCTAACCAGACTGTAATGCCCCGTCTAAATAACCTAAGAATGTTGCAAAAGTGATATAAAAGTGTAATAATAATTTTGTTTTAAAGTATTAATATTATGTTAACTAATTGCAAACATTCTTAGGTTAAACGACGTTACACTACTTTGAGTTTTCCTTAAGCGACTTAAGTATTTCGCATCGCACATATTAAATTATAACATAAAATAATCATTGCATAAAGATAGATTTTCCATTCAAGATATAATGAAGTGCAAACATTTTTCCATACATTGCATTGATAAGATATTACATTGCTCATCCATCTGATGAGGTAGTTCAAATAATAAATACACTTACAATTACATTGATCACCTCTTATACAATTGAGGGATGTTTTAACATTACAAGTTCACAATATACAATGATGAAAGTATAGAAGGAATCCATGTGCGAGCTCTCCATCCATGAAGTGCTCAATGCTACGATCAATCTGGGGACCCAACGGAGTAAGGTGCATGTTCCACCCAACCATGTGGTACTCGTAGGTCCACCCCCAGTGCTAGGAGATAGTAATAAGGCTACCTAGACCTAATCTACTAACCCTAGACACTAGTACATACCAACTATTAGTTACATTGCTTCCAGATTTTGACAATTGATTTGAAACACAAATACAAGGTTTAACTGTTATTCTAGGTGGAGTGTCATCACAACGATGCAATGGTTACCCTGGTGTTTCTTCCTAGGTCCCGACCCCCAATCCTTGGGTTACCCTGGTAACCTCTTATGAAACCCGGCCCCTATTGCATACAGTTGCAGAATCGGATGCCTCTTAAGGAAACGAGACAACGATTTGACATTCCAGGCCTTCTCGACTTATACTCATAACTGTAGTAGCTTATGAGTCATAAACGAGGCATGCATATCTTGTTAAATGTTTTATTCTAACTACTGTGCCATTTAGTTATCACTGAGTTAATAACTACTTGTAAGTTACCCTGACACCACTTTGTGTGTCGGCCCTTACAAATAGCCACTCCCCTAATATAACATGGTTACTAGGTTTTCATGACTAGGGTTTACCATACGCACAATTTACATCTCTCAATGATAAACAAATCATAATAGTATTAAACACCATTTTAAATTCTTGCACAAACCCAAGTCAATAAGAAATACCTTGAAAAACAATAATAACCCCATTTTTCCCAATTTTACTCTGGAAGACTTGAACAATTATAACCTTCCCCATTTTGACCCATTACAAGAAAGATTAAACAAATTAAAAGCAATATAAATCTATCAATTGGATATGTTAAATCCATGCGTCAAAAATTTCAAGTAATAGATCAATCAAACAACTAATTTTGTAATCAAATTATTTTATTTTTTTAAAAATAAATTTCCTTCAAATCACAATTTATCATATTCTTTAGTTTTCTAAATCTTAGTCTACACATACATTATAAACATATAATCTTCCTTACCTAATAAATATAATTATAAACCTATAATTATATTTATTAATTTATAAATACATACTTAAGTCAAAATTTCCATATATATATATATATAACAAATATTAAAAAATCCAATAATTAACAATTTTCGAATTTTTTTTAATTATCAATACTAAACTTTTAAAAAAAATCATAAACTTTTAAAAACGAAATAATACGAATTTTAATTCAAGGGTTTTATTTTTTTTAAAACAGGGGAAACCCTACATAGTAGGGCCGACGGCCGCCATAGCCGTTCCCCATTGGGGCTCGGCTGTGCAGGCCGCGCCGGCACTGCCGGCGAGGGTAGTGCCGAGCGCTGCCCTCACAGCCGACACCCTTTGGAGGCCGGCCGTAGGGGTAGCACCCCATTGCGTCAGCCATGACTTGTCTTTAATTTTTTTTTTTTTAAATAACTCTGCGCACTATGAAATATATAAACGGAATTTCAATTCCGTCGCTATTAACAGGAGAAAATTTCGAATATAAATTTTTTTAAAAAATAAACACTGCGGGCAAAATTCTGTCCGCCATTTGGGGTTTTAATCTGGAAATTTTCAAAATAAATAAATTCGCCATTATGGCGATTCAACAGAGAATACCAGTCAATATAAATTCTCTATTATATATATATGCATAAATATATATATATAACATATATATATATTTATGTGTATATATATATAAATAATAACAAAAATCATTGTAACAGTATATAGGAAAAGGAAGAATATTTTCTTTCTGAATAAAATTAATTTCCAGATTATTAAATACAGAATAATAACAGTGGTTTTCAAAAAAAAAAAACAATTCTTTTTCAGCATGATTTTCCAGAAATTTCTTTTCTCAAAACAACCAAGAGCAAATATTTTACTGAATTAATCTGAACATAAAACTGTTTCTTTTAAATTTTCTTTCAATATTTTCCCCTAATCTTGATTCTTGAAACTTGAATAACTAACAGAAAGATTTACAAAAGAATAGGATAAAAACAAGAGAAATACCTAATGCCCTGTGTTTGAAGATTAGTCTATTGAAGTGTAACCTCTATTGAAAGCAAATCCCAAAGCTTCTCCAAGAAAACCCTGAGATCCACAAATTATCCAACCAAAACAAATCTTCTAGACAAGAAATCTCCCACAAATATACAACCTCAGAGGAAATACAAATCCTCTCAGAAAATAAATTTTAAAACACAGCCAAAATTTTTTGCCAAAAGCTTTGATAATTTTCCGTGAGAAAATTCAACAACCTCTATAATTTCCCAAGATCCAAAATAACCTCCGTAAAATTTTTCAACAACCCCAATGTAATTATGGCACTCACACACATGTTGAGAAGTTGTTGAGAAAATATCTTCTCCACTTCTCGGCAGATTTTGCCATTTAAAAATTTGCATGTAATTTAATTAATCTATTAAATTTAAAATTTAAAACTCAATTTTCCAATTGCATGCAAATAACTTATTTATTTAATTTAAATACTAAAAATCAATTTCCAAACACAATTTAATAAACATGCATTTTATTTTATTTACTAATTTTTAATTCATTTAAATACAATATAATTTATACACTTAATAATTTAATTTAATTTATTTATTTATTTAATTAAAATAGTTTAATCTTTTTAAAGACCAACTATTTAACCAAATAAGCTAACTAATGTATTAAATAATCAAGTAAATAAATTTCAATCATATTTAAATATTAATTAAATAACAATAAATAAAGCACAATAACAAACATTTAAAATTAACCAATATTTACCTTTCAAAAAATGATTTAACCAACAGAAACACAATACAACCTATAACTCAAAACTGAAAACTGACTAAGTACTATGACCAGAATTGTAAACTAGGCTAGGGTAAACCTAACTACTATCTCCCGATCAACAATTCTGTTGAGTCTTGACACGCTCAGACCTGATTACACAGGTGGAGTCGGTGTCATGTACCTGCAATCCTGCAACCGAGCAAACAACATGCATACATGTATATATATATATATATATATAATAGTAAACAGGCACACCATGCGGAGAAAATCACAGATATCGCAGGGCACTCGCAAGCGAGTGATGCGATTTTGTTCTCCACACCAATACACTCACAGAAAACTGACTCAGCAAACGTTGTTAGTCCATCATAAGCATGTGCATATCCATAAAAAACTAAAAGTAAACATCTACACTAAATCATATCATGTCCTAAAACAATAATCATCACACAAAGTATCATCATGTCACAGAATAATCCATCATCGCTCAAAACCAGTGATCAAAGTATCCAACAAAACATCAAAGGTCTAACAGTATGAAAAAGTATCAACAGAAAGCATCAGCATAAACGGAGGGGTACTACATCCTCCCCCCTAGGATCAGGCTTGCTCCTGAAAGCCTGCGAATAGATAGGGATAAAGTCCCCTCATGCGTGTTGCATCCTCCCAGGTAGCCGAAGCCTCATAGCTAGGGTCCCATTGGACCCTCACCTGATCAACGTCTCGACCCCTGAGACCGAGCGTTCGGTGCTAAAGAATGGCCACGGGCTCCAAAGCCAGCTACCCGTCCTCTACCTGTAATGCATTCCAATCAAGTACATGAGATATGTCGGGATGATATGGTCTAAGTACTGACACATGAAAAACATCATGAATACGAGACAAACTGGGTGGTAAGGCGAGTCGATATGCCATGGGACCAATTCTCTCTAAGATCTCGAATGGTCCTACGAAACGAGGTGCAAGCTTAGAGCCTTTTCCATAACAGATTGGACTCTTTCGCGGTCGCACTCGAAGAAACATTCTATCACCAACAGTGAACTGTCGATCGATCCTATGCGCATCAGCATACTTCTTTTGCCTATCCTGAGCTGCAATCAAATGCTCTCTAATACGGTCAACATGTTGCTCCATGTCTCGAAGCATCTCAGGTCCAAGTAACACTCTATCCTCAAGTCGATCCCAACTAAGTGGAGTGCGACAAGGACGACCGTATAATGCCTGATATGGTGGCATACCTATGGAACTCTGATATCCGTTGTTGTAAGCGAATTCTACTAAATACAAGTAATCCTCCCAACGTGATTGTTGGTCCATTATGTACATCCTAAGAATATCCTCTAATATTTGGTTAACTCTTTCAGTTTGACCATCAATTTGAGGATGATAGGCTGAACTAAAGTTCAACTGTGTACCTAAAGCACGTTGCAAGGAAGTCCATAAGGCTGAAGTGAATATAGGATCTCTATCCGATATGATCCTACGAGGAATTCCATGTAACCTAACGATATCCTCCATGAATATCCTAGCTACAGATGAAGCATTATAAGATGAACGTACAGGTGAAAAGTGAGCTACTTTAGTCAAACGGTCAACAGTTACCATAATGGCATCATGTCGACATGATGACGTAGGTAACCCAACAATAAAGTCAATGGATATAATATCCCATTTCCATTCGAGAATGAGATGTGGCTACAATAATCCAGCAGGATGATGATGCTCAGCTTTAACACACTGACATTCAAGACATCTCGATACATAATCAGCAATATCATGTTTCATGCCAGGCCAAAAATACAATTGCCTAAGATCGGCATGCATTTTCTTGACACCTGGATGAGCTGAATACAGAGCTCTATGAGCTTCAGTCAAGATTAATGTACGAAGACTATCTACATGAGGTACATAGATGCGACCTAAATGTCGTAATATACCATCCGATTCTAGGACATAACCTTCAAATCGACCTTCTAAAGGTCTACCCGACTCAATCTCTGACTTCACTTCCTGATATAATCTATTAGTAGGAAGTGCAGCTACTATTTGACCTCTCAAATCTACTTCAAGAGTAGTAGCAGAGATCTCATGTCGACGTCGGCTAAGAGCATCAGCCACTATGTTCTCTTTGCCTTGAACATACTTTACTTCAAAATCGTACTCACACAAGAACTCCATCCACCGTCTTTGCCTAGCATTTAAGTTAGGTTGCGTAAAAATGTATTGCAAACTACGGTGATCGGTATGAAGTTCGAAACGATGACCTAATAAGAAATGCCTCCAACGAACTAATGCATGCACTACCGCAGCTAGTTCTAGGTCATGAATAGGATAGTTTAATTTGTGGTCCTTGAGTTTACGAGACTCATAGGCAACCACATGCCCATCTTGCATCAAGACTGCTCCCAAACCCTCTAAAGATGCATCCGCACAAACTACAAAATCCTTAGTAGGATCAGGAACAATAAGTATAGGCGCATTAGTTAACTTTTCTTTAAGAGTTTGAAAAGCTAACTGACACTATTCTGTCCAAACAAATTTCTTCCCTTTCCTCTGAAGAGAAGTAATAGGATGACCTATTCTAGAGAATCCCTCTACAAAACGTCTATAATAGCCAGCTAGACCCATAAAACTAAGAACTTCACCTACATTAGTAGGTGCGGGCCAATCAACTATGGCTTGGATCTTTGAAGGATCCACAGCAATACCTTTTCCAGATATCACATGTCCAAGGTATTTAATTTCAGATTGAAAGAAGTCACACTTCTTCAGGTTTGCATACAATTGATTTTCTCTTAAACATTGCAACACCTGTCTCAAGTGTTCTTCATGTTCCTTCATGTTCCTCGAATAGACTAAAATGTCATCGAGAAATACCAGGACAAAGCGATCAAGGTATGTACGAAAGACACCATTCATTAAACTCATAAATACCGATGGTGCGTTCGTTAACCCAAATGGTACCACTGTGAATTCGTAATGCCCATAACGAGTTCGAAAAGCAGTTTTATGGATGTCTGCTTCAGCTATACGTAATTGATGATAACTAGATTTCAAATCAATTTTAGATAATACATTAGCTCCCTTAATTTGATCAAAAAGATCATCGATTCTAGGCAAAGGATAACGATTCTTAATTGTAACCTTGTTCAATTGACGATAGTCAATGCACAGCCTAAGAGATCTGTCCTTCTTCTTTACGAAGATGACAGGTGCTCCCCAAGGGGATACACTTGGATGAATGAAACCCTTTTCTAAAAGTTCCTCTAACTGCATACGAAGTTCCTCTAACTGCATACGAAGTTCCTCTAACTGCATAAGAAGTTCCTCTAACTCCTGAGTCATCATTCTATAAGGAGCTCTAGATATGGGCTCAGCTCTAGGAACTAGGTCAACTCTAAAGTCGATATCCCTTTTTGGTGGCATTCCAGGAATGTCATCGGGAAACACATCCGCGAATTCCCTAAGAATAGGATGATCATCAAGAGATACCTCTTGACTCTCACCCTCATCTAAATCCGTAACTGTTGTTGCAAACAGTTGACATCCCTGACAAAGACATCTCTTTAATTGCATAGCAGATATCATCCGCAAAGAGATAGGTCTTTGAATACCTACGATTTCCACTTTCGCACCTAAATCATTAATGCAACTAACTGTCTTAAGTCGACAGTCAATTACAGCATGATAAGATGCTAACCAATCCATACCTAAAACTATATCGTACGTCCATACCTAAAACTATATCGTACGATCCTAAAGATGTAACATATAAATCTACTAAGGTAGTTAACGTACCTATTTTAAGTTCACAGTTATGTACTAAGTTATCTACTGCTACTTTCACCCCAGAGGCGAATTCAACTTGCCATTTACCACCTTGTTTTACCACCACAAGACCACAACGGTCAACAATGGTCGGTGAAATAAAGGAGTCAGTGGCTCCAGAATCAAAAAGTATAGAAACACTAACACCATTTAACTTACCTGAAGTCTCGACCACCGTATTCTGGTGATCAGCTTGGTGGTCATTAACCGCTGCATATACTGTATGTGCACGTCCTGCATCGCCCACTGTAGTCTCTGAAACTATAGGTCGAGGCCCATAACCATTAGAACCTCCCATCGGACACTGCCTAGCTATGTGCCCATGCTGCCCACAAGAATAACAACCTGTGCCTGTGCCTCTACCAAATCCTCTGCCACCCGAAGGTGCATTGGACTGCTGAAAACTACCCCTACTGATGGTAGACTGAGCACTCTACGCAGGCTGATCCTGCCTATTGCGCTTGTTGCGCCACCAGTTACGACCCTTTCCTGACTGAGGACTGTTTTGTTGTTGTGGTTGAGGGTTATTATTCTTTTAAGGTGTTCTTTGTTGCTGCCCACCCTTTGTGGGTGTCTGTTGGTTCTTAGAAGAACCACCTGTCTGTGCCTGTCCACCCCGTGGACTAAAACCTACTGCAGGAGCACTCCCAATCTGCACTCCTGTGTGCCCACCTAAAGCCATAATAAGGTTCTCCTCAACTATGCGAGCCTTCTCCACTGCGACTTCCATTGTCTTTGGTTCAAAGACTCGGACACCACCACTGATACGGGCGTTTAAGCCCCTAATAAAATGTTGTACTAGCATAGGCTCATCATCGCCAATACCAGCATACTGCTTGAGCTCATAGAACCTACGTTCGTATTGCTCTACAGAAAGAGCTAACTAGCATAGATCATGGAACTCGTCAGCCCTACGCTGCCTCCAGTGTTCTGACAGGAACCATGCTCTGAACCTCTCGAGAAACATCTCCCAAGACACAGAACCAATATCTATGTGGAGCTTCTGCTCCTCTAGGCGCCACCATGTAGAGGCGAATCCTCTCAAGTGCATAATAGCGCATCTGGCATGGGTATTGCTACCGTAAGGGTGCATGGCAAAGCATCTACCCAAATCTAGTAGCCAAGTCTCAGCCTCTAATCCTCCTCCTGAACCATCAAAGGTAGGAGGTCGTGCTCTCAATAAATCCCTCATGTGACCAGCAATAATAGAATCCTGATGTGCTGTGTCATCTACTCTCCTAGGGGATCTATCCTTGTCTCTCACAACCTCCTGCTCATCTACCTGTCTAGGTCCAAGACGAGCTAGGACCTCCTCTAAAAGTGGACGTATCTGAGAACCCTCTACTGCTGACTGTTCGGGATTCTGTCCCTCAATTCTCTGACTCATCTGTTCCGCTTGGTCACTATGGTGAGGGCTAGGAGGGGGAGTAACCTGAGGGATTGGCCCACGGCCTCCACCTCTACCTCTACCATGACCTCTTCCTCCTCGCCTAGGCATGTTCCTACACATAACAATTTTGAGTCTTAGATACTGTTCAACCAAGGTTATCAGTTGCGACACTACATACTAGGTCAACCTAATGGGCTCTAGATTACCCAGAGCGTCCAGTGTTTGTAACCTTGGCTCTGATACCAATCTGTAATGCCCCGTCTAAATAACCTAAGAATGTTGCAAAAGTGATATAAAAGTGTAATAATAATTTTTTTTTAAAGTATTAATATTATGTTAACTAATTGCAAACATTCTTAGGTTAAACGACATTACACTACTTTGAGTTTTCCTTAAGCGACTTAAGTATTTCGCATCGCACATATTAAATTATAACATAAAATAATCATTGCATAAAGATAAATTTTCCATTCAAGATATAATGAAGTACAAACATTTTTCCATACATTGCATTGATAAGATATTACATTGCTCATCCATCTGATGAGGTAGTTCAAATAATAAATACACTTACAATTACATTGATCACCTCTTATACAATTGAGGGATGTTTTAACATTACAAGTTCACAATATACAATGATGAAAGTATAGAAGGAATCCATGTGCGTGCTCTCCATCCATGAAGTGCTCAATGCTACGATCAATCTGGGGACCCAACGGAGTAAGGTGCACGTTCCACCCAACCATGTGGTACCCGTAGGTCCACCCCCTGTGCTAGGAGATAGTAATAAGGCTACCTAGACCTAATCTACTAACCCTAGACACTAGTACATACCAACTATTGGTTACATTGCTTCTAGATTTTGACAATTGATTTGAAACACAAATACAAGGTTTAACTGTTATTCTAGGTGGAGTGTCATCACAACGATGCAATGGTTACCCTGGTGTTTCTTCCTAGGTCTCGGCCCCCAATCCTTGGGTTACCCTGGTAACCTCTTATGAAACCCGGCCCCTATTGCATACAGTTGCGGAATCGGATGCCTCTTAAGGAAACGAGACAACGATTTGCCATTCCAGGCCTTCTCGACTTATACTCATAACTGTAGTAGCTTATGAGTCATAAACGAGGCATGCATATCTTGTTAAATGTTTTATTCTAACTACTGTGCCATTTAGTTATCACTGAGTTAATAACTACTTGTAAGTTACCCTGACACCACTTTGTGTGTCGGCCCTTACAAATAGCCACTCCCCTAATATAACACGGTTACTTGGTTTTCATGACTAGGGTTTACCATACGCACAATTTACATCTCTCAATGATAAACAAATCATAATAGTATTAAACACCATTTTAAATTCTTGCACAAACCCAAGTCAATAAGAAATACCTTGAAAAACAATAATAACCCCATTTTTCCCAATTTTACTCTGGAAGACTTGAACAATTATAACTTTCCCCATTTTGACCCATTACAAGAAAGATTAAACAAATTAAAAGCAATATAAATCTATCAATTGGATATGTTAAATCCATGCGTCAAAAATTTGAAGTAATAGATCAATCAAACAACTAATTTTGTAATCAAATTATTTTTTTTTAAAAAAATATAAATTTCCTTCAAATCACAATTTATCATATTCTTTAGTTTTCTAAATCTTAGTCTACACATACATTATAAACATATAATCTTCCTTACCTAATAAATATAATTATAAACCTATAATTATATTTATTAATTTATAAATACATACTTAAGTCAAAATTTCCATATATATATATATATAACAAATATTAAAAAATCCAATAATTAACAATTTTCGAATTTTTTTTAATTATCAATACTAAACTTTTAAAAAAAATCATAAACTTTTAAAAACGAAATAATACGAATTTTAATTCAAGGGTTTTATTTTTTTTTAAACAGGGGAAACCCTACACAGTAGGGCCGACGGCCGCCATAGCCGTTCCCCATTGGGGCTCGGCTGTGCAGGACGCGCCGGCACTGCCGGTGAGGGCAGTGCCGAGCGCTGCCCTCACAGCCGACTCCCTTTGGGGGCCGGCCGTGGGGGTAGCACCCCACTGCGTCGGCCATGAATTGTCTTTAATTTTTTTAAAAAAAAATAACTCTGCGCACTATGAAATATATAAACGAAATTTCAATTCCGTCGCTATTAACAAGAGAAAATTCCAAATATAAATTTTTAAAACAAATAAACACTGCGGGCAAAATTCCGTCCGCCATTTGGGGTTTTAATCTAGAAATTTTCATAATAAATAAATTCGCCATTATGGCGATTCAACAGAGAATACCAGTCAATATAAATTCTCTATTATATATATATATATATGCATATATATATATATATATATATATATATATATATATATATATATATATATATATATATATATATATATATATATATATATATATATATATATATATATATATATATATTTATGTATATATATATAAATAATAACAAAATCAACGTAACGTTATACGGAAAAGGAAGAATATTTTCTTTGAATAAAATTAATTTCAGTTATTAAATACGAATAATAAGTGGTTTTCAAAAAAAACAATTCCTTTTCAGCATGATTTTCCAGAAATTTCTTTTCTCAAAACAACCAAGAGAAAATATTTTACTGAATTAATCTGAACATAAAACTGTTTCTTTTAAATTTTCTTTCAATATTTTCCCCTAATCTTGATTCTTGAAACTTGAATAACTAACAGAAAGATTTACAAAAGAATAGGATAAAAACAAGAGAAATACCTAATGCCCTGTGTTTGAAGATTAGTCTGTTGAAGTGTAACCTCTGTTGAAAGCAAATCCCAAAGCTTCTCCAAGAAAACCCCAAGATCCACAAATTATCCAACCAAAACAAATCTTCCAGACAAGAAATCTCCCACAAATATACAACCTCAGAGGAAATACAAATCCTCTTAGAAAATAAATTTTAAAACACAGCCAAAATTTTTTGCCAAAAGCTTTGATAATTTTCCGTGAGAAAATTCAACAACCTCTGTAATTTCCCGAGATCCAAAATAACCTCCGTAAAAATTTTCAACAACCCCAATGTAATTATGGCACTCACACACATGTCGAGAAGTTGTTGAGAAAATATCTTCTCCACTTCTCGGCAGATTTTGCCATTTAAAAATTTGCATATGTAATTTAATTAATCTATTAAATTTAAAATTTAAATCTCAATTTTCCAATTGCATGCAAATAACTTATTTATTTAATTTAAATACTAAAAATAAATTTCCAAACACAATTTAATAAACATGCATTTTATTTTATTTACTAATTTTTAATTCATTTAAATACAATATAATTTATACACTTAATAATTTAATTTAATTTATTTATTTATTTAATTAAAATAGTTTAATCTTTTTAAAGACCAACTATTTAACCAAATAAGCTAACTAATGTATTAAATAATCAAGTAAATAAATTTCAATCATATTTAAATATTAATTAAATAACAATAAATAAAGCACAATAACAAACATTTAAAATTAACCAATATTTACCTTTCAAAAAATGATTTAACCAACAGAAACACAATACAACCTATAACTCAAAACTGAAAACTGACTAAGTACTATGACCAGAATTATAAACTAGGCTAGGGTAAACCTAACTACTATCTCCCGATCAACAATTCCGTTGAGTCTTGACACGCTCAGACCTGATTACACAGGTGGAGTAGGTGTCATGTACCTACAATCCTGCAACCGAGCAAACAACATGCATACATGTATATATATATATATATAAAATAGTAAACAGGCACACCGTGCAGAGAAAATCACAGATATCGCAGGGCACTCGCAAGCGAGTGATGCGATTCTATTCTCCACACCAATACACTCACAGAAAACTGACTCAGCAAACGTTGTTAGTCCATCATAAGCATGTGCATATCCATAAAAAACTAAAAGTAAACATCTACACTAAATCATATCATGTCTAAAAACAATAATCATCACACAAAGTATCATCATGTCACAGAATAATCCATCATCGCTCACAACCAGCTATCAAAGTATCCAACAAAACATCAAAGGTCTAACAGTATGAAAAAGTATCAACAAAAAGCATAAGCATAAACGGAGGGGTACTACACAGACTATCATTTTCCAATAGAGGCATTTTGTGTCCACTACTAAGTTCCTTAATCCCTGTACAAGATTTTTTCATAAACATACAAATGTGTTGGCACATTTTCTCTAATGTCTCCATCTTAAGGATTAATTTCTGAATTGTAGCATCTATAGCTTTTATATCAACCTCAAACCCAACCACAGGCTCCTTGCTCTGTTCTCTTGGTGTCAAAGGACATGTCTGGAAACCCACATTATCCTTGTCCCCAACATCCATTTCAACAGGATAGTGCACAAGTAAGCAAGAAAACTTCCATGCACAACTGCATCACCCACTACCACTTTCAACATTCTTAGAAAATCATCCACAATGGTGCCCCTCATAAACTTGCATGCTCCAATCCAAACTTCTAGATATTGATTGCCCACAAGAACGAAGCTAAGAAATGTTGCATAAGCAATGGGACAAGACTACCTTAATCACCGCTGCCAATTATAACACAATCATTTTCTCTAGAGGCTTTCACAGGCCAAATGAATGGCCAAAAACACAAACCTAGCCTTAAAAGGTGGCAGATCATAAGCTAATAATTCGGAGCTCAATTAGGCTAATCTTCCACCTCCCTAGCTTCCAAATAAGATATATCCAAGATTCACACCTTTATTTGTAAACCAGTATCCAATTTTGCAGTTAAATTTAGATTCCTATCAACAAATTTAAGGATAATTTTGCGAGGAATTTTTGCTTACTCAACTATCTTCATCTTCCTAAAAAATTCAGTTAAGTTATTTAACAAAACTAATAGAACTACCAACTCTTGAAGCTTAAAATTTTAAGCTTATCCAATAGAGAATTCATTGGACTATCTACTTTAAAATACTAAAAAAAATTCTTTAGCATCTACTAAATTATTTTAGAAAGCCAAACTCTATATTATGAAATCTAATAGATTTTTTTAATTTAAATTAGACTTATATCGAAAAGAAAATTGTTTAGTAGGGAGTGTTTTTCACATGTCAAATTGTGATATTGCTATCAAGATTCAACCATATAATTTTACGAATCAAACTCATTCATACTTCCTTCCTTATATAATATCAAGCAACTGAGCGTCTAATAAGAGTGAAGCTGACCTGCATGGATTGTGTAGAATGAAAGGACAATGAAAAGAGCCAAAGCATAGCAATTCTTGTTTCCTTGCCTGGAAGCCATGCTGCTTTGCAATACCAGACAAATACTCCACGCCCAAACATATGAGTTTCTATGCAACTAAGCGTCTGAATTAAGAGTGAATCTCACCTCCATGGGTTGTGTAGAATGAAAGGACAATGAAAAGAGCCAAAGCATAGCAATCCTTATTTCCTTGCCGGGAAGCCATGCTGCTTTGCAACTCCACACAAATACTCCACTTCCCAACATATAAATGTTTAACAAACATCCTTTGTAATTATAGAGAGCGAAACTAATATTCATTAAGTCAGCCAAATCTGAGTCTTCGGCGGCGGAAGAACATTGCACGCAATCCACCAGAGTTGACTTAAACGCGCGCTGTGTGGGACCGAGAAATCACGGAGATGAATTTGACGTACGTGCTTATCCTCCTGTTAAGATATTTTTCTCTTACCTCCTACTTATCAAGATATTTTTCTCTTAAAATTTCATTTAATTAATGAATGAAGTAAAATGTGTAAAATGCGTATCTAGATAGACTTTTTTTACATGATAAAAGTAGGGGGGAAAAGTTTTTAGAGTTGTTTTTGTCTTTTGTGTTAAGCATGAATATAGTGTCTACGTGGATGCACTAACTTTCATTAGTTTCATTCTAAGAGTATCTATTTTCATTTTTAATTATAAACTTTATATATCTCAAGTAACATGTTGTATGTTCACTTTAACTCCATTAATCTTAACTAGCGATTGCACTTTTTGTGTGCAATTGGGTATGTCGAATTTTTGGTTGGAATAGATATATTGTTTGAAATGGATCACCCTTAATAAAATAGAAAAATATAATTTGACAATAAATTGCTATATGCAAAAAGTGCTCATTGCAATTCTTGAGCACTTGTTGCATATTTGTAAAGGCATTATGTCATTTTGAAATAAATATTTTGTAATGTAACTTTATTTAATTTGCACATAATACTCAACATATATTTTGAGTATCGAATTGTTTTGTAGTTTTGGATACAAAATAGTGTTAAATTTAGCGCTGACTATCCTTTCATAGAAATATAGACATCAAAGTTAAGATTGATATTTAAAGGAGCACATTTAGTCATAATTACAGGGAAATTTGAAGCAGTCGGTATTGTGCATTGCCTTGTTGAGGTATTGTATAGTTAAAAAAACATATTGTTTGGAAACGAGAAAATACAATTTGGAAAGGTGTTTGGCTAGGCAACATTAACTTCAATTGTCTTTGGTTTCTTGGGTTGTTGAGGAGGAAGCTTCGGAAGGGTAATAGTGAGCAGTCCAGCTTGACAGTTGGCAGTAGTGGCCTCCATATTGCAGTTGGCAGGTAGAATAAAATTACACATAAATTTGCCGACACTGTGTTCCATACGAATGTATTTAACATCCTCTTCCTCGTTTCTCTTTCGCTCTCCACTTATTTTCAATTCCATGCTAAATATTTTTTGTTCTTTCCCTTTCATAATTTTAAAACCTAATCAATTAAAATTAAAAATCCACACTCTTAAGCACAAATTTATTGCAAAAGGCTTCTGAAATTTATTTTCCTCAAAGCTCTTAGATTCATAGCAAGTGACGAAAATTTTGTATTTGTTTGCAAAGCCTCTATAGTTAATATTATAATTTTTTGAAAATATCAGCGTAAATGATATGATGCCCTTTACTTCGTAAAAATTAAATAAAGAGAAGCAGATGGTGCAGAGGTGGAGTACTAGATACAGAGGATGAGGTCAGACATGAACAAGATGCGAATTCATTTTGACATTCTAGAACATTACATGCAGTATATGAATATAGTAATGCAGAATATGGTTGTGTCAGAACATGAAGATGCAAATTTTTAAAAGACCCCAAATAATACATCACACCCCAAATGTTGCATACCTAATTTTTTCATGTTTACCTACCTATGAAAATATAGTTCTATAAGACCACCATTAGAGGCAAAAGTTCCAAAAAAAATTGAGCCTCCTCTCCATTTTCCTCAAAATACCCAACTAACATTTTATTCATGTTACACAGGATAAGAAAATAAAAATTTTGATTACTTTCAAAATTATGAAGTTTAGTACTAATTATTTTGAGGTGAGAGTATAGTAAACACTTACAGCGAAGGTATAAATTTATAGCATGACTTAAAGAGAGGATAAATTTGGTAATTCTTAGTCCCCAAACTCTGCTATAAGAGATGCACAACATACAGACACACAATAAAAATGAAGAGAAGAGAAATCGTAGTTATGAAACCGTTACAACTTTAAGTTATTTATGCTTCAAATTGTAGAGAGAGATGATCAGAATAAAATAAATGTACCTAATGATCTCCTAGCTCTAAGTCGAATTCTCCATGTTGTTGTTGGAGTTATATGTTACCAGCCGACGTATTTAAGCACAGCGGAGGCGGTGATGAGGGGGCGGTTTAAAAAATGTCTAAATATCTACAGCTATGCAAACTAAATATAGATTAGACGTTCGCATTGTAAAGATGGTTGAGTGGATGTTTTGCAAATACATTCTTCAGTGTTTATGTACCAAAAGGATAATATCTACAAAAAAATATTAGTTCGCAATCAATGTTATTTATGCCGAGCAGATCTATCGTGATCAAGTATGAAGGTGGTAGCTAAAATTGCAACAAGATCTTTCTAGTTTTCCTTCTTTGTATCCAAGTCAACAGAGAATGGAGATCGCTCCGGAAAAATGAAAAGCAAATTTAAAACCAACTCATTTTCTACTGGACACATTAATTTTTTCACTGAAACAATAGGAAATGCAAGCTGATTTTTTAAATCAATGGTTCACCTTCTTCGAGACGGCATGGAGATGATGACTGTGATCCTGGACATTTATTTCTCCGTGGTCTTTTTTCCACGCGTCAAAATAATATCTGACTCGCAGTTAATATTTGTGTTTAAAAGACTGCAAACTGTCAAATCTCATATCTCAATAAACCGTGTTGGCACTAGAGATGGACCGAGAACAGTGCGACCAATACATAAGCATTAAAACTGGACGGATAAGATTATTATGATCGTCTTCCATCCCTTTTCAATCACTGCACACCGTTGCACACGGTTGATGGCAAAAAGGAGGTCGTTCATCTCATATATAAGACCTCAAATTCTAGATTTTAGATGTAATACGTGGAGGCATACTCTGTCAAAAGCTAAGGACAGTACTGGCCTGACTTGGAGTTTGCCAGCTACGGATAGTACTTCCCTGTCAAAAGTTGTTTATTATGCATGAGCCATCAGATGCATTCCAAGTTTAGTGGAATGAATTTACACCTTATATTACATGGCCGGTCATACTACAAACTTACGTATAGTGTTTTATATTTAAAACTAAAAATATTGAGAAAAGGCAATGAAGAGCAATGAACGGTCGGAGTGTTGAGAGTCGTCTCCGGGATGAGTTCAGCGATTGATGTAAAAAAATAGTTTGTTGCATTTCATAGCGGATACGCCTTCGGCGTAAAATATATCATGAATAACTTTTTTTTTAAGATAGCATTACTAGAGTGTAAAATGGGTTTTTTTTAAGCAAAAGCCCAAAGCTTATATATTATATTTATATAAAAGTAAAATATTACAATAATAAAAAATTTCAGTTCGAATGACTTTTACAAGTGTCATCATTTTACAGATAGCTTTGAATAAACTTTATAGACCATATTGCTACTGTCTGAAAATGTGCCAAAAAAAGTTCAAGACCCCATGATCTACAGTCATGACCACAAATTACGCTAATAAAAAGTTAAGGCATATAAGGGAGAGGGCCCGATGGTGGGTAGGGTAACCTTAAGCGAGGGGTCCACATCATCAGCGTCCAAGTCGACTAAATTTTTTTTGCCACATGCCTTCACTGTCGAGCTGGCAATTTGAAATAAAAATTTGGCAATATTTCGAGCACGCTTTCCAAGGTTTTGGGGGCGATTTCTAAAAACTGCCAAAAAAGAGTAAAAATTAGGCGTATACCTATCGCGGACATCTGTATGACCGATTATTGTTTGGCACCACGCCAGTACTTGCATATGCATATCCTAGTTAATGTGCATTAACTGCTACACATTCCCCGCCGTCGGCCTTAACACCTACTACCTCGGCATGCACACCATTCGCTTGGTCTTGCATTTTGTTCACGAACACCCATTAATGAGACATCATTCATTTTCAGCGGTTCCATTGAGAACCAGCTCTGGTTAGGATGGATGTCGACGATGGTGAGGCCATGGCCGAGTGGTGGTGATACATTTTTCGTGCTTTTTGTGTTTATCCACACCATATTCAGTAAAAGGAAACTATATATCTTCTTGCTACACAGGTGAGGTTTTCTTCCAACCTCACTTAGGCAGTAACTATGCATTGCAATATTTTTCTAGGTTTTTCCTACGATTTTCTTTTGATAAATGTGCAAGAAAAAATTGTAATGCTTTCATTGTGTAATGAAGCTTTGTTGTAGCATATTCATGGCCACTATTGTGTATTTTATGGTCGACTGTGTGTATATGTGACTATATAGATATATATAGGCATATATATGGCCGACTGTTTGTAAATGTGTGTATACATAGATATATATGCATATATATCTGTGTATACACACATATACACATAGCAACAGCCCGCAAATGTAATTTTTCAACAATAATAGAACTATATAATAGCAGACTGTGTCTATATGTGAGAATACAGTTATATATATATGCATATAAATGGCCCAATGTGTGTATATGCGTGTATACAGTTACATGTATGAGCAATTACTATGCAGCAGTGTGTATATGTTTGTATATATCCATATTTATATGTCTACACACACATATACACACACCGCCATAATATATGTGTTCATTTTCATTTTATACCTCTATAATTGGAATATATGCATATATATATGTGTGTGTATACACACATATACACACAGTTCGCCATTCAAATAGAGCTTAGTTTGCATTTTGTACCTCTGTAATTTGCATATGTATAGTGGTAGTATGTGTGTTTCTACAGCTAGACTATGAAGGGTTTTATGCACCTATGTTTTAGCCGGCTCTTTCGACCATTGCCGTGAACCCCTCGCTCAAAAATTCCAGACCCCCATCGTCCATTCTTCCCTGTCCTTCGTCTCTGCCTCAAATATGACTGATTTAGGGAATACAGTCATATCCATTTATAGAATTCTCCTAGTCAATTTAGTAATCATTTTTTTTTTTAATTAACTAATCATTTTTACGATTTTCCTAGTCAATTTAGTAATCATTCTAATTTTTAATTGACTAAACATTTATTTTTAAATTGATATAATATTCAACATCTTTATATTAGACTAAACAATAAAATATTATGTATGCATGTATGCACACATACATACATACATACATACTACATATTTATTTATGTATGTATGTATGTTTCTATTTGAGACATAGACATACATACTTATACACACATACCTAGATGTATGTGTGTATAGTATAACATACACATGCATACATGTGCGTATTGTATGCATGGCGTACAATATGCATGCATTATATTATATGTGTATGCATATTGTGACGCTTGCAATGCATACATGTATATGTACACACATACATACATGTATGTGTGTACACACACATACATACATACTTTGGCCAAAACATAGGTGCATGCCACCCGAAACTATGGAGTGTATAATAGTGTTCTAATACTACCATTATATATATACAAGTTGCAGGTCTACAATTACATTGCTATTGAAGTGATCATACGTATGCTTTGTTTGTTCTTCAATTAAAGTGACTGTAAATATCGGCCCCTCTCCCTTACAGCTATGTGTGATGATGGTTGACTCCTACTTATGTTAATATTAGGTCAATTAGATGCATTGTTAGTTTGTTCATCAATTACACTCAATCTTACATTATGAATTTGTTGTTACACTATGTACAATTGTTTGATATGTTGTTCATTTCGAATCAACTCAATTAGATGCATGGTTAGTTTGTTCTTCAATTACAATCGATCTTACATGTATGCATTTGTTGTTACACTATGTACTAATGTTAGATATGCATATGCATATTGCATCTATGAAAATATGCATATTTGCAATTGTTGTATGAAATTAAATTTCAATATGTTGTTTGAGAAATGGTATTAACATAAGTAGGATTCAGCATATGGTTAGTATGTTTTACATTTGTTGTATGATGTTATATTTCAGTATGTTGTTACACTATGTACCATTGTTATATATGTTGCATATATGCAATTGTTGTATGAAGTTAAATTTTAGTATGTTGTTTGAGAAATGGTATTAACATAAGTAGGAGTCAGCGTATGGTTAGTATGTTCTGCATTTGTTGTATGATGTTATATTTTAGTATGTTGTTTGAGAAATGGTATTAACATAAGTAGGAGTCAGCATATGGTTAGAAATGTCAACATTTGTTGTATGATGTTATATTTCAGTATGTTGTTACACTATGTACTATTGTTTGATATGTTGCTCATTTCCAATCACCTCAATTAGATGCATGGTTAGTTTTTTCTTCAATTACACTCAATCTTACATGTATGAATTTGTTGTTACACTATGTACAATTGTTTGATATATTGTTTATTTCGAATCAGCTCAATTAGATGCATGGTTAGTTTGTTCTTCAATTACAATCGATTTTACATGTATGCATTTGTTGTTACACTATGTACCAAAGTTAGATATGCATATGCATATTGCATCTATGCATATGCATATTGCACCTATGCATATGCATATATGCAATTGTTGTATAAAGTTAAATTTCAGTATGTTGTTTGAGAAATGGTCTTAACATAAGCAGGAGTTAGCATGTGCATGTGCATGTGCATATGCATATGTATGTGCATACTGTCAGCAATTTCCTTCCCCATTTACGTTTAAATTATATGAATGGTTAGTTTGTTCATCAATTACACTCAATCTTACATGTATGAATTTTTAGTTACACTATGAATTTCAGTATGTTGTTTTAGAAATGGTATTAACATAAGTAGGAGTCCGCATATGCATATGTATGTGCATACTGTCAACAATTGCCTTGTCCATTTACATTTAAATGAGTGGAAACCTTGTTAATTTCCATAACCATCATTTATGTTGTCATCGGTCACTCTCCCTATAAGCTCTATTATGGTCGAAATATTTCCAACCCATTCGAATACAACATTTCCATACATATGTATGTTGTACAGAATGATACAACATACTGAATTTTCAAATTAACATAAAATAATAGATTGATACACCGTTATGATACATATATGTATAGATTACTATAGATAGATACATAAGTTTCCTCTCACAGAGATAAATATATACATATGTTTCATATTGCAAATATAGACAGTAAAATGATGGAATATGTTGTCTCTATGGTATCCATACTAATGTTCAAACATTCAAAAAAAAAAAAGTTCAAACATCGTTTCAAATCCATCAAGAAGTTCACAACAAAAAACTAGCAACCAAACAGTCAAATCAATCAAAAAATGTAGGAAAATTAAAATTTGATGGCAAGTTGTCTTGTGAGTTGGATGTGGCCTGTGACGGAGAAGGACTCCACAATTGAGTTGGTTGGATTATGCTTGGGGTGGGTGAGGTTTGATAGGCTTGTAAGCGAGGACTCCAACTCTCATATGGTTGGCTTCTTGTGGGGCTAGGTGAGTGTGTATAGGAGAGTGACTAAGAAGGACTCCAACTCTGAAATGTTTGGCTGGTAGCTTGGGTAGGTGATGGACAATATTGGGGGCATTGAATAGATACGAAATCTGTGAAGATCCTATGGCGGTCAGGCAAGGGATTTAGAGGGTTGTTGAGTCACCTCTCCTTTGCACCATTTGCTTATGCCTTCTCCAACTCTTTTTCCCTTTTTGTGGCTTCCTTTTCTCTCCGTTGGTCCTCCCTTTTTTTGTCCTCCTTTTGCAGCTCCTTTTCAGCCTCTGCTACTACTCGTTGCTTTTCCTTTTCAATTCTCAAAATACTTTTCGCCTCCAATTCTGCAATCATTTCTATCTTGCGTTGTGCAAGCTGTTGCTTCTTCCTCAATTTCAGTTCTTCTAGTTCCTTCTTCTTTTCATCTTGTTCACTTAGCATTGCCATGAAGTCATCAGCAGTTAGGAGTTGGGATCCTCTTTGCAACTTGATCCCACGGTCAGCTACCTTATTAGACTTGTCTTTCACCACATGAACTGGTAGCTTCAAGAATTGTGAGATGCATAAAGTTTGTTGGTCTCCCAAAGGCTCAATCAAATCAGCATTATTTGTTTCTGGCACCTCACTATCTATAGCATCTATTCTATCTCCTAACTGCTCACTGTCACTGTCTCCACAATCAACATAGAAATGTACTAACGTATTGGGACCCATGCAGTGCGGTGGAGATGGCATTGAAAGACTCGTTCTTCGTCCACATGCATATCCATAGCAAGATTGGCAACACCATCAAAGAGCTAGGAGGGTTGCTCAGGTGGAGCTGGCAGAGAAAGAGATATGTCTCCAATAGTACTCTCGTCTCCCAATACTACTAGTTCAAGTCGTTCATTGGAATCTGAAACAACAAATTCATACATGTAAGTTTGAGAGTATTTGAAGAACAAACGAATCCAATCCATGTAATTTAAATGCAAATAGAGAAGGAAATTGCTGACAGTATCCACAACCATATGCATATGCTGACTCTTACTTATGATAATCCCATTTCTCAAACAACATACCAAATTTTATCTTCATACAACATATGCATATGTTGACTCTTACTTATGATAATACCATTTCTCAAATAGCATACTAAATTTTATCTTCATACAACATATGCATATATGCATATGCATATTGCATATTGCATATTCTAACTCCTACGTATGTTAATACCATTTCTCAAAACAGCATACTGAAATTTAACTTCATACAACATATGCATATATGCAATGCATATGCATATTGCATATATGCGTATATAACTTCATACAACAAATGCATAGCATAGTGTAACAACAAATGCATACATGTAAGATCGATAGTAATTGAAGAACAAACTAACCATACATCTAATTGAGGTGATTGGAAATGAGCAACATATCAAACAATGGTACATAGTGTAACAACATACTGAAATATGACATCATACAACAAATGCAGAATATACTAACTATATGTTGACTCCTAGTTATGTTAATACCATTTTTGAAACAGCATACTAAAATTTAACTTCATACAACAATTGCATATATGCATATGCATATTGCAAATATGCATATGTAGATTTGCATATATATGCATATCTAAAAATGGTGCATAGTGTAACAACAAATGCATACATGTAAGATCGATTGTAATTGAAGAACAAACTAACCATACATCTAATTGAGTTGATTCAAAATAAGCAACATATCAAACAATGGTACATAGTGTAACAACATACTAAAATATAACTTCATACAACAAATGCAGAACATACTAACCATTCATCCCATTTTGCTGATCTCCAACTTATGCAGTTCCAACATTAGACTCACCCTCATTGACTACCAAACCATTGTTGGAAAGGCTTAGAATGTTTGCAGCAGCTGATGCTTCCTCGGGGGCAGCAAAGTGGAATGTCTCGCTAACCCTCATGTCATTATCCAAAGAATTTTGATCAAATGGCCAAATACCTATCCTCTTGAAGCCAGCTATAATGTTTGAAAAATTCAATGACTTTTGAAAAGCTAGGCTACCAAGTGTAGCCAATTATGCCCTTCTTATCTCTAGATTTGGATGTATAATGGTCCAATTTGTTCTTTCCTTTTTGAAGTTACACTTGAAAGACAAGAAAACACTCACATCAAGAGGCTGCAACTTGTGCGATGTGTGGGCGGGTAGGGTGAGCAAGTCAATACCAAGCTCCCTTGCTTTGGTAATGGTAGAGAAGGCTACATAGTTGCCATGCCCATCAAATATCAAGAGGTTTCTATGGGTGGGTGAGAAAGCCCCAGGTACTTGCATAGCAAAGAACTTGAGCTATTTGATAAAAATCTCTTTCGTCATGTCCATGCGTGAGGTTGAACAACCATCAATGCTCTTGGCTCATAGTTGGCTATGTAGTTTTGCACATTTTTTTTGCTCTTGAACAAATAAAAACTTGGAAGTTTTTGACCTGCAATGTTTACACATGCTAGAGTAGTGATCCACTCCTGACTCTTTGGGATAATGTAAGCAACACTTCTCATGCCTTTCATGGCAAGCATCTTCATGTTACCGTTTCGGCTAGCTTGCAGCCCTGTCTCATCACAGTTCCAAATCCTCTACGGTACATAGTTCCCTCCCGCATATGCCTTCTCCAAAGTGTCATAGAAAGAACTTACAACCAGTTGCCTCAGATTTATAGCACGGTCTCTATCTTGACCTTGGTTTTTTCTCAAGCAGAGATCAGGATGCCTTCTTTTGAATCCTATCCATCATGACTTTCCAATTTTGAAGGGATTATTCCTTGTTTCGCATATTTGGGTCACTTTCATTTTCAGATTGAAAATCTTCAAACCTTGGCCAACAACAGCCATCTCCTTGCACCATTCGATGATCAATGACTCTTCCTCCTCAGTTAGGACTATTGGGGGGCCTTTCCTTTTTGTAGTGGTCATACCACCTAGCCAATTGGACAATGTTGAGGTAGGAATACCCCACTTTTTTGTTGCACCTCTAGTTGACCAGTTGTAGTCTTCGACATCTTCAAGGGCATGGTCCATGTCAGCCTGGGTCCATTCACACCTCAGTGCAACCTTTTTGGTTGACACAACTTGGTTAGCTTGCACTACAGATTCAGTTGGCTATTCCAAAACAATTTCTACCTCCTCCTCACTACTTGGTTCTTCAGTTCGCTGGTGAACAAGAATGAAAACATCCTCCTCATCGCTATGTGGTAGATGCACACCTCTCTTGTGTGTGGGCATATTTTTCTGGCTCAACTTTTGTGGAGGCTTCTTCTTTGAAGATCGCATGCTATTTGTTTGCACATTTATCTTCCTCTATATTGAACCAACACAGTGATTAGTAAACAACATACACTTAATATTGAAAATAATGATACCGACTAAAACAACAAATCCATACATTTACTATTAACTGTAATTGAAGAACAAGCTAACCATGCATATAATTGACACAACATTATGATACACATATATATGAACTTGCAACAGCAGCATGATACAAATATTTATATCTTTAAACAACTTTGCAAGACAATAAAGGGTTTCAAATATTTCTATCATACTGTTGTTTCAAGTTGTGTTAATGTTTCATAATGTTGTTTGAGATATTCTTCGCATACTGTCAGTACAATTGAAGAACAGAACAAAGCATACATCTAATTAAGTTGAATGTAACCGATGGTGGGTAGGGTAACTTTGAGCAAGGGGTCCATGTCATCAGTGTCCCAATCGAGTAATTTTTTTATGCCACGTCCCTTGACAGTCGAGCTGACATTATGCAACTTTTATATATGTATATATCTATCTCTACAATATATATATATATATATATATATATATAAGAGAAGATATATGATAGTTAGAAAGAGCATATATATATATGAAGAAAGAGGAGATATATATATATATATATATATATATATATATATATGTATCTATCTATCTATCTATATGTATGTATATATCTATCTTATTGATGTTTCAAATTATTTATGCTCTTTCATTCCATGGTTATAACACAAGTATGAGTCATATGCTATCACAGTTGGTTGTAAGGGAGAGGGATTGACAATTACAATCGGTTAAATTGAAGAACAAACACATAGACAAAAGGGAGAGGAGCTATGTGTGGGCATAGGAGCTGATTGTGGATAACGGAGGAGCTTTTTTTCCCTACAGAGAATGCAGTGAAGTGGTATAAAGTTCATGGCATTTTCCATGAAATTTAGATTCTTGGCATTTTCCAGTAGTTTATAAGTCATGGTATTTTCCATGAATTTTATAGCAATTCTAACTGCATGCATTGCAGGGCAAGAGTGTTTTGATGTGACGTAAATATCGACCCCTCTCCCTTACAGCTAACTTTGATGATGGTTGATTCCTACTTATGTTAGTACCATTTCTCAAACAACATAGTAACAAAGTAGAAGTTAGCCATTATGATAGTTGACTGTAAGGGATAGGGGCAGATATTTACAGTCACTTTGCAGAGATAGATAGATACTTAATTTGAATGTGAATGATAGATAGATACTTAATTTGAATGTGAATGAACAAGGTATAAATTGAATAGATACCTATATTTGGTGATGAACTGTACAGTAATATATAAATTTGAGTATGCAATATATATATATATGCAGAGATAGATAGATACCTAATTTGAATGTAAATGAACAAGGTATAAATTGAATGTAGATACCTATATTTGTTGATCAACTGTTCAGTAATATATTAATTTCAAATTGCAAAATAGAAATATACATACCTTGTTAATTTACATTCAAATTAGGTTATCTATCTATCTCTCTGCAAATATATATATATATATATATATGTTTCCCATAGCCCTATCCATTTTCATGAAACTTACGTGCATTTATCTATATCTGAAATATATATGGCCATGTTCATTTTAATGAGACTTACGCATATCTCTCTCCCTATATATATGTGTGTATATATATATATATATATATATTTGCAGAGATAGATAGATAGCTAATTTGAAATTAATATATTACTGAACAGTTCATCAACAAATATAGGTATGTACATTCAATTTATACCTTGTTCATTTACATTCAAATTAGGTATCTATCTATCTCTACAAATATATTATATATATAGGGTAAGAGAAATGTGTAAGTTTCATTAAAATGAATAGGGATATATATTGCAGATATAGATAAATGTGTAAGTTTCATGAAAATGGATAGGGTTGTGGGAAACATACGTGGATATGTATCATTTTGTGCAGCATATATATGTATGGTAATGTTGTATTCGAAAGGGTTGGAAATATTTCTACCATTACGAAGTTTAAAGGGAGACTGGCCGATGACAACATAAAGGATCGTTATGGAAATGACTTACCGAAAGAGCTGAAGGAGGAGAGCGCATCGATCTGGAGGAGGTCATCTCGCTCAGGAGCATGCAGCAAAAAGTGAGAAATTTGAAAATTTTGAATAAATTGTAATGTGTAACTTGCATCGCATAAATGAGGATTGCTTGCATAAATAGGTTTGTTGAATTTGAATTGGTAGCAAGTGGATTAATTTAAATTATGGGAGGGAATTTGATCTACATTCAATGGATTAATGGTAGAAGTGATAGCTTAATGGGTACGTAGGATTTCTGGTTGGTGACTTGAAGTGATATTAAGTTTGTTTTTGAATTGTAACCAATTTAAAAAAAAATATGATTATTGTTTTTTAGTGGATTTGTAAATAATAGAGTGATAATTAAGTGTTATATTGAAATTTTGCAATGCATAGTGAGCCTACGAGTTCGTGTTTTTCAATTTTGTAGGCAGATTCAAAAAAAGATTGGTTATTATGGACATCCGGGAACTAGTTGATAGTAAAAAGAATATGAGAAATGGGACATGTTGAAATGTATTTTGTTCAAATATATTTGGAATTAAATCACTTGGCAATGTCTTATGTACATGTCAACTCACTTTTAATGCAAGAAGACTTATATTTTGGTTAATAAAATATCCCTTCACAACAACCTTTTATTGGGAAGGTGGCAAATATTATTTATATTGTGGAAATAAGATTATCATTATGCATTCACTTGATATTGTGAAATAGGAAAATAAATGTCCACTTGCATTCACCCACTATTGAGAAGGTGGCAACAAAAAAGTCAACCTATGATAGGACATACTATGAATTTAAAATGAATCTGTCATATCATATTTGAAAGGAAATTTGAAATTTTTATTGGTATAAAAATTACCCACCGGTGGGCCCTAGGTTGTCCATAGCTATACCAGTGATGGGACCCTATCCCACGAGCAGCTCCTCTCCCTTAGTTCAAAATTCAAACTAGAGCAAAAAAGAAAAACTCACAAACATAGGGCTTTGAAGCAGTTCATTCCTCCATCTAGTAGACATCCACCTCGTTTTCATCTTGGTACTCTTTGTCACCAAAATGGCTTGAATATGCAAAACCTTCACTATTCAGATTCGGAAGGATAACACAACGGGATGGTTCATCAACACGAGCATGGAAATGGGAAGAAGACCCTGTTGCCACACAAACTGGAATTTCATTGAATTTGGATGGGATTGCAGGGTTGGGTCTTCATCATGAGCACGAAACTGTAGGGACGTCTCTGCTACCACCAAATTTGGAGGGCTATGCTCATGCACTAGTAAAACCACAATTGCATGATACTTCTTTCTAAATTTGAGGATCATTTCTTCCCCAACATCTCTCCCATTTCTATCTAAGGTAGCATACAATATGCTAGTATCATTACACTCCAAAGAATCCTTGATGGCATTGTAAAGATAAACAAAGGACCTTCTGTGTAGCAAGAAATTTCTAGGAAATAAACCCCCAACGTAGCCTTGTCCCTTCCATAGGTCATAAGATTGTGTGGCTTTCATCAGGGCATTATTTTGCAGAAAAACATCCTTAACCACCTTTTGTGCAATTAATTCAATAGATTGGTAACATGGAAGAAAATAAAGCAAAATTGACACAAAAATTGATAGAAGTTGGGAGGGAAACATAATTCTTCTTGCTTGTGGATAAATTATCTCTTCCCCAATTACCCACTTGATGCTCTTGGTGATTTTTCTACCTTGCGCTTGAAGACCTGCTGGAATTGGGAAGAATCCAAACACCCTATGAATGACAACTCCCATTCATGACCCAGAAAGAAAACCTTGTAATTTCTTGGATAGTACTCCATTACCAACCTTTAACAAGCCCTGCAATTACGATTTCTTACCAAGACCTGAATTTCACCTCCACTAGATGCCAAACCTTGAGACATTTATCACCAATGAGATTACAACATGGATAATCTTTATGCTTGAATGAGGCGACTGGGAAATGATGGCAGTCATGCCTCCACACCACTTAACACTCTGCTACACACACTTTTTTGCAAGATATAGCTTGGAAAAATGTTGTCAATTTACAACCTAGATATCATTTCAAATGCAATGCTTTAAAGTTTGGCACAAGTGGATGATCATGTTTATCTTTCCCATTAATTCGCATAATAATTACGCTTAATGGTCGGTACAAAAGTTTCCAAGTGCATCAACAAGTTAGTTAAAAAACACATTCCAACTATTTGACAAGTTGTGTTCCTTCATTGCCTTGAATAAAAAAAATTTAAATTTTAAACTGATGAATTTGAGTTCAGGTATGCCATAGGTTGACTAACTAAATTTAACGATTTTAACTAGCCACGCATAGCATTTGATCAATTTTCCTTGTTTTCATTCTTAAGAATGTTTCTCAAACAACTAGGGAGATTGTCCCCTTTCATATCATATACCATTTAAAACTAGGGGAGAGGGGTCAGTAGTCGCGTGGGGTCCAATAGTCATGCACTCAATTGTGATTATAATAATCAATCTTACCACATATTTGTACTATATATTGTAAATAAATAGTCCAAATGTAAATAAAAAAAAAAAACAAATGTTGATAAAAAATGGACCCATACTCGAACACATGAGAACCTCTCAATGTTATATTAAAAAAACATAAATACATTCATGAAGAAGTGAAATAAGTATTTTTTTGTCTCAAATAAAATATCACAACTATCCACTATAAGTGTGTCATTTAAAAAGTAAAATGCCCATTTAATAAAATAAGACACTCATTTAAACAAGTATTGTTATCATAGTGAAAAAATATTGTTCTTATGTGTATGACTATTGGGGTAGCAATGTACAAGCATTGGAGTATTTTATATTAATAGTTTGTCCTATCACAAATATAAAAGGTGAGTACAATAAATACCATGTATTTTTCCATTAAATGTGAAGGATTTTCAAAAAGTTTTAGTGTCCAACTATTGGTCCATTTTTGTTTGATATAAGTTGTATTTTAAATAATTATGTGTTGTTTTTCTAACAACAAAAAGTTTTTTTGTGTTCAACTATTGATCCATATGTGTTGAATATAAAAGCTAGAGATATCAAAGATTTATGGTTACCAATAAGTATTTGGTCCACTTAGGTTGCATATTAATTTATTTTAAATAAAAATATGATATTTTACAAGCAACAAATAGTATTTTTTTGTTCGACTACTAGGGTTCTCATGATTAAGTTTTGGTTGAATGTTTAAAAAGTAAAATTTTAAACACTTCTCAATAGATGTGCTAATGTGGCAAGTTACATAATGAGTCAAACCTCCAAACCTTAGTTATAGATAGATAAGAGGCCAATCCACATTTCAAAAAAAAAATGAAGGTTCTGCGATATTCTAGTCAATGGCTACATGTTGACAAAGTTAGCTCGCACGACTATTGGCCCCTCTCCCCTAATCCTGATCACAACCTATGTTTACAAGGAGATCCACCAGCATGTTACCTTCTCTATAAGTGTGATTTATACTACAACTTCCTAACTTATCAATTAGCTCCCAAACTTGATGCAACACATGATGTATCTTCCAACTTGAACTCTTCTTGTCCTTGCAAGCATTTATAATGACTAATGAATCCCATCCAATCTACAAATTACTTTAATTTTTAACTCTAAGGCCAACTATAGACCATAGAAAAGAGATTGAGCTTCAACTGTGTTATTTGTACCAACTGGAAGACTAAACAACTTTGCACTAACTAAATTCCCCTTACTATCCCTAATGGCTACACCTGCTCCTAATACACCTAGATTCTTGCTTGAAGCTCCATCAAAATTTAGCTTTTAAACTCCTGAATGTGGAGGAGTCCAAACAACCTTAAATCTATCCATATTCATTTTCCTTGGTTGATGTTGACTTCCTTTAAATGGAAGTACAATATAGTTCCATTTCTTCATTAGAGAGGCATCCCAATCAGTAAAAATTGACCCTACATTCTTGGTTTCTTGAATAATAGCATTTGTTACTTCTAAAATTATTTTTTCTATTTGTAACAAAACCTGCTCCAGTGTAGAAGATTGCTCCCTGAATATACACTTATTCCTTTCCCACCAAATATTCCAAATAACTAATGCTAGAGACACCCGCCAAATAACAAAGAATAATGAAGTTTTATACAATAATAGCCAACTTGTAAAGAGCTCCCAAAGGGAAGAAGGAAAAGGGGAATACCAACTCAGTTTCTCTTTAACAAAATCCCAACATTGTTGAGAAAATTTACAACCAAGAAGAATATGAATTGTATCCTCCTACTCTTCATCACAAAGAACACACTTAAATTGGTTTTTCATCCCTATCTTAGCTAGTCTATTACCTGTTAAAATTTTATTCTTTATGTCCAACCACGTAAAACAACTAGCCTTAGGCAAACTCGTAGAATTTCAACAAAAAGAAAGAGTCGTTTGTGTTACACTATGAACCCCACTACTAGCCATCTCTTTGTAACCCTATTTTACAGTATAGCTACCCAATTTTGAAGGATCCCATATGATTTTATCTAGCATATCCAATATATACACAATTCTATTATTCAAGATAGATTACATTTTTTTTCTTTTGATCAACTAGGATTTGAACGTTTGAAAAATATTTCCATTTACCTCTACCTGTTAGACTATCTAACTCAAGGAAGTAGTCCTTTACCTGGTCACCCCAACATGTTGATAAAAGTGCCTTTGCTATCTAAAAATCATACTGAGTGTTTAAATATGGCAATCCATTACAAGAATCTTTCCAGAAGGAGGCTTTCTCACCATTGTGAATTTTCCAACTTATATATGGTGTGATTACACTCCTACAAGAAACTAAAAAATTCCACATTGAAGACCCTTGGTGAGGGTTTGTTATTGTTAAAATTCTACTCGCAGAAGCCTCTTCCAAGTACTTGGCTTGCATAATCTTACACCATTTGGCATGAGGCTTTTCATACATATGCCAAACCAACTTTTCCTCCAAAGCCAAATTTCTTGCTGACATATTATGTATTTCTGCCCCTCCCTTAAGCTTTTCTACACAAAGCTTTCAATTGAAACTCACATAGTTTTTTTTGAATTATCCATATTTCCTTTCAATAAGAAACCTCTTATCAAATTTTCTATTTCAAATATGACCCACTTCAAATCCTTTAGTTCACTGCCATATAATAGTTTAGAATGGATGCCAATACTAATTTTACCATCAAAATTCTTCTTGAAAGGAACAACCATCTACCTTTCCATGCAGATATCCTACTTTTGATATATTGAATAATCTTTTCCCAAAAACTTACTTTGTTTACCTCTAAGAAAAAAGGAAGACTAAGATACTTGCATGGCACATTAGCTAATTTAAAACCCAACAACTTTACTATTTTCCTTTTGACCACTGCTTTTGCATTCAAAACATAGATTTAAGATTTATCTACATTTTCTTTCTAACCTAAAGCTTCTGTATATTTCTACAACATTACTTTTATTTGTTTTTCTTCTTTCATCGTTGCTTTCCTAAACAATATGGTATCATCAACAGATAAAGAATAGGTGAACGAGATACTTGTATATGAAAGAACTACCCCTTGCCATGGCCCCTGAGAGTGAACCCTTCTAATAGATCTACTTAACGCTTCAACTAAAACAATAAACAGAAAGGAGGACAAAGGATCACCTTGGTGAACACCTTGTGTGGAACTAAAGAAACCAACTAGGATTCCATTAATAATTATTGAATATTTCACTTCTGATAAGCAAGATAATATCCATTCACACCACATATTTGTAAATCCAATTTTTTTCAAAATTTGAATGAGAAAAGACCAATCAACCTTGTCATAGGATTTCATCATATATAGCTTGACAATAATTGATGGTATATTAGAGGAATAAATTGACAAGATATAATGGCCAATTTTAGGTGTCTATAGTGGTCACCTTAGGAATTTAATGTTGAAATTATCCAAATTATACCATACACCATTTGAATCAAGCATCTCACCTTTTGAAGAATTTATATTTGTCACCCAATGGTCTTCCATCCTAACCACTATTGGTTCTCCTCCAATTCATAGAAGTTTTACCTCTTCTACCTTGGGTTTAAACTTCCTAACGAACTCTCCCATGATATAGAAGTTGTTGCATTTCGTGTATCCATCTACTATGTTGGTGAGATGTTATAGCCATTTTTTTTAATTATCCACATCATTGTTATGAATACTCTCCATAGAAAAACCTTTGCACTAACATTACCATGCAATAAAATCCTCTCAAAATGTATTACTCTAGCATTGTTTATAAATTGAAACATCAAAACTAGCACTATAAAAATAATGTAACAACTTTGAGTATGATAGACCTATGCAAAAATCATCCATGTGATCAAGGAGTGGAAAACAACCATATACATATTGAGAACTCTCCATTAGAAGTCACCAACTATAAATTGATCTTCCACATAGCTAGGATTCCCCACAAAATCACTTGTGTGAGGGTGATCCCACAATAGTGGTTTACAATTTTTGGCCAAACTGGACACTGATTTATTTTTTTAACTAAATCTTCACATTCAAGCACCTATAGCGGTTAAACCGTGAGGAATTTGAAGATGATGCAAACTAGAGTCTTGTCACATTTTTTCTGTAGATTCTAAAAATATTTTTTTTCAAACTTTTTGAAATTTCAGATTGCACTACTTTTTCCATCTCCCATGAAAATTGGTTTTTCAAAAAATAACATTTTAAAAAGTGACACACATCGTACAACGCGCTTTTTTTCCTTGAAAGATAAAATTCCAATTCTTTCAAATTTAGATTTGTAACTCTGATATCTAGTGCTTCCACTTGGTTAGATAGTTTTTTATTGAATATTTTTTCTTTAATCAAGTTTCAAAGTCAAATCAATTACAATTCAAACATAATGCCACCGTATAATGCATAACTTTTACTATATGTATCGAAAAAAAAAAAAAATTGGATCAAGGACTCCAATATCTAGTGCACTCATATTTTTTTAATTTCTTTTTGATAATATTCTATCTTTCCACATGTGCAGAATAGAGAGTTTTGTTTTAAATTGAAAAGGCCTATATATTTAATAAAACTTAAAAACAAATAGATAATATAATCAAAACATATTAAAATTATATTCGTTGGATAGCTCGTTTTGAGGGAAACCTAATACTAGTTTGCGTTTTTGATATCTCCTCCATTTTCATTCTCAAATCGAGCTTCGAAGTGCAAAATTCAGAGCAATTTTGGTGCTTGAGAGGATGTGGGTGAAAATAAGTGGGTTCAGTCGAACAAAAAAATCATATTCGGTCGAATGGGGGTTCGACCGAACCCATTAACATACAATAAAAAAAAGATTTGAATGGGGTTCAG
>VDFB02193867.1:662059777-662085849 GCA_007258455.2 Sequoia sempervirens
AATGCATCATATCATTATTGTTCTTTCATAGTTTGTTACTTTGAAGAGCAACCAACAATGGAGAAAATCAAGATCTTTAGCTATGATGACTTTTCTTGTTATCTAAATTCTATATTCTGAGCCAAGATCTTGAACTTCATTGTGTGATTATGAAAGTGTGAGTTTTGAATTGTTGTTATTTGTGATTCACATTTTCATCATCAACACATGCCATCAAGGGGTTTTTGGTCTTTTCTCCTACCTTATTTGACCTATAATTCAATGTAGAAAAAATGACTACATATTCTTTTGGTTATGTAGCTCTCAAAATGAATAGCTTATACAACACACTATATACTAAAGGTTTTGTAGATGGGTTAGCCAACTATTGTACTTAACTATATGAAAAACTCCATGGTTAAGTACATTGGACTAGAACTGATAATTACATATTTAAAAAATATAATTATCCATTTAAATCACTCAAAGTTGTCAGTTCACAAGTTTCAAATCATGTAAACTATTTTTAAAAAATAAAAATTACAAGCTTAAAAAATTGTAAATTTCAAATATGCAAGTTATTTTAAAATTATTTTAGAAAAATTTAAATGACAAAAAAATTAAATAAATATAAAATATAAAATTTTAACTTATATAATTTTTTTATAAAAAGTAAAATTTCAAATTGTGGCCAATAAGGGCATAGTGTTGTGGTCAAATCACAACATTGTTGTGGTTTCCACTAAGGTTCAAACCCTCACTAGGTTGTTGAGCTTGCAGGCCATGTGTGTTCGCTAATTGATGCGCTTGTAGGATGTGTGTCATCACCAAACAATTGCACTTGCACGTTGTGTGCCTTTGTTGGACTGTTGAGCTTGTGGGTTTGAACATGGTGATAATGCCTTAGGGACTAAGGCCCCCCAATAGTGGTCTCAATGATAAAGCTAGTTGGTAGAGATCCCCTCACAAGTGGTTTCTCTAGGCTTGGATCAAGTGAAAAATAGAGTTTACCAAAGCAAAAAGAAAATTAATTGCAAAAAAATAATTACAATTTCTTTAATAAAATAATAAAAATTAAAGATTCAATTCTTGTTTACAATACAACACATGATCTTACATGGTGGTGATGCAAATTGCATCAAATCTATATTTTTTACCAAAATTTTGCTTTTTTTTTGGTGTTTTAGCCTAAAACTCTTGCATGCCTTATGCTTTTTACATCTAATAATGGTCTAATTTGTAAGTTTGGCACACCCTATGTTAGAGATTAAAAATTAAGGAAACTAATGCAAACCCTTATTATGGTATAAATATAGAAATAATGCTCAAAGAGACATATTAGTTTTATCTTGAAATGGTGCCCTTTTGGGACATTTATGAGAAGCTTCAATTTTCTAGCTTGGTTGTCAAAAGTCATTGCTTTCAAACCGTAGGCTTGAATAATAATATTATCATACAATAACTCTACAATCTTTTAAGGATGAGGTCTTCTCTAGTCTCCCTATTATACAACATAAGGTTACCTTCCTTTGGCTCAATCCACAATTGACTCAATCAAGAAAGCCCTCTTTTCATTTTCTCCAAGAACAAAGATGGGAGACTAGTTCACTGTCACTTGATATAAAAATAAATTATATGTATTATGACATCTTTTTCTAAACAACTTATAACTTTGTCAAATTTCAAAACATAGTTGAGAGTAGAAGGGAGCATAGACATAATTTGAAATTAAACTAAGACGCCCCTTAACCATTTAACCATCTAATTTCCATTGTGCTTGATGATTTTATAGCTAATAGTTCCAGAGTTCCTAATTATTACATGACTTCTAGAATTCCCTTCTAAATCTACATCCATTAGATCAAATCTTCTTCATACATGACTACTCCATTGCTTGAGATATTGTTTTGAATATCCACTCTTTTGAAGAAAAAGCATGTCTAGTCTATTCGATTCAATTGCCTCCAAATTGCTCTTTGATTAGATGGGGTAGTGAGGGCCCTAATTTTCATGTTAGGTTTTTCCTTCGTCAAGGCCTCCTTTGTTTGAGGTTGACTACCACTTTAAAGCAAGAGGGAACCCTCTTATCCTACATATTCTATCTCATACTACCAACCTTTTTATTGGTGTCCCACATATATATTCTTCCATTTATTAGTACTTGCCATTGGCATAGTACTATTGTAATGACTTTGGCTTTTTTTAGTTAACTAGTTATTAATAATTTAGTTTTCAACCAATCGAAAATAATATTTAAACAAAAATTAAAATAAAATTCAATTTTGTAAAGTCAATTTGTAAAATATTTAACTTTATAAATTATTATAAAAATTATTTTTTGTGCATATGATTGGTTTAAAAAAGTTTTGTGTGTTATTGGCGGATAAAGCAAATTAAACATTTTTTTAAGGAATGATTTTTCATTTTTTTCTTTATAAAATCATTTCAAAAAATCTTTCTAAAATAAATAAATGTGATTTATTTTGACATTTTCTTAAGAATGATTTTTTTTATGTATGTAATTGTTATTTTTTTATTAAAGAAAATATTACTTCTTTTCATTAATAAGATTTTATAATATTAATTTATATTAATAGATATATAAGATAATATATAACCTAATGTGTGTGTATATATATATTACTATTTCTATTTATATCTTATATTACAGGTAATAATTTGTAGGTAAATAAGTTAACCTATGTAGGTAATAAATTAATTTATATTAATTATATTATATGTAATATTAATTTATATTATATATTTATCTATAATATAATATAGGTTATTTTATTTTGTAGGTTCTCCTTTTATATATATTTATATATATTAATAAACTAGCTTAATTGACTACTATGTTAATTATAATATTAATATTATTATATTATTACTATTAATATAATTAATATAATAATAAATCACTATATTAATAATTATCACAATATTTTAGAATATATTAATATTACAATATTATCTATTTACTTAGTTTATATAATATAATTTATAAATAATTAATATTAAATTAGAATATAATATATTTATTATATTAGCAGTATATTTAACTTCAACTATAATATGAAGATTTCACTATCAAATTCAAAATCAATCCAAGAATTATTTTTAATAATAATCATTTGATTATTTAATGTTTAGCAAATATGTATTCTAAAGAACAAACTCAACTTTAATTTTATTAGTCATAGTTATGTCTAGTACAAATAATTCATAAATTATTTCCTTTTTTCAATGAATGGGTTCATTATATAAATATTCAAATGTATTCAACTTTAATTTTTTTGAAAAAAAATAACACCGAACAATAAACATTTATTCCAATTTATTTTATTTTCAAATATTTAACATCAAACAAGATATTTACATTACATAATCAAAACATATAAAAAAAACCAAAACTATTAATCAAACAAAACACAAAATACAAAAGTCAAAACTAAAATACAACAATTAAAAAGAAAAAATTACATTTAATTTTATTCACATTAATTAAACTTACATTTAATTTTATTCACATTAATTAAACTTACATTTATTTTTATTCCAACTCTACAAATCTCTAATCAGAATACTACAAAGGCAAGTACTGGCCACTACGTGACACTTGTTGATTATAGATCTCATGTTAGATTTATTTACCTTCAATTATTTGTTCTAAAATTCCGTGATCAAGTTTCTTCAAACTTAAGTTTATATAAGTTCTATAAATGTATGCATTCTAAACTTCCTTAAGATCAAAATATACAATGCTTTGTAAGGTTTTGTAGCACAAAACTTTATAAGTCCCCGGATAGTAATAGACAAACATATCACAGTATCTCTAGTACTTCAAGCTTTAGTAGAGACAAGTTCATAATTTATTTCTTTATATAAAATGCCTATGTTTTGTACAAAACTCTTTAGAGGAAAGTCCACACATGAAGTTCAAAAAAAAAAGCACTCATCGAATATATCAAAAAATTCAATCAAATAAGATACCACAACAACATAAACTCTTAAAATTCACATAGATTTCAAAAGCTTTGTAGCGTAGACTAGTAAGAGATGCATTTGCTCAAAGAGAGTCCATCAAATGGTCAATTTTATCTGCCATAAACAATATAGAATGCAAATTCTAGGCAATGTATAGACAAGAGAATGACACACTGCTTGTCAAAGATATTAGAAGTAAAGCACTTTCTTAAAAAGAATTAAGTATAAAAGAACTTGATTTTAAGATTTCTGTGTTAAAAAACAAGCCATTGAAGACAACCACTAATTGGTACTTCTTGTGATACGTACTCGGTTGTGCTCTTGGTCACGTGGATCACCTGGTTCTGTAACTTAAGTTACTCCCTTTATTTTGAATGGATGGTAATGTTCGTCATTAAGCCTTTTGTGATAGTTGATCTCCTTCAAGTAATACCTCCATAACATTTTCACAAGAACATAATCCAACCTCCATGAGATTGTTTGCCCATTCTTGAAATGATGGAAGTCAATTGAATCTTTTATAGTTTTTACTCGACAAATTTAAAGATGGTTTTGTTTTAAAAATCACCATATTGCCTATGGTTCATCCTTTTGGTTTTGATCTACTTCGAGTGAGCATTGTCCAACTCCATAAGAGCATTGGCTGTTCTCTTCTCAAAACGTTGGAAGCCAATAAAACCTTTCACACTGACTTTCTGCTCAAAGATTTGGACCTGAACGTGATGACAATGTCGAAATTTCCATATAGAATTACTTACCGCTCATCCTTCCAATTGTTGACTCCCTTCCATTAAAATCACCAGTAATCTCCACAAGAACATTCCCCATTCTTGAAATGATGAAAGCGACTGAAGTCTCTTATAATTATTTCACGCTCAACAATTTTGGAGATAAACTTGGTGGCATGGTGGCAATCACCACAGATGCGAAGATTCTTTATGATGCGGATAGATGTACCAGGGCATTTAATATTCATAAGCCCAAAAGCAATGGCCAGCTTCTCACTATGACTGCACAGGATATGCTCCTTTTCTTCCTCCTCCACATCCTGCAACACAAAGTTTGTGTTGGGCACATATCCTGCCTCTTTCATTTTCTTGGCCAAGTCCTCTAATGTTTTATAAATTTCTGCTGATTGCGGATGTGCTCTGTCCTCTACAAGGAATGCATGAACCTTGTTCTTGATCTCAATCCACGCATATCCTGGCATCTTTGTCACCCCCTTGTCTTTCATTATTGCTCTTACCTTTGCTACACCGTCCCACCTTCCAGCTGCGGCATAGATGTTTGACATCAGAACATAATATCCTGCCTTCTTGGGTTTCAGGTCATAAAGATGTTCTGCTACCAGCTCCCCCAACTGTGTATTTTGATGAATTCTGCAGGCACCAAGCAAGGCACCCCACACATCATCATTTGGTTTTAGTGGCATCTTGCCAATGAAATCATACGCCTCGTCCAAGTGCCCTGCCCGACCAAGAAGATCTACCATGCATGCATAGTGCTCCAACCCAGGTATAATGCAATAATCTCGTTTCATCCTGTCAAAGTAACGCCGGCCTTTCACTACCATGCCTGCACGACTACAAGCAGATAAAACAGCGACAAAGGTTACACTGTCCGGCTTATATCCTAACTCTAGCATTCGATCGAAAAGTTCAAGTGCCTCATCAGCATACCCATTTATGCTATAGCTAGAAATCATTGCAGTCCACGAGGCCGGATCTTTATGTGCCATTGTGTTAAACAAGCTATGTGCAATCTTTAAACTCCCACATTTGGCATACATGTCTATAAGGGCACTGACCACGAAAACGTCTGATTCAAACCCATTCCTTATAACAGAATTATGTATCTCCTTACCTTGTTGAAGAGCTACTAGGCGGGTGCAAGCTGGAAGAACACTTATGAAAGTAACAGCATTTGGCTTGACACCAGCCAACTGCATTTTGTGAAACAGCTTTAAGGCTTCCCCACTCTGTCCATTCTGAACATATCCTGTGATCATTGCAGTCCATGTGACAACATCTTTTTCAATCATTCCCTCAAACACTTTGAGCGCGCACTCAATAATGCTGCATTTGGCATACATTGCTACAAGCGCATTCCCCACTTGCAAATCCAAATGGAGTCCGCTACTAATTATGCAAGCATGAATCTCCTTACCCTGATTAACATCTGATAAGACCGGAAGAAGGCTTATGAATGTCACTGCATCTGGTTCGATCCTCGTCTTCATTTGAATGTATAACTCCAAAGCCTTGACCCCCTCCCCATTCTGCACATACCCTCCGATCATAGAGTTCCAGGACACCGTATCTCTTTCAGATGTACACATTTTGTCAAACAGTTTGCGTGCGTCCCTCACACACCTGCATTTCGCATACATGGCAATAAGGGCATTCGCTGTAAACAGATGGGATTCCAATCCGCATACTATTGCACGAACATGAACTTCCCTGCCTCTCTGCAAATCAGACATTGCAGCACATGCTTTGAGAACGCAGGGGAATGTAAAATGGTCTGCTTCTTGTTCATTCTGCATTTGGCAAAAGAGCTCGAGGGTTTTGTCCCAAAGCCCATTCTTGGAATACCCAGTAATCATTGAATTCCATAGAAACACGCTTTCTTTGGGAATTCTATCAAAAACCAGGCGTGCATAATCCACACTCTGCCGCTTTCCATACGCGCTTATAAGCCGGGAACCCAATAATTCATTTTGAGCGAGTCCCCTCGCAACAATGTGGGCATGGATTTGCTGCAACTGTTTGATATTCGAGCATGCTTGAAACAACTTAAAGTATGAATCCATTATGTTGTTCTGTGTCTATGCCTTGTTCTTTCTCTTTCTCTTGCTTTGGTGTTTGTTTGCTCGGAGGTGGTGCCAAGCCCGAGACTGCGAACCGAGCTAGAAGTATTGTCATCTTGCCCAGCAGCCATGAATGGAAGCTAACAGAATCGTTTTGTAATCATTTGGGAGCTGAGCTGCTCTTTGAAATAATAAAATTTAGGGAAAATTTACCGAGACCATTTGGAAGATGCAAAAACAAATCTAAGACAAAAATTGTTTAGAACCTGGGTTAGACCACACTAACAATGAATAGGTAATGTCTTTCCGTTCAACAAAAAAAAATATTGGGTTAAACCAGTTCTTACGTCACTTCAATAGATTGGATCTCCTTCATGGCAGTTTAGTCCAAAGAACAATTTCTGACATATATAACTTCGGAAAATATTTCTTACGATATTAAATTAATGAATGAATGAGAGATTTTAATGTCATGAGATCAAATAGTCTAAGAGACTTAGAACCACAAAATTACGAAATCTCCAAATTCTTTTCGATGTTGGATCTTCTACTTAGAATTTTGACCAAAAAACTACCAGTCTTGTTGATCTTTTCTTTGTCAAATAGCTCATGCAGGTTGTCGATCTTTAAATTGCCTTCATATTGACTATGAAGATCCTCATAAGCCGTGCACTCCATGATAAAATGTCATTTTGTCTCCACCACCCCTTTGCTACAAAACATGCCTATTTTATCCTCCCACACTTCCTTAGGTATAGTCCACGTTTTGGTTTCACATCTAAGATGATGTGATCCGATCCTCAACTGAGCTATTAGCAACCTTGCTTTACCTTTAATAGTTGCACCTAAATAAGTTTTTTCACCGTGCTCCCAAATTGGGTTGAACTCTTTGACATAGTGAGCTTTCTTCCATCCAATCTACTTTGTCCACATGGCAATCATGAACTTTTTTGTGAAATAATTTTTAATTTCCTCATTGGTGTTAGGACAATCATGTAAGTTGATGTCCCATTTGCTTAGCCATTTGTTATTTTGTTTTGTCCATTTTTCTTCCTACGGTCGAAGACCTCTTTCACAACCACTTTGGGCCAACGGTGGTTATCCATGTTTTCAACCTTTTTTAGATAGTTTAGCAAATGAGTTATAGCTAACGCCTCCAATAGTAAGGTTCTTGATTCAACCAAGAGAATTTCATAAGGGACGGTGATTTTGACTTTGAGGTTGAAAGTGATTATGTGCTTTAAGATTCTTTCTAGCTGTCTCCATCTATACTCTAACATACTTTGACTTTGATGTTGTAAATGAACATGATTTTTAGATTTACATATTCTAATAAATTTGTAAAAGAGGGAAAGTTTTTTTTTTGTATTGAAGGAATGGGAATACAAAGAAAATAGTGCTGTTAGAAAACTGCAAAGAGAAACTGTACAAAGTTGATCAAAAAAAGAACCCTTACAAAAGGAAGAGTTGTACAAACAACCACACCTCAATACACAACAGTTGCTCAATAAGCTGAAAAATACCTTTAGCTAACTCATTATGTATAGCAGTAGCTTAATAAGTTGATAAATTACAACAAAACATAGAGTTGTAAAAAATATCCTAGCACTATGTAAGCTGAAAAAAGACCTTAAACCTTGAGCTATACAAACTTCCTTCTTGCTCGGAAACTGTTCAACTAGTAGCTTGATTTGTTAAATCTGGAAACTCCACGTGAGATTCTTTAAGGCCTCATTTTGGAGTAGAGGAAATAGGGTAGCAAAACAATAAAATATATCAGAGTAAAGTCTTCAAAATACAACTTCCTGATTATCATTATTGTTAGTAAAAACAACTTTACATCTATTTCTCCATATATACAGCAAAATTACATGTCTCGCACCATTAGCAATAATATTATCATGAAGACCAACTCCAAGAAGAGCTTCTTTCCAACTTAATTTGTGATTGAAGATAGCAAAGAAATCATTGAATATAGAATTCCATTGTTTTTTAACAAACTAGCAACTCCAAAATATACTTCATATTTTCATGTTTGTGACAAAGAGGATTTCAACATGTCCCCAGTGGGTAGTTTGAAGTGTAGTATCTTCCAGGCAACTAGCTAAGCATCTGAATTAACTTTAGATCTCCAAATTTGAGTAGACATTTTTTCCAAAAACTTCTCACTGAACCTACACTTCCATTTGGAGGTCAAACGGGACTTCACTGGAAAATTAGGAAGCAATTGCAAGTATATCTTTTTTAAAGGGGACAATAAAAAAGGATAAGAGGACAACCATAACCAGTCTTTAAAAAAGTTGCATTTGGATAGGAGTACAAAGCTTCATAGACAGTTCTAACAACACCAAGGACTGTACAAAGATTAAGAAATTTTTGTGCTTGTTGCTAAGAGTGAATTGATTTTTAACCATATTCCATGGAAACCAGCGCATTGATTGAAAAATCACACAGATCACCGACATTACAAACTCCTTTTTTGAACAAGGGATAAGAATGCTTTGGGAAGCTTAAAGAAAGGGTTGTCTATGACAAAGGATATGCTTGTTCCACCAAATAGAAGTAGAAAAGTTGAAACCGTGTTGAAGAGAATCTTCTCTTCTCCATTTTAAGAGATGGCAAACATATTGCCAAGCCTTCCAAATAGACTGAAGGGGGAGAAAAGTCTTGATGGAGAAAAATGATGCATGAATAATTTTGTCTAACCAACCCACTTGTTGCCATTTTCCTTTTACTTAAGCATGATTGATTTGGTATTGAATAAAAACTCAATTATTTATTATTTTTATTTATAAATAAGATAATAAATTAATTAATATAATCTAGTTTGAAAGAAACATCCCAAGATCATATACTAACTTATACCATTTTTAAAATTACCAAAACAAAAAAATAAGTAAAAATATATATTTTTGTCTTAAAAGGTTTGTTAGCTTATTGTTAACCCTTTTATAAAGCATTTTTTTTCAAATTACATAAATTTTTACTTGATTTCTTCTTATTAAAGGTGAGAATACTTATTATTATATTAAAATAAGAAATTGAATATAAAAGAAATAGTAGAAGCAAAAGCATATAGCTTTTTTTTAATGAATAAGTGTCTAGATTATCATTTGTAAAATAATATTACACATATTAACAAGAAAAAGGTGGGTCAATAAAAAATCACACCCCTAGAGTAGACATATGCTTAATACTTGGAGCATAAAAGATATAAACAATTATAAAGTCGCTAAGCAACTAAAGTATTAGTAGAGGCGGGGGGAGGATCCCAAACATCCAACCTCATACATTAGCAAGGTTCGGAGTATTCATGGGGGCTCTCTCCCATCATCATATTTTTCTTTTACTTTTTCTTCTTCTTTAGTATTACAAGTTGACGAAATAGCAAGAGCTAGTCAACGAAAGTTACTGAAACTAAACCAACTAGAAGTTCCACTAATAGGCCACCCAAAGTTTCCTCTTGTATGTGGCAAGGAGGTGGAGCACTAACAATTAGGTTGTGACCAACCCCATTGACCATGATTCTTTTTGTAGTCGGGGGAGAAGTCTAGGGGTGAGCCTTCTTATACCTTGAGTAGGCAGTCTCCTTCCATGATGACACCCATGTAGAGTTGAGCGGATCCTAGAGGAGGGGAGAGATGGAGGAACTTTGGCCACTAAACAAGGGGCATTTCTCTAGTGGTTGAGGAGCACCTATTAGTGAGCTACCTCAAGACATTAGAAAATATCATCATATTAGAAAAAAATTGAAACATGTCGATCAACAAAACAATTGAAAAACATAGCTAAATTTTTTATCTCCATATATTGAAGAGAATCTCCACCCTACCAAATTTGTTTGAATTTTTGAGGGATGTAATGCCAATTCCCTAAAATATCCACATGCCATGAAAAAGGCTTTACTATGAAAGGCTTAAAAAAATCATGGATCCAAGTCCAAAACATATGGGCTTTGGGACAAAACTAGAGTAAATGCTTATAAGACTTCAACTACCCATAGAAAGGGCAATGAGGGTCAAAAACACCCAAATTAGATAACCTAGATCCCATAGGAAGGCCTTGAAAAAGAATACACTAGGAAAAGTAGGCCGATTTGGGTTTTAGAATATCCAACTAGATGCTATAAAATTTGTGTTGCCAAATTGAGATGGGTGACTATAAATGCTATCATTGATTTAACGTAAGAACCATGGGAAAGTGGGGAGAAAGCTAATGATACATGTGACATGATTTATAATTCTAGAAAGTGATGTTTGGACCTCACTTCCAATCTTTCCACTAGGTCCTGGAATAATTGATGTCAATTTTACAAACCATATCAGTTGGAATTACCCTCATGATTATATCAAGAGTTTCACAATCCTAAATTACATCATAACCCAATTTTTATTGCATTTAAACTATAATATGATAAATTGAATTATTGAGGAAATTTAATATGTTGAACGAAAAGTTTGATATTTTTGAAAAGTTTGAAAGAAGTTTACCATCGTTGACTATGTGATCTTTTGAACTATCTTATACTTTATCATGATTGAACATTACTAATGAGATGTGTAATTGCAAGTGTGTGCAATTGTAGGATAACAGATTGAAGGATGAGAAGATGGTTGAAGTAGGATCGTTTAGCCAGATTAAACAATAAGCTTGATGGAATCTAGGTGCACACACCATAAAATGGCATGATGACTGCATTTGAAATTCATATAGGAGATTATATTAATCTGAGTTGAAATGATTCAATGATTAAAAAGGTAGACTTGTGAAATGAAATACATGTAAAATTCTTATTTAATTGTCTATCTTGAACTTGTGTTTTGAGAATTTAAAAGAAAACAATAGAATGACTTAACATGTATCTTGAAAAGGCTTATTTAAAGGATAAGAAAAGCCACTTTATTTAAATATTATTGTTCGAAATAAAATAAAAGTTTATTCATATTTAAATGTTGATATGTGTACATATAAACATATATATATACATACATATATATACATGTATATATGTATATACAAACATATATATATCAAAGAACATACATATGTGGGCAAATATATTTAAATATATATATATATATATATATATATATATATATATATATATTATATGTGTATATATATATATATAATATATGTGTGTATATATATATATTCCCTAAAAAACAAATTTGGAATCGAAATTATCACACTATAGATCATATTCATAGAATTCAAATAATATCATGAGAAAGACCCCATGAGGTCATGGCCTACAATCAAATTTAAGGAAAATATTCAAATTTGATGTATGGAGTGGCTAAACATTAATGACTGTTAAGATTTCAAACAGCCCCTTTAGTGGAGGCACGGGAAAAAAAGAAGAAAGTTACCATTTTGGTAACATATCATTGAAGCCAACTGAAGGAGAACGGTTGGTTCATCGAGTCTTGAGGAAAAATCCGAGGGAAAAATCCTCAAAATAAGAGGTATTTGATGATTTTTACTTTAAAATGCTTGCATTTCTAATTTCGTCTATTCTTAAGCATAGTATGATTGTTTATTTCGACGATTCTATTGAATCGAATTAAATTTGTTCGCTGATTTTCTTTATGCAATTCCTTCAATTGAATGTGTTATACTTTTTGTTGTAAGCAAGGCCAAGTTGGCCATTCTTTGCTTGAACATGCTCTATGCATGCTTCACTGACGGCATGAAATCGGATTATTTCATACCCTGTAAATTTTATGATGTTGCCACATTTTATGTATCTATTGCATATGATTATATTTAGCTAATCACATGGCTAATCGGGTGAACCGGTAACCTGTGATTTGGAATGAAACGATTCTTAAATCGTTATCACCCCCTCTAAGGGTAGGCAGCAAATATTTCACTAAAATCTTATGTTATACCATACTCTATATGATAGAATCCCTTCGATTAGCCACACCATATGGGTGCAAGAACCATCACCTTCGATCTTGGATTGATGGGTATCATTGTTGTAATTTTTTTGCCTCTTCGCAATACGCAATGGTGAGGCTTATGTCGCCTCATTATTGTAAAATGATAATATTATTTCCTTGCTGCTATGTTTCTTTTACTATGTCGCAGTGTTATTATTGTTTCATGTCGCCTTGTCTACAAAGGATGATGGTGGAACGGTGTATCATTCTATCTACATGCTTGCATGTTTAGTATGTAAACTATCATTCTCTGTGAATGATACCCATATCATCCTTTGTACAAATACAACCAAGCCGAGGGTTGGCATGCATGGCTTCGGCCTCGGCTACTGCTAAATACTAAGCGACAGTAAACCGACTGTTGGTCGTTCTATTGAACAACAATGGCATAAATTTGTTTATATCAATGAACGAGGGTTCTTCAAACCCGAGCCATGTTTAAGTGTAAAATATTATTGTTGATAAATGACTAGTATGTCGTTTGAGTTTTATTACCTTGTAAGAAACAATATCAATGTCGTTTGGTTATTTTCTTTATATGTATATTTATATATAGTTTTCTTAGAATGATAGAGCTTTGAATTAAAAACAAGAGAATGAAAGTTATGTCATTTTAGATCTTTGACCATGATTGTATTGAATAACTGAGGGTCCCTAGATGAGACTCGAATATATTAAACACTAGGAAACCTAAAATTGTTAACGAAACATATTGGCATAGTAACTATAAACTTATGCAAATAGCATTGTTTTGCTACATACAACATTTTTTATTATAAATTATAGCATTTTTTTGCTACAAACAACATCGTTTTGTTATAAACAACATTGTTTTTCTACAAACAGCATCATTTTGTTATACACAACATTTGTTTTGCTATAAACAGCATTTGTTTTGCTACAAACAACATTGTTTCACTACAAACAGCTTGTCTTGAAACTAACAGCATAACAGTATGTAAGAACTGTCCAAATAGATATGTTCTCATTTCTTGAAAGGAAATTTTACTTATTGAATTACTGATAAATGATATGTCAATCTACAACATTATTTTGAATGGAAGCAATCTAATATAATGGTTCTTATTTCATAATGTATGCACAAATGAATAAGTTAAGTTGGCACATATATGTGTATGCACATAGACCTTCATCTACGTACATACACATACTTGTGACATACCTTTTTTTGTTACTTATCTATTTATTCTTAAATGAATACTGAATTACATTGAATGTAATCATGTGACGTGTGCTTGAAATGAATGGATAATGTATTGATCAGTTCCATTTGAATCATTTTCTGATTTTTATTAAGTTGAGGAAATAAGTAGACTGAATTACTTTTCCATAGATATGTGTGTAAAGAATATTATTTTATTGAGTAGAATAGCAACACCTAAGTAGACTAGAGCACCTTAGGGTAGATGTTGCTAGAGGGTAGAAAGTTGCTAAGGAATATACTATGTTGTAAAAGTTACCTTCTTGGATGAGTGTCGAAATGGAGTTCAAAGAGTATAGGTTTTTGTTTTATCCAAAACCTATTGTTTGTTGTTGCAACTTAATTTTTACACTTGGCCAAGCAATTAGCCCATTATGTATGTATGGGCTTTGTGATAACACTCTCTACCATTCCTAGCATAGATCTTGCATTTTTCTAAATCATAGATAGAGATGCATGTTGATGTTTGGGCGCACACCAGATTCCATTTTGCATATTTTTCTCTTGCTAAAATTTTTGTATAGGGTCAAGTATTCTTCAAGTTGGAAGAATTTTGGGAAGCGTAAGCTTCGTGGTTAGGCAGTAAAGCACTTCAACCATGTTCTCGTCCACCAATGGAGGCGAGTGTGAAGAGGAAACCTTGGATGTGTTCATGACTATCATGGTCTATGATGTAACCTTGATGTAAAATTTATATATTGTATTGACTTTGTGGCCCTATGAGCCAAGTCAACTTGGATATTGTAATTGACATTGAAATTGAATATATATATATATATTTGACTCATTTTAATTAGACACATGTGTTGCTATGATTGAAAATAGCTTCTTAGTTATGTCTTTTTAAAATTAAATGTTCATAATGTCATTTGCAATAATATAATTAAGTAATGATTAGAATGGATTATTACATAAATACACAAGAGAAACTTGTTTTTAGCTTCATTCCATGTCAAGAGACTCGTTGAGCCTTTAGATAAAAGTTATTTTAGGGTTTGAATTTTTTTTGTGAAATCTCAAGGCACACACCCTATGTAGTATTTCCAATAAGCAATCCTAATTTTGCATATTGGGGGACCACTAGATACTCATCCAGTTAATAGAAATCCCATCATGGAATCCAAAACCATTCCAAAATATCCAAGGTTTTGTAGCTTTCTAATCTCTCCAAATATTTTTTTATCACAAAAGCCCTTTGAATCTACACTACATTCTTCATGGTGAGAAGGGTTTGTATCCCAATCCCCTTCCAATTAGGTCATCTAGAAAGATTTCCATAAGCAATACAATACCAAAAAATAATTTTACAATCTTCATTTACATGAAGGAAATGGATAATCAACTTGGTACAAAGAGCCAAGCCCTAGTGCTAGGTAGATAAAATCCCCAAACCTCTAGAATCTTGGGGAAGGTAAAAAAATCTTGGACCACCCAATGAAATCCCTTGTGATTTTCTGAGGAAGCCTAAAGAAAATCATATAGAATGTTTCCTAGCTTCATGCGAGAGGTATTAGAGGGAGCCAAACATGAGGAATAATAAACATGAGTATCCACAAGAATCTTTGAACAAACCTACAATTTCCCCATCAGAGGGGTTTCATGACCCAATATGCCAAAAAAAGTATTCTAGCAAGGAAAACTTGCTATAAGGGTACCTATGAATCTTGGAAGGTGAATGGATTCCCAAGAATCTAAAAACTTGTCTATAACCAATCCATTTCCAACCAAAGTTTTTATTCAAGAGGACACTAGGATGAAGGATTGATTGTAGTGTTGAATTGTATGCCACTAAATGACTGACCCACAAAATTTACAAAAACTATATAGGAACTTAAGGGCCTATTTGATATGTTTCTCCTCTTCTAGGAGAGTGAGGGAAAAATCATCCACAAAGTGGCCATTAACAAGCTAGTATGAGGAATTAGGTAGAGAAATACCTTTGACCAACCCTTAAGACGGAAAGTGAGCTTGGAGATAACCAAATCCTTCATCCACTAGCACATAAAGAGCTAGATCCAAGAGACAACCTTGTTGAATAGATATAAAAATTTCAAATGAATTGGATTGTTTACCATTAATGGTAATCCATGTTATGGAATCAACAAAGAGCATGGTAACAAACCCAATGAAGCAAGGCCCAAACCATAGAGCACGAAGCATAACTAGAATAAAGGTCCATTTGATATATCCATAGGCCTTAGAAAAAGTCATTATTTAGGAAAAGAGCCTTTTATTTAGAACTCCTATCTCATTCAATACCTTCCCAAACTATAATAAGAGTCTAAAATATATCTAGATTTAATGAAACCGGTTTGCTCAAGCCTCATAATTTGAGGAAGGAGATAGTGCACCTTCAAAGCCAAAGCTTTGTCAATTATATTATATGATACATTGAGTAAGGTCATGGGCCCCCAATTACAATTATCCTTTGAGTATCCAGACTTAGGTATGAATTTAATATTTCCTTTGTTAATGACTTTCCCTAATGACTTGGATTAGAAAGCTTCAAAATAAAATTTATGTAGGTCCTCACCAACATAACCCTAGAGGGCCTTATGAAACCCACAAAGGAAGCCATTGTAACCAAGAGCCTTTTCATTGGACATGATGTGAACAAGCTCCTTAAGATTAGCAATGAAGAGCAATTTATCACAGAAGGCTTTTTGTGAGGAGGAAATATGATTGGGAACAAACTGGAGGCATTCCACCCTTTTAGGAGAATTTTCCTAGGAAATGAACACTTTCTCATAATGTTTGATAAAAATTCTAAGGAATTTCCAAAATCTCTTTGAGGATATTCTATCCATCATTGGTTTTCTTAATGCCATGTAAGGTATGATGAGCTCTAGGGGCTTAAAGAACTCTATAGAATCTTATCCTCAACTTTAATACAATGTAACCTAGATTTGATCTTAGCATGTAAGACAAAACGGTTATCAGCAATCTACTTCCAATGTTAAAGATCTGCCACACTAACCTATGTTTTTATTCATTATGGTTTGCAAAGGTAATTCAATAGGCATATCTTTTTGTTTACATAGTCGAGCAGTATCATAGTATAGGTGTTGAAGATAGTTGTGAGAATAATATCAAATAAAACTCTATCACCATCCTAATGTGGGTGTGCATGTTCAACACTAACCATAAGAATTGTATCAGATAAAACCACAAGGGGGTTTTTGTGAGGACTTGAGTGCTAAAGATTAATCATACAAATAATTTAATATGGGTGTGGATTTTTTTGCACTAAACTAAAAATTATTTCAGATAAAATGATAAAGGGGGGTTTATGACGACTCAACAAGTCTCACTTTGTGGGTGGGTGTTCAAGATTGAACATAAGAACTATAGTAACATATAAAATCCTAAATTAAATCATTCCTTCAAACATTTGTACTTGATAGTTCATAACTTGTCTCTTAATCTATTTTATGGGTGTTCTAACCTAAAAATAAGAACAAAGGATATCTAATAAATCACAAGGTGGGCTTATCAGATCTTACTAGGTATTGGGATAGTATCAACAAGGTCCTTTGTTGAACACTCGGAATACTAAGAGGGGCTGAATCAGCATTCTCTGAAACCTCTTAAACATGTAAACATTCATTTGAAACATCATATTCAATTTGTGGTAAGGAAAGAAATCATGAAAGTAATCATCAAAGCACATAACACATGAACACTAGATTTTTACGTGGAAAACCCAAAAAGGGAAAAACCAAGGTGAGGATTAGCTCAAAATATATTATAACTAGTCATAACATATTACAAAATGGCTCACTACCTTTTGGAATCACTATCTGGAGGACTTACTATCCAAAGAATAAGAAAGAAAGAAGAAATGGTTCACTGTCAGGAAAGAAGGATTTGGCTCACTGTCAAGATTTGAACTAATGATAATGCATCTACAATATGCAGGAGATATAGTTCCACAGGAGCTCAATATAATGAATCAACACACTTCATACTACACAACTTACACACTCTACTATGCTTTACATTCATATCACATTCACACTATACTCATGTACTTCACATCACATTACTCTATCTTTACACTACACCATCAAAAATTACCTTACACTTATAACCATTACATCCATAAACATCAATTAGGTTGGCCTAATTAGATGTACAACTTGTGGGCTCAAGATTCAAACACACACACTTTATGCCTTAATTAAAAACTTGCAACACATCAAAATAGGTCAGAGGGGACCTATAATAACTCCATAAGACCAATCAACACTTCCTTTAACTTCACATGACCCAAAACTCATTAGGCTAACTCCGCTGATGGAGTAACACTAAAATACAACAATTGTGCCACTTGGATCATAGATGTTACTGACACCTATAAACACTCCCTTAAATCGGCATAACTAGATATTCTTTCAGGGTGGAATGTGGACCAATCCTAACATGTACTCTATATTGGTAACACTATCACTGGTAGACCCAATACATTGGCATCATTATCTTTGATACCAGAGGACATAAAGACATGAAACTTTGGATTTAGATTACTCTGACATACACCAAAATTACCTTAGAACTGTAGACCAAAATTCTTCAAGGCAGAGCAATGCAAATCTAAAAACTAATACTTTGTGCACTAAAAACATGTATTATGGACTTATCTGAATATTCAACACATGTGTTTTGTACTGGAGCAAAACTCTTGCATCGGTATATTGGATTTCCATCACCACAATCACTTATGCTTCACCAGCCTTCTATACATAAAACCACAATGTTAATCAATGGCAACACTATATATGTTCATGCTTATGCTCATGTTGCCAACAAACATACCAATGACAATCTCCTCAAACTTCCAATGATCTCCCCCTTTTTCATTGATGGTAACATGCACTAAACTCTTCTCCAAATCTTCTCCTCCTTTGACATCAAGGGAAAAGGGCACACACATATTTTTTTGTTCTTTTCTCCCTTTGGCATCATTCACATATACTTGCTTTTCTTTTTCCTTCTCCCCCTTTCATATATACATGATTTTACCTAACTTACTCACATACTCCGCCTAACTAATATATACATATATACATGAGAACTTAACAAACTTCTTCTAACAAACTCCCTCTAACAAGGTTATCCATCAAAACTGATCAAAATTTGCACTGGTATATTATCAATTATCTTTTGCATATATACAATGAAATCTAAAATTTGCATAATCAAAAAAGAAATTTCATAATCAACTAGAAGAGGGCAGGTTACTTGTGTTTGAAACCTACAATCTAGCAAGGTGTGCTTCCCAATCCTTCTTACCATCCTCCCAATATTTTTTTGCTAAACCAAGCATACGACTTTGTGTCTCAAATTCCATGAGAAGTTCTTCACCTTCATCCATGGTACTAGGTATCGGATTCAACTTTGTTGCCTTCTCTACATTATTCAGAGCACCAAATATGGGTGTGAACTTGGCATTCACCAGGTCTTTGAGTTTTCCAAACTGCACTATAATATTTTCTTTTTGTTCCTACAATTGGAAGAATTATTCATGTAGATTTTCAATAGTTAATTGTGTACTTCCATTTACATCATTAGTCAGGTCATATGCATCAGATGCCTTGTCAATCTAGGACTCAATAGATTCCATCGCATCCTTAATGTCTTTAGTGGAACTGGGCCACTTCTAGAAAAATTGAAACAACACTTTAGCTTATTGAACATAGTTTATATATCCTTACTTGGTTTTTTTTCAATTTACTATGTGGAATAGCACACTTGTCTAAAATGTCTACCAACCTGGTGCAGGGCACCATGTGAACTTTATGCCTCCATGAGGCCATTTTGTAAAATTTGAGTCTTTATCATGATATGATTGTAATAAGGTCATATTTGGACCTTTTCTAATGCATTTGAGTCATTTAATTAGGTTTCTAGGGGATTATGGAGTCAAGTTATCAAAAAATGCAAAATCTTGTAATGTTGTCAAAAATGCAAAGTTGCAAAAATGAAAAAAAAATGGAATGTGAAGAGTCATTTTGAAAAGGGAAGTTAATGGGTTGGTTGAAATTGAAGGAGAAGCTAGGAAACTATTGTAAACATATTTAGAGAGCCTTGTGAAGGTGATATTACATGGTATCTTGAAGAAGTTTTTGAATAAAAGTATCATGTTACTACATAACAGCATTTTTCTTGTCATTTGCAAGTTTGGTACGGCCTATACAGCAACACTAGATCATAAATATTCATTTTTTTTAGTAGATTAGTGTAATAGCTTTCAAATAAGCTTGATTTGAGAAGTTTTCATTGAGAAATAAGCTTGTTAGAGTTCATTTTCTAAAAATTGTCCTAAAACCCTCATTTTAAGGTTTTTGAGAGTCTAAAAAGAAGTAAACAGCCATTCCACCAATGTAGACCTCTATAAATCAATGGAATGGGTTAGTTTAGGTTGGTTTTCAATTTTATTCTATTGGCATATGCAAGGGAAGATAAATTACATAAGTTTCATTGCTACCCTAGTTGAATTTTTGTGAGTTTTGGCTTGAATTGGTGGCTAGATGCTAAGATTTGCATAAAAACCTTTAGATTTGGTCATGTAATGGTGGATTAAGCATGTGCAAGCTATAATTGTAGTGTATGAAGGTTTTATTAGAAAATTAGAGGCTTGGAGTGTGGATTTTCAGTAAACCCTTATGTTTTCAAGCAAGAAATTGGCCTAAGCAAGGGTTTGGTCCTTTGGTGAATTTGTGTTTGTTCTCCCTATTGAAAGTGGTTGATTCTGAGTTTTTATAACCTATTGAGAATGTTGGGACAGAGTTTGAAAGTTAGGGTGTAGGATTTGATAGAGCCACTTTGAAAAATAGGCCTAATTGGGCCTTGTTGTTGTGGGACAGTCATTTTTAAGGTTAATCTTTCCAAAACAACCCCATTTGAGTTTGGAGTATGTTTAAAAAGAATTTAATGGGTCCTAGAAGCTATGTTTAGTTTTGGGAAACTCAATCTTTTTGAAAATTTATGACTGGTTTTGCTCTTTGGCAATGCTACAAGCAAATAAGTGTCTTGGGTGTGAGTGATGGAAGAATTGATGAGTCAGTGTTTAAAGAGATTTTTATTGGCTTGTTCCTATCAAATTCAAGTTGTTAAAGGTGTGGTAAAGGTTCAATAAGAGTTTGATGTTTTGAAACCACTTTTGGTGTATTTTATAGCCTTTGGAAACCATGTTTCATCAAAGTAAATTTGTGAATGTTTAAGTGATCTTTTCAAAACTAGTTTTTTGGGTCTTTAGAATCCCTTGAAGCCTCTGCATCAATTGGTATCAAAGTTGGTTGATCTAGTGGAATGTAAAGTGTGTTGGTTGCAGGTCTAGTCCATCTTAAAGCGACAATAAAGAGTTGTGAGAAGGTGTGTTGGCTAGAGACATGGAAGAAGTTTGTGATCATTGTCCTCCAACAGAGGTTAAGCTGGGGAGAAGGTGCAAAGAGAGTTACACCAGTGAGAGAGAGAAAGAGTGGGTAGAGGTGCATCTTCTAGGATCTTTTGTTGGGTAGATGGATGGCATGTTGTGAGGTTGTGTGATGAAGCAATGAGGGAGATGGATGTCTATCTGAGGAAAATCACATGGATAATGCAGCCATGATAGTAGATGGGAGACAAGGTGATGAGAAGATGAAAAAATTAGGTCAAGAGAAGGTCAAGGATGAATTGATTGGAGTGAGGCAAGATTGCTTAGAAAATCATGGTGAAATCATAGTAAGGAAAATCCTGTGTCCTTTGATAGGAAAATAGGTTAGAGCGTAGTTAAATACTGTCAGAACAGTGGGTTGTAACTCTGATAGCACAAGAGATTATTGGGGCAGAGAACTTGAAGACCAAAATGAAGGCAAAAAGTGGATTGAATCAAGGTGAAAGACAAAGGAAAATGAATGATTTTAAGTGCGCAACAAGAGTAAGGCAGGGAGTAGTCCAAGACATAATTGGTAGAGGTATTTTGCAGGTGTGAAGAAGCAAGTTTGATGCAACTTAGTCCTCAAGGGAACTTGACGTCTTTTTCAAGCCGAGTGTATGGTGCAGGGCACCATGTGAACTTTATGCCTCCATGAGGCCATTTTGTAAAATTTGAGTCTTTATCATGATATGATTGTAATAAGGTAAAATTTGGACCTTTTCTAATGTATTTGATTCATTTAATTAGGTTTCTAGGGGATTATGGAGTCAAGTTATCAAAAAATGCAAAATCTTGTAATGCTGTCAAAAATGCAAAGTTGCAAAAATGAAAAAAAATGGAATGTGAGGAGTCATTTTGAAAAGGGAAGTTAATGGGTCGGTTGAAACTAAAGGGGTAGTTAGGAAACTATTGTAAAAATCTTTAAAGAGCCTTGTGAAGGTGAGATTACATGGTATCTTGAAGAAGTTTTTGAATAAAAGTACCTTGTTTCTGCATAACAACATTTTTCTTGTCATTTGCAAGTTTTGTACGGCCTATACAGCAACACTAGATCATAAATATTCATTGGTTTTAGTAGATTAGTCTGTTGTCTTTCAAATAAGCTTGTTAGAGTTAATTTTCTAAAAATTGTCATGAAACCCTCATTTTAAGGGTTTTGAGAGTCTAAAAAGAAGTAAACAACCATTCCACCAATGTAGACCTCTATAAATTGGTGGAATGGGTTAGTTTAGGTTGGTTTTCAATTTTATTATGTTGGCAAATGCAAGGGAAGATAAATTACATAAGTTTCATTGCTGCCCTAGTTAAATTTTTGTGAGTTTTGGCTTAAATTGGTGGGTAGATGCTAAGCTTTGCATGAAAACCTTTAGAATTGGTCATTTAATGGTGAATTAAGAATTTATAGGCTATAATTACAATTTTTGTGGGTTTGATTAGTAGATTGGAGGCCTGGAGTGTGGATTTTCAGTAAACCCTCATGTTTTCAAGCAAGAAATTGGCCTAAGCAAGGGTTTGGTCCTTTGGTGAATTAGTGTTTGTTCTCCCTATTGAAAGTGGTTGATTCTAAGTTTTTATAACCTATTGAGAATGTTGGGATAGAGTTTGAAATTTAGGGTGTAGGATTTGATAGAGCCACTTTGAAAAATAGGCCTAATTGGGCCTTGTTGTTGTGGGACAACCATTTTTAAGGTTAATCTTTCCAAAACAACCCCATTTTAGTTTGAAGTATGTTTAAAAAGGATTTAATGGGTCCTAGAAACTATGTTTATTTTTGGGAAACTCAATCTTTTTGAAAATTTATGACTAGTTTTGCTCTTTGGCAATGCTACAAGCAAATAAGTGTCTTGGGTGTGAGCGATGAAAGAATTGATGAGTCAATGTTTAAAGAGAGTTTTATTGGCTTGTTTCTATCAAATTCAAGTTGTTCAAGGTGTGGTGAAGGTTCAGTAAGAGTTTGGTGTTTTGAAACCACTTTTGGTGTATTTGGTAGCCTTTGGAAACCATGTTTCATCAAAGTAAATTTGTGAATGTTTAAGTGATCTTTTCAAAATTAGTGTTTTGGGTCTTTAGAACCCCTTGAATCCATTGATGCTATGCATCACAACCTTTTCTCATTCACTTTCTTATTTGTTTCCTTTTCTAGCTTCTCCTCTAACCTAATAGATATTCTTTGAAAGAGTCTAGGAGTAGCCTCAATTGTTGCACAATGGATATGGAATTATCAACACTAGTACCAGAAAAGATTTCCTACAACACCTTCACAACCTCATCTATCAATTCAGTACTTTTCTGGTGGTTTTGTAAGATCTCCTTTCTAGTGGAGGAATGGAACATATCACCAAGCTACAATTTATGCAAGGGGGTATCTTTTCCATATCAAATTTCCCAAGTTGTTGCATTGGAATCTATAACAACTGAGTTGATACAACAGGTTGAAATTTTAGTTTCATTCCCAATAGACTCTTCAAGGTGTCTTCAGAGGTTTTGGAAGACTTCTCATAAGCCTTTTCCTTTTCACCAATGTGATATTCAGATTTTTCATCATTTTTCTCTTTTCAACATCACCGAACTCATCTTCATTCTTCTTCCCATCATCAACTGATTTATCATGGTTATCTAGAGAAGGCTTATTTTTGTATTTTGTTCCTTAGATATATCTTTGGGTTGTCCTGTACAACCTCTTCTTCCCACTCTACATTCTTTTTTGTGTCCAGAGGTGGTATGTTATGCTCTCCTTCTGCATCCTCCTTTTGCATTTCACTATCTTTTTTAGCAACATTCTCTTCCATTAGAGGAGTATCATTAGTATTCGCATCTTTTTTTACATCCTCTTTAGCTACATACTCATGTTGAGCATCTTTTGGTACATTCGCTTTAGGAAAAGAGACATCAACATCCATTTCACTATCCAGAGTCATACCTAACTCCTTTTCCAAATTTGCAACCTTCTCAACAGTCTCATTCCTTAGCCTCTTTGTATTATCTTTATTTATTCTCATAAGTGTGGTGACCCTTTGCTTGGTCCTAAACTCTTTATTGTATAATTGAGCTAATCTAGCTTTGTCCTCATCTAAAAAGGAACTAACTTTATATAAATCAAAATTTCTCAATTTTGCATCTTCATTTATTGCCTCTTCTCTTCTTGCAAATAATGCACTTTTGAGATCCTCAAACAATTGGCCTTCAATATCTTTCATTCCAACATCAAATGTTACTATGTATCTAACTATTGCCCCTTTAATTGTTGACTTATTAGCATCATCCAAAGTGGGATACAAGGTACCTATATGTTCCAACATTTCATGCTCAACTATACCATTAAACAATACATTTAATCTTAGAGGACTATTTTTTCTTACCGAATGGATTTTCTCCTTCCTCTTCTTCTTAACTTTCAGAGTCTTCTCTCCTTTTGCAAACTCAATTTTCTTTTCTCTCACATGAATTTTGAATTCCTTTTTCTCCTTTTCTACCTCTACATCACTATTAGAGTCCACAATGTCTATTTTGGCTTTCTTTGTGCTAGCCTCTTCTTGAGTTACATCAAATTTTCTCTTCCGAATTAGTGGTTTTAATTCTTCTTCCTCTACAAAGCACTTTGTTCTTTTGCAGGGGCATGAGAAGACTCTTTTCTCTTTACTACAACAATAGGTTTAGTCTCAAATTACTTAGCAACAACCTAAGAAGGGGTAGAGGTGCTAGGAGAACTTCTTATGCTTTGGGTACCAACTAGATTACTAGATGTGTTCATCTTCCTCCACAATGCCCTTTGGCAAGCCCACACTACAGGATTTGACACCATTTTCCGACGGTCGTTCGTCGGTTGTTCGACAAATCTCTGTCGGAAGAGCGACGCAATGGCCAAAAAATTTCCGTCGCTATTTTTTCGTCGCAAGGACGATGAAAAAGTAAACGTCGAAATAACGGCGAAGAATCGTCGGTCGGCAGGATCGCGACATACGTCGGGATTTTGTCGGAATATCGACGAAAACTTTGTTTATCCACCGACGAACTGCACCAGAAGTTCGTCGTCGGCTCGACGAAATGGGCAAATATTTAGCGTGGAAACATGGAAATTTCGTCGAAATAGCGACGAAATACAAAATTAGTAGCGTCGAAAGAACACCAAAAGTTCGTCGAATATGCGACGAAATGTGCAAGTAGTAGCTTGAAGAACACCTGAAGTCTGGCTTTAACGTTCGAATACTAAATATTCGTCAGCAGCCTATAGAAACTTCGTCGAGGCTTTCTGTTGATTCATTGGTTGTTATCGTCGAAATTTCGACGAAGAAACAAAATTTAAAAAAAAAAAATATTATATATTCGTGGAAATGTACCATTGCGAAGACTGACGACTGATCATACATACAGATTGCATATTGGTTTGATGCTTCAAACGATGCATTTCTTATATTGAAAAGTGCATTACCTTATTGAGCTTCTTTTTGTTTTGAGTATAGTTTAATATTCTCTACTTAACAAGGCTAGCCACGTGACAGTGGAAGCTCATTTGGCCCTCCCCGCCCCCCTCACATCACTCTCAATTCCCCATACCCAATCATATAACATTAATCATTGATTCATCCATTAATAACATATAACATTCATTCATTCATCCATTAATAACATATAACATTCATTCATTCATCCATTAATAACATATAATATTCATTAATTAACATATTCACATTCATTCATTAACATATAATA